>CAXHTJ010000016.1:22514083-22707445 GCA_964019445.1 Populus tremula | reverse complement strand
AGAGCATGAGGAATTGCTTCAGGTTGTTGTTGAAGAGCATCGGATGCTGAAAAGGATCGAAGAGCTGAAGGTTTTTGATTTATTCTGAAAATGCACCTTTATACTTGATTCACTTTTCCCTTGAAATAAATAACACTGGCTGCTATGTCCTGTATAAACAGGATTTGGCGGGCACTGATTTGAACAGAAAAATTGCCACTCACACTGAAGAACATGGACTTCTGTTTGTGAATGATTAATATGCTTAATTGTAACTCATGTTGCTGTAACTATGCAGGAAGCTCAAGCAGCTGGTTGCCGCACAGCAGCTGAGGCAGACAGGTACCTTGAGCAGAAGAGGAAAAAAGAAGCCGAGGAAAATTCCAGTAGACTGAAAGACAATGCTCTGGTTGGTCCTAGCAATCATGGTGCTCCCAATGCATTTATTCCTTCAGAGTCTGTTAGGAAGGATTCGAGTACTAGACCTGTAGGACAGGGCTCTGCTAGCTACGCCAATGGTTTGGACACAACAGGCTTTTATGAAACGCAGCTACTATCTGAAACTGTAAGTATCAAATCCCTGGTTGGTAGTTTTTCTTCATTAACATTTGTAAACAATGCCCGATCTGGTTCTTTGTTGTGCACCAACATCAAACATCTTATTGCTGAGCATTCATCATTCCTTTAGTTAAATGGCAAAAGAATTGTCCAACGATGTCATGCACTGCCCTTGAGGCTTCATTGTGAATTCCCAAGTATAATGTCTTTTGGATTGCCATTGAGGTTGCTAACTTTAATGCGTCGGCAGGAAAAACGGCTATGCCGTGAGATTCACCTACCGCCTCCTGTCTACCTCAAGATGCAAGAGGTCATGACCAAGGAGATCTTCAGCGGTAACATCGCTAAGAAATTGGATGCTCACCCCTTGTTCAAGATTGAAGCAAGCAAAGTTGATAGGGTGTATGATATGCTTGTGAAGAAGGGGATTGCTCAACCTTGATGCTCATTAATGCTTGTCCTCAATTTTCTTTAATTATGTTGTGTTCATTTTCTTTTAAAGAAATAAAAATATGCTTTACCTTAGCCTTTCTCTAAACTTGCATCAAGTTCGCCAGTGCACATGTACCATGTAGACTTAGCGTACCAATTCATGGAATTCATACCATTCTGGAAGGCAAAACCATTCCCCCATCATGCTTAATTCCATGATAGTCATTTGCTAACTTACTCTATCAATTGCATAAAAATATTGATTCCCCCTCAGTTATGGGTAAAGACTTCATTTCAAAAGTTTTACAGCACATCATGGTCAAAGAGCCAAAATATAGAGTAAGATTTTCTTGAAAATGGAGGAAATAAATAGAGATTACGAATGTTACTACGTTATCATCATGTTCTCACTTGCCAAACCGACAAAATTAACCTTGCATCACATAAAATGAAGGATTAAACAAGCACACGACAATAATTAGGGAAAAGAACAAATCAACATTAAGGCATTTTTTCACATCCAAGCAGTGCTGGGAAGCCATTCTCTCGTTCAACATAGGCTAGAGAGCTAACTGGACAGGAAAATCTGGAATGAGTTTTTGGGTATCATAAACAAAATAAATGAAGCAAATGCCTAGACAAAAACATATGAAGAAAGGCAGGTGAAATAACAACTACATTTCTATTTCTTTTCCAAACAAAAACAACCTTGTAACCTTTACAGCTAAACCTTAAAAACTACACTGTAAAACACAAGCCTATTTGACTGAAATGCAGTTCATAAAGTTGCAAACACATACTGTAATATAAGCCTATACGACACGAGCAATTCTCAAGTTGCACATACATCACCAGCATTCACTGCATGGTGCAAACCGACACTTAAAGCTATCTTGAGATTGAACTGAAACAAACTCATAAACTACTATGATTGAACTGAGCTACTGTCTAGCTTGACTTGATTCCATCAAAGTTCTAAACCCAACATCTTCTGACACTAAGTTGATTTCAGTAAAAGTTGATACTCATATTACTATATACCTGCCAACTCTCTAGAAGTTGGAGAAAACTTGCAGGTCATCTGACTCTTGTAGCTGTGACAACACTTTCTCTATCTTTATACACAGGAAGTCATCTAACCCACCTTCACAGTTAAAACTTCACTCTAGCTATGTCATCTATAAATGGAACTTGGGTGATCGTTTATAAAGTTTTTGCTGCTTCACTTATCTTGTTAACAGATTTAAGGTCTTCGTCCAAAAGAAACTCTGTGTTATTGCCAGAGCTATCTTCACCACCATTGTCAACATAAGCAGCGGTAGTAACATTGTTCGCTTTCTCCTCATGATGAAAATCACCACCAACATCATCATCATCATCAACAGCTCCATGTGTTTTTAGTTCATCCTTCTCATTTACACCATGCCTCTGTCTCGAATAGACCTCCTTAACATTTTTGAGATCACCAGACACAACTGAACCAGGTAAGGGTTCATCTTCTTCAATAGCTTCAAGTCTGGAAGTTTTGACAAATTTGTGCTCCAGTGATGCAGCAGCATCACACCCTCGTGCCTCAAGCTTGATGATAGAAATGGCATCTGCAGATAGATGATGGAGTATATCAGGCTTTGCCATTACATCAACCCATCTGTTATCAACCCAATCTCGGGAACTCCTCACATTCTTCCTTGGGACAGTCAGGAACTTGCCTTCACCTAAAAGCATCATTAACCATGGTTACTAACAAACATAATTAAAATACAACTGCAAATGCATGAGCGAGTGCATCTCATGCCAGATGATGAATATGATTAAAAAATAAGAAAGAAATATATCTAATATTGCCATACAGTACCATACCAGGGAGGTAAACTTGCAGGCAATCACTCCCAGAGATGTCAACTCCCGAAACAACACCCTCCCACCATCCATCACTCCACCATGCATCAACTGGGGCTCCAACCTCAAAAATACAGTCAGTAGAATGATTTTGAGGATGTGGCCGGATTGTCTTGCGACCTAAACATCTCATGCCAAGTTTATCAGGAGCAGCCACTCTGGAAGCAGGGACCCATTCCTAAGACACAATAAAAATTCCAAAAATTAAGTCCATTAAAGGTTAGCTTCAAAGAGAATGAAAAATGTTATGATTTTTATGACCAAGTAATGCACTCCAATATGACAATACTAAAGAATCAAAATATTTTTTGATGATCACTCTGAGGCACGGGTCTAATAGAAAGTTCTGATAATTTGGGGAGGGAGGTTCAAATTTCAAACATACAACCTCTTCTTTCGAGTAAGAGGTGTAGAATTAGGCAGTGCGATGATCCTACCAAATGTTTTCGCCTGCCACCGCCAAAATTTACTGATTGTCAGTATCAAATAGGAGATACAAGAGAATTTGCATACCTCTAGATTTCCAGATCCCTCCACATACTGGACATCTTCATATTGCACTTTCAGATGCTTCTGAGAGGACTGCAACACCTTACATCTAAACCAGCAGCCTCGAATCCCACTATCTTGGCAGAGCATCTCTATCTTTTCATTCACTTTGAAAGGAGCAGAACATTTGGACTGGGGTATAACAAACTCAATTCCCATGGAAACCTTTGATAACCGTAGCTTCAGTTTCGGGTATCCTGATTTACATTTTGCTATCTGGTTTCCACAGGCCCAATTTCTGAGACCTGATCCACTCTCAAGTCTGTCTAGCTCCTTGGATGTTCTACTTCTCTTGCTACCTACACTGGTAGGGTTATCATGGGTCAATTCTTCCTCGTCTTCCTTGTACAGATTATCATACCTAACCTTTTTCTTAGGAACAATAGATCCATCCAAAGTAGAGAGGATTGCTTGATTGAAGTATCCATGCAATTTAGTAAGAGCAAACGGCTTGATCTTGTTGTCTTTAAACTGCCTAAAGCACATGTGGACACCGGATGTTGATGTATGTGAAACACCAGCCATACATTTATCATAATGTCGGGGTGTCAAGACTGTTGCTGGGCAATCAATATACTCTGCACTGATCACTTGGACATTAGGTGTGATGAAAACTTCTTGGGGGTGTGGATTCAGTTGAGGAATTACACCCTTGACTTCGAGGTTATGGTGAAACCACCGCACCTTTACCTTCTTCTGCCCCTTTTTGTCTTCATACATATCTTCCAGGTATCCAAGGTAGCGGCCTTTTTCTTCAGCCATTATAAATACGAAGGAATGGACCTAACCATCAAGTTTTGTTTAAAAAATGTTACTACCACTACCACTAACTAATAATAATAATAATTTATGAGGACAAGTGTGCAGAAAGATGAAGAAAAGTAACACCACTCAACAAAGATAAGTTTGCAGCTAGATAAAGAAATAACTAGCCAATGGGTTAACACTTACAGTTATGGTACTCCCATTTCTGAAAAAGGCTGGGTAGTGCTTGAGTTCTTTAGCACATATCCATGCCGCACCAAACCACTTAATGTGTGAATTCTGAACCTTCAATTTGCTTCGAGCCTGAATTCAAAGCGACAGAGTCAACAACTACAAAGAATGTTAAAAAGTCTAAAAACTATGCATAACAACTACAATAAGTGGATACCATCCGAACTGGCAAATAGGTTTTCGAAGCATTGAATCCAGTCATTGATACTCCAAAAGATCCTGAACCTTGAGCTGAGCCATTTATCTGTGCATCTGCCATAAGAGATTTTAGCATTTCTCATAAATTTCCGATCCAACAGTTGAAAGTGAACACCACTGCTGAGAAAATTGATAAAACTTTTCGAGCCCTTTGAAATTAAAAGAATAAGATATATGCAAGAAAATGCACCAAGAGGACCATATGTAGATGGAGAGCTTAAAAGTGAGAATGGTAATTAGTGCTCTGGACATCAAAACTAGTGAACAAAAGACAGGCATGAATTAAGCAAACTCAAGGACCAGAGAATTATATCCTTCAATCCAGAAAACAGCATTATTTTACAAATATAATATACAGTGTGTGAGGGGCTGCCTATGCTTATGAGATTTCCACATATTTGCCTTTACCCATTTCATGGATACACACAATTACTAGACGAAGCAACACAGAATCACACACTCATGCCCATAATTATGGCATCTAATTTTTCTTATAACATCTCATTATTAACTCAAGGATGTATGTGCATTCAGTGAAAAAAACATAATTACAGGAAAATAAACAATCTTAACATAAGCTATCATGAATACTTCTGAAGCATAAAACAATAATTTCACCTGAGAAGCCTTCCATTAGTTTTTGAATTCACCCTAATGTGAAATCAATCGAGACAGATAAGAGGAGAAAGAAAAAGAACGAGATGCCTGATGTGATGGAGAATGGGATTATAAGAAGAGCTTATGAAAACAAACACATGAAGACACATGAAAGACAACCTCTGCATATATGGAAAGATGCTCTGTTATAATTCAGCTTTCCATAACAAAAAGGTAATAAGATGCCAGTTTCCTTGTCATGCCAAATACATTAAATTCATAAGACTGGAAGTAGGGTTCTGGCAATCTAAGTTTCATAACATAACTAATTTTAAATTGAATGGTTCAGATTCCATAAGTCATTGCTCACAAACCATTTGAATGTAATTATATTGAAAGTTTCATAAAGTAGTGGAGTACTGCTTTTTATGAGAGTAACCCATTAGCTTCATGACAAATCAAGCTATTTAGTTTTTTGACTATGCGAGTGAGTTCACGCACACATAAAGCTATATGTCTTAGCACATGTGTAACACAATCCAGAAAAAAAAATTGGATGCGCAATTAAAAGAAGGGCACATATCCACCCTGGTATGAAGGCAGAGAATGGACATTTATGACCTAAGATATTGGCTACACCAATAGATAAACTAAGCACATGATTCCTATGCTCCAGTAGGATATAAAATGCAAAATTGGTTTACATCACAGGGTACTTCCAAATGACTAACAAAAATCTCAACATAATTAGTTTTCCACCTTGAGAAATTGAGTTGCAATATGTGCAATTTAAATCTTCAAAAATGGCAATGCTTGACCAACTCCGACAAAATAGATAAGGCTAGGACATAATCCAATGACTTAACGCAGATGTAAAGATGAAATTCAAATCATGCCGGTGTCATTAGTAAAGCAGAACATCACATGCAGTCTATTCCCAAAGCTATACTCGACCCTCAAAACTAGATTGGCAAGGCAATGCTTTTAATGTAATTACAAATACAACTGCAAAATAAGAACTGTAATCCCTCAATAACATTCCATATAAACCTACAAAATCATAACCAGTAACACGTAGAGTACGTACTTGAAACATGTAGAGGGGATCCTTCATTTGACACCATTGATGTCAACCAGTCCACAACTTCTCGCCGGGCTCTCCATTTTGTAGATGCATTGATGGACTCATTGGACCCATAGGCTTCCAAAAACTCGTCAGAAACTACATATGTCATGTGCCTTATACTCCTCTCCGTTCCTATAACAGCAAGAACTAAACCCCCAAATGTATCCTTCAAGTGATAATGAACCACACGGCTACCACGTTCATGGCATATAATGTGCTCCTCCCAAGCCACAAAAACATCATTACTAACAGACATAATGACCATAAATAGTCCCCAAAAGAGCTCAAAATCTCAACTTCATGGTTTCTATCAACATTTTTACCTGAAATTCACCAACTCAAGCGATAAATCTTTGATACTAACTAAACCAACACAGTTCAAAAAACCCTAATGGCCACCCAAAAAACTTAAAAAACCAGTTAAAGACAATAAACATAAACACAAAATAATCCAAACCCGTTTGAGAAAAAACTCACCTTTGCTTAAAAATCTCCCACAAGACACAAACTTTATCCAAACTATCCTCTCTATCAAGCACACAAACAGCAGCCAGCAAATGGGTTGCAAGCAAAACAGCTTAAAAGAGACTAAAAAGAAAATATTTGAGTTTAAATCCTAAACCCAGGTCAAAAAACAAAGAGGGCCGGTCTCACTCAGCTTGAGAAGCTACAAAGAGCTTAGGGTCAGGGGCACCAATGCAGCCAAAAAAGGAAGTGATGAGTTCAAGATTGCTATGCAAAGATTAAAAAAAAACGGATAAAAGAAGAGACTTGAGAGTGCAAACAAAATTGATGAAAAAATAAAAGAAGAAGAGAAGTGTAATATGTCGTTGTAATTGGAAGGGAAAAAAAAAAGTCAAACACTTTTTATTTAAACCCGAGGAAATCCCCTTTAAAAAGTGAATTATAATGTAATCCCTGTTGTTTAATGATTTTATAATTTAGTCCTTTTATTTTGAAAATTATAAGTTAGTTCATTGGGTAAAGTTGACTCTTAATTTTATTTTATTTTAATAATTTATCCCTTTTTAAATGCTTTTTAAATTGATTAGTAAAAACAATTAAATTGTCATGAAAAACAATGCAATGACCGTGTAAGAAAATATAAAGATATAGAGATTTAATATTGAGCTTCCAAAACCAAAGGGATAAATAATAATTCACTTCTTTATATATATAAAAAGTAATTTAGACCTCTCAAATTCCCTTATTGGTTTTGATTACTATAATTAATTAAGATATGCCCTGGGGGGTTCCAGATTTCGGTAATGTTATTAACTACCGATGATTGACATGATGAACTTCAATTAATTCAAGGTAATAATTTTTTTTTAAATAATATACTTGAATTTAAAAAATAAAGAGATTTGACCTTATTAATATGATTATGAATTAACTTGTAAAGTCGATAAATTAAATTAACTTTAATTTGATTTAAAAAAGAGAGAGAATAAATCAATTAAATCTCAGGTTAGAAATTGAAATTTTCAGAATAGTAATTGATAATAATATAATATAACTGACATTAGATAACTTGCACGCGATTCGCCATGGATTAGATTAATTTTTTTGAATCGTGAAAAAAAAACTTAAGTGTTGTAAGTATATTTAAACAAAAAAAGATGAATTGATATCATAGAAAGAAAAAAAAAATAATAGTTAATCCCCAATAATTAAAACATGAAATCAGGAAAAAAATATCAGCACATCAGGGTTATGAAATTAAAAAAAAATCAATATTTAAAAATGAAATTAAAAACAAATAAAAATTTAATAAAAAAATGAAGAATAAAAATTAAAAATCAAAACATTGAAAATTAAATTCTCAAATATTAAATTGAATGGTAAAATTAAAAACTCATAGGTCACAACTTCACAAAAATAATTCAAAACAAAGATAAAAACAAAGAGAGTGAAGGAAACAATTTAATAAAAAAAAAAACAATTGAAAAATAATCAAAATACATTATTTTTAAACTATGCCCCGACTCGACAAGTTGACTTGTGACTTATAGGACGTGGGCGGGGCTTAGGATGGCCTACTTTTCAAAAAAAATTACAACAAGGCATGGAAAACACTTGATGATTATATTTAATTCAAAAGTAAAAATTCTCATAAAAAACTAAATCAGACAAAGCCCGAAAAAAAAACCTTAGGCAACATGTGTTTTTTTTTTCTTCCAAACAAATGAAAAATCCCATAGAAAATGGAAAAAAAAACCTAAGAAAATATTTGAGGATGAAACTGAAAAAATAAGCTAAAAAAAAAAAACCAAGTAAATCTGGATAAACTTTCTAAACCCAAGTTAATTTCTATACCCAGACTCAACTAAACTTAATATAAAACAAGTTTAATGTTGAAAGGTAAGATAGATTAATTTAATTAAAAAATTTAATAATCTAAATAATATTATATAATTGGTAAAAGACACAATAACCCTTTCCTCGATTCAATAATTACCCAAAAAACTAAAATGAAAATACATAAATACCTTTGCACACCCGTTTTTCTTTTCCTTTTGGGGTAAGTTCGTGAATTCACTGCACAATCAAATCTAAAATGCCAAGAATACCCCCAAGTGATAAGTATAATTATTATGCTTTTTTAGGGTAAAAAAATCATTACAATGTACAAACAATTTATGTAAAGATTAATCTGCCCCCAAAAAATTCAAAAAGCCACTTGAATCCTTGTAAAATTACAAAAATATCCTCAAAAGCAACATTTTAAGTTTCGTGAAGAAAGGCTTAGACATTATAACACTGTTTCCAATCCACAATTCCATGATTCTGAGATAACAGTGAAAACCGAATGACTCTTTTTTTTTTTTAAGAACTAATTAATGGCATGATAGTCCCTTTCTTTAATTGACAAATACATGATAGGTGCTCCAGGTGTGTAAAAATGTTAGCATCCACATTGAATTCGGACCCCTACATTCTAGCCATAAGAGATTGCAGTGGATAAGGTGCGTTCATAGATAAATACAGCCACACACTGGAATTCCAATGCTGCATTACTGTAGAGCTCTGAAGTCTTCCATGGCTGCATAGCAGTACGGTCTAAAGTTCAAGAAAAAATCAGGAAAATGAAGACCATGAGATCCAAATTTCACCTCCTGGGATGCACCAATCTCACCCACCCAACTTCAAATTCTCCCGCTTTCATTCCAATCAGAGCCAAACCCCATCTTCAGCATCCCACGCATCCGTAATACTTGCGAAAACAGCTGCAGGTACATCAAGAAAAACTTTAGCATGTCCTCCGAGAAATTATGCTGCAACAAAGCGCGTAGACAAGTCAGCAGTATTGCTTGAATTCACACCTATAAAACAGGAGCTCCCAAAAAATGAGCATTCAAGGTTTCTTGTTCTGGGAGCTGTGTCTGTAGGAATTGTGTGGTTTCTGATGGCCATGGATGATCAGAAGGCATTGGCTTTAGGTCCTGAAGGGCCTCTAATGGAAGAGTTCTGGGAGAATGTGAGGAGGTATGCACTTTATGCATTAACTGTAAGCACAGGTGCTCTTTACACAATCTTCGAACCTATAGGGGAATTGCTCAAGAACCCTATTACTGCAGTGCTCATTCTTCTGATCTTTGGAGGCAGTTTCTATGTTCTTTCTCAAGTGCTTTCTGTCATGCTTGGTGTCTCTGAATTTAATTATGATTATTCATACTAGATTGACAGGTTTTCCTTTCTGTTGAATTGTACGAAGATGAGAAAATCTTTCTGACTTCAAGAGATTTTTCATGTTAATGCAGTGTTCACCTTATCTTTTGGTCAAAAACCTCATCTTCTGATGCAAACACATTTTTATCCACTATCCTCCATCAAAGATTATAGCATCGCCCCAATTTATCGCTATTGCTTCTTTCATGACACAATCAGACACAATAATTATATTGAAAAGAAGGCTAATACCACACAGTAAAACAAAATTAAGCAACATATTCCACACTCCACCCATTGATTTAACAACAGGCAACAGAAGAGACGGATAATGGGTACAGAAAACTGTTAGCATACTGGAAGGAGAGGGTCTCTCCAGGGCCAAGAGGTTCTCCATCATTAACAAGGCAATCGTCGTAGTAAATTCGTCGAAACACACTAGGATTTATCAGTCTGGCTGAGCTGAACCATCCACAACTGACATGAATGTTTGATATTCTACAACCGGAGACACAAACATTCAGTATTTGAACCGTGTATGACGGTATGCCATTTGGAAGAGGAGCTGTTGAGCCTTGAACTATATCAATGCCATCCTTTGAACAAGCTGTGCCTATGTGGTTCGTACTCCCAGTTCTGTTTAAGATCACAAATTGCAAGAGATTTGTCACTTGAGTTTTGTTTAGTTCGTCAAGATGTTATTGCTTTGGTGAGAGTTTGTTTGGAGTGTAGTTTAATTGTTTTTTAAATAATTTTTTATGTTAAAATATATGTTAATAATATTTTTTTAATTTTTAAAAATTATTTTTGATATCAGCATATCAATTAGAAAATATTAAAAATATATTAATTTAAAATTAATAAAAAATAAAAAAATTTAAATTTTTTTAAAATTATTTTTGAAACACAAAATCAAAAACGTTCTCATGTGTGATAGACCAAATTTAACCGTGAAGGCTCTGGAATGATGCTGGGCTTCGATGAAAGAGCCAGCCCTGTCTAAAGACGCCATTTGTTTGAGGATTTAAGAGGTCTCAAGCCTAAGCCTAGTTGGGGGCTTGAAAACCATTGGTTCCTTTTTCTTTCTCTTTTTGAACCGAGGAAAATCAACACTTTAAATGCCTTGACTTGTTAGATTTTCAAATAAGTCGAGGTAACTTAGCCCTAGATTTTAAACTATTTCATTGTAATTAAAGGGCACGGTAACCCCTGACCAAAAAAACGAAAAGGGAAGAAAAGGAAGGCATGCATGGGAATTGAAACACACCTTTTCTTTTCACAAGAGAAAACGGAAATCTCTAACACTCCATGGTAAAAAAGAATGAAATAAATGGGAAAAAAAGGGAAAATCTCCTATGATTATTAAACCTTACGCGACTCAGCGGGCTGAAAAAATTTAATTTGAACTGGTTTGACATTAACCTGACCAAACTTGAATATTTTTACAGATTGACACATGACCTGGATGATATAGTCAAACTTAATCATATCAAAACCATTATTTTTTTTTAAAAAATTGAATTTACGTCGTTTTGATTGACAGTTGAGTCATGCTTTCATGACTCTTGTAAATGTATTGAACCAGATTTATACTTTTATCACAAATGTGCTCAGAATATCCCACCAAAAAAATGATGAATGGTCTAACTCTTTGGATTAGAACAGAACAGCAACAAAACAAATGTAGAGTAGAAAATTAGGATTGGGATATAGAGGAGGAGACATTTTACCAGGTATCTGCAGTAGCTTCCTGGCAAAATTGGTGTTGTTTTCCTTGTAGAAGACTGGTTTTCTAGAGCCAATTTCACTAACAGCTTGCAAATGAAATAACTCAGTCACTGCATTGTCATGAAAATGTTGCACAATTCAAATTAAATCTACATATATATAACAAAAAGTGAAATTAATTTCACTAAAACATTAAGATATTAAGGGTGGTAGTGAATTAAAAATGTTATTCTTTTTGCCCTTTTATTCGATCTCTTTAATTTTAACCTTTTACAAGACAATGGAAGTGGAACAACAAAAGACTAGCAATGCTTCTTCAATCGTAGTTGTTAAATTCGGTCTAAAAACAAACTCATAAAAAGATTTGAGTTATTGCATTATTACGTTAACCTAAATTAATTAACTAATTTTCTTTTTAAAAAAAAAAACAAAAAATCTCTTTGTGTTTACATGACTGGTTGGACCGGGTTTAATAAAAGACTTACAGGGCTGCTTGCATGCATGAAACTATGGTAGATATCTTCTGTAGGCTAAAAAAGAAGAAGCATTCTGGCTATAATGAAGTAATTGTGCGAATGAAACTACCTGCATGCCCAGAAGTTTCATGATCCCTTTTCCCAATTGTTGTCTGACATAACATGCACGCGAGCTCTAAATTCTTTTAGGCTTAGCGTCACTATTTGACAAATATGTGTAAATGTATATATATAGACATGGAAGAGGGAAAAGAAGCTGGTATATATTACCACAGAACACAGCAAGCAAAGAACTAATCATGGTAGCCACTGAGAGTATGCAAGATCTTCCTGGCCTGATCAGATCACCACCTCTCATTTTGATCTCTCCTTCCATATATGCTGAGACCAAGAGCCTGCATATTCATATATATAAAATTAATTGAAAGTCCACAGAAGAAATCTATATGAGGAATTAGATAAACGTAGTATATGCTTGAACTATGTAAGATCAGGAGAAGAAATTAAGGTCCTGCATGGATAAGTAACATCACCCCTTAAGGAAGATCAAGATCGATTTGTTAGCTTAAAAACTTAGACAAAATGGAGTGTTGAGTTGGGTTCAGGATCGACGTTTTGATACTAAATAAAGAAAGAAATTAATATGTGAGAGAGCTAGCTAGCTAGCATAGAGCAAGCAGTGAGTTTATGATGTGTCTGAGCCTGGGGAACACACAGCATTACTCATTTACAGCCATGGTAGAGTGGGGTGGAAAGGAAGTGAATCTAAGGGAGCTGAACCAAATTTATAACACGCCAGTATTTACACAGAGTCCAAAATCAATCCGAAGATACCTCACTGGCTGCATAAAAACAATGGCTTTCTAATCGAATCATGCTCAAAAAGATTTGTGTATATTTCATTATATTATATATATGAACGTGAATCCAGTCCTTACGCGGTGTAATTGATTAGAGAGACCTTGAGTTACCAGAGCCAATGTTCAGCACAAAATCTCTTAGAATGTCTCCGTTAACTAAACTCTTAATCGTCTGTATAAAATTGGGAAAAGCAGGGAACTTCCATTGGCTAATTAATTGATGAAAAGAAAACTTATTACTTTGTACAAACTTGAATTTTTTTTTTTAAGGTAATCCTTTGTCCAATAACATATATTAAAGCTAGCCATGTGGGTTAAGTATCAGGACTCTTCTAATCCAAGTTGAAAAACATAAGAGAATGAATGATTTGGTGAACCCATTCAAAAATCAAGTTGACCCGATAGTCAATAAATCTAAATAAAATCTAATAAAAAAAATCATTTTAATTTCTTTTTAAGGTTAATGATTTCATCGTAATACTAATTTTATTTTAAATTTATTGTTTGATCAGGTTTTATATTAAAGTATTTTTAGAAATGGATTATATTAAACTTCACAAAAAAAAAAGGTTATGGTGACGAGGAGCCAAAATGGAAATCATGTTACTAAAGTTGAATAATGATGAGAAAGGTGCAATTAATATGCTAGAAACAATGTTAATGAAACTTAGGAGGAAATTAAGGGCACATCTCGCCCCATGCACTCTATTTCTTTTTAGGCTTCACCTTTCCATCATTACACATCAATTAGTAAAGTTTAGACTTCGATGGCTACTAATTCTCCATCCAAATTCGAATTTTTACCTTCCATGAATTAATCAAAAAAATAATTAATTATGCCTTGGAGCTGGATTATGCAATGTTGTCTTGCTATCCCTTAACCATTGGTTAAGAAAACCATTCAGATTTAAAAAAAATTATAAGAGATGTAATTTAATTGTTCAAGTCATGAGTTTCCTCCTCAAAAGTCACCAGTTCGAGTTTTATAAATTTCATGGTCATTAGAGGCTTACATGATCGTTAACTTCAGTGTTCGTGAGATTAGTCGAGGTATGTACAAGATAACCTACACCCATATTAATCTATAAAAAATAAGGATATAGTGCCAAATATTAAGAAAAAAACTTTAAGATATACACGAACAACTACATTAGTAAAATCTATTGTTGAATTTATAACCGAATTATTGTTAAATACTTTTTAATTTTTTTAAAAGTTTTCTCTTGCTATTTTATCATTTTTCTAAAACATTAAGAGTTTTGACAACAAAAACATTTGGGGAAGCCTGTGATAACATAATTAGCCATTTGTTACTAAATTTGGCTTTGTTCGGTGAGCCAATTCAATAAACAGTTGGTTTTATATTTTATTTTGAATTGAATTAGAAATTAACATGATTAATATTAATTAATCTATAATCCGATGCACCTTTAATGACTCATTATTCATAATTGATGAAGATTATATTTTATATTGAATTGGATTAGAAATTAACTTGATCAAATTCAATTATTTACCAGTACCCGATCAACCCGTAAAATGCTAGAACAATGCAATTAGCATGGTATGGATTCAAGTTAGACCACTGGATTGAATTGAAAAATGTTTGCAGGTAAAGTCAACGTGACACGAATGCAGTTTGCAGTGGAGGAGAGGGGTAAAGTTTTAGTATTTTTCAGAAATTATTGTCGAATTAGGCAATAGCTAGGGTTATTAATTAAGAGTAGTCAGTAATTAATACTGGACAGAAGCTTTGCAGCGGTAATCAAAAGAAGCAGAAGTATAATATTTAGGGAATAAATGAAAGGAGGGAAAGACTTTTATAGAATTGAGAAAGACATAAGTCATACACAGAGATCCATTGAAAAGCAAGAAATGGTGGCTTTTCAAGAGCGGCGTTATTTATTATTGACTTGTCTGTCTGTCCACCCCCTCTGGTGGCGCCACCCCTGCTCCACCACCCATCACAACTTCATCAGTTTATCTCTCTCTGCCTCGTTAACAACAACAAACAAGGATTTGTTTGCAGATATTTAGTGGTAAGAAAAATGAGAGCGCCATGTATATATATCCCATTCTATCTGTTACAAAATAATATAAAATTATTTTTAAAGTTTGACATTTTGTGTTGATGACATTATATAATATGGATGTAGTTGTATTTCATGTTTAATTGTTTCGGTTGGGATTGAGTTGTGACTGAAAAACTAGCAAATTGAGGTTGTTTTGGGAGAGAGTTAGGGGTTTATGTATATGTTTTTTTATTGTGTCGCAAATAATGCTTGCAACTTGTGAACCTATGCCAGATTTTTAAATAGTTTTTGGCTTGTGCTAATTTTTATTTTTGTGCAAGGTTCCAAAAAAAACTTATGAATTTTTAGGTTGTATTATTCACTTTTACATGATAATAGAACCATTTATGTTCATATAATCATTGGTTCAAATCTCATTATTTTTTAAATTAAATGTGTGTTAAATATTATGGTAACTTTTGTGATTATATTTTTTTAAAAGCAGGTTTTTTAAAAATATTTTTTAGTTACAATTTACAAATTAAGTTTTAAAAGATATATGTTTAGTTAAAACTTTTATGAGATGGATTCTTACATGCAAAATAAATAAAAAATTTGTGAATGAAAAGTAAGTTATATTAGCTTCTAACCAAGATTTGAAATGTAATTATATGCGAGGTACAATGCAAAAAGTATAAACTATTTGATTATCTAAACAATTTTTTTATGTGGCTGGATAAAAAAACAAAAATTATCACAATACCGAATGATCTTTAATAAAATAAAGTATAAGATAATGATCAACTTGAGAAAATTTTAAATCTAAAAAGCTTTTGAAACTTATCTAACATCTTAATTGATGATGTTCTAAAATTTAAGATGCTTAAGAATAAGGCTCATGTGGATGGATAAATTGGTTAATCACGTGGTTCTTGCAATTTGCTACACTCCTTAACTAAAATGTGTGTAGCTTAATGTTAAAGGTCATGTACTTGTAAAAGGTCCTTTATGGTAGGTAAGAGGATTCTCAGACACGTAAATAAATATCTTTGCAGTGAAAAAGAGCAAGAGAATACAATGATATTTTATAAAGAGATGCTCTGAAAATATGTATGCATAAATGTTGAGAGTTGAGAAATTATGAACCATTTACCTAAATAGTTCATGAGGTATTTATAACCCCTAAACTTTATCATTTTGCTGGAATGGAGGAGTTGCTAGAGACTCATTTCATACTCGTAATTTTTTTTTTTTATTATGAGCTATATTCCATTCAGCCTATCAAAGACACCACAATCTCACACCTATCTTCCATTGAAATTATAATACTAAAAGATGAAGACATGGTTGGCCGTGAGAGACTTTTATGCACCTAACACTGTAAGTGGAGTGTAAACTTATAAATTAAGTCTATTTGTTAAGAAATAGTCCCTTAAAGATTCATGTAAAAATCTATGGAAACGAGGTATTAAATTATGTTTAAGTCCATGTGTAGCGGATTTGGCTAGGCATTAGGTTTAGGTGAGCATGGAGTGCTTGACCATGTCCAGGATGCTAAGGTAAAAATCCTCAAGCTCGACACCCACATGCAACATACACCATACCTAACTTCACGGATTTGGTAGTGCATGCTAAACCAGGAGGGCCTAGCAGCGTGCGCTAGATCCAAAAACAATGAGTCTAGCACTAGTAGTCATTGCTGGTCCCAAAAAAATATAGGTGTGGCATGCATTGGACTTATTATGCGTTTGATATGCACAATACACCTTATATGCTTGGGCTTGACAGTGTGCTAGGCCTGCGTGCTGTAACAGGGAAGCTTCCAGGCCCACTATGCTCAACCCGGTTTTTTCCCTTAAAAATATGATTCATCCCTAACCTTTTAAGTTAAATGGATTTTCTTTACATATTTACGCTCAGTTGATGTGCAAATCAATGTACAAAAACTTCATATTGTCGAATAAAAAAACATTTATCAGTACATCATATCCAGTCGAACTCTAAATGATCAAAATATATGGAAAAGGCAACTTTCTAAGCTAATCTAACGAATAGCTAATTAAATCTAATCGGTGCACTTAATTTTGTTAGCCACTTTTTAGTACGTTGCTTATTTTTCTTTATCAATTGATTGATTTTCATGAAAAAAAAAAACAATAATATATAGTAAAAAAACTTGATTATTTATTTTGTGTTTGATAGAAACACCCTCTAAGCTCGGAACCAGGTAGACTGGCAGCATTTAGGGCATTTGCACACACTACACACCTCGAGGTTCATTCTTGGCAGGGATAAGGTTGGACCGTAGGGCCAGTCATGTTCGTAGATTTTAATCTTGAAGTGCGTGGCCATTAAGCTTCTAGTTTCCTATATCCTTGCATGAGTGATGAGTGTGTCTGCTTTAAATTAAATCTTTTTAGACAATTTATAAAACGCATCTCTCATCATTTAGTGACTCATTAAAAATAATTTAAAAAAAAACTGATTGAGGTCCATTCCAAAATTCTGAATGGGATTAATCTCACATTATCAATGCTTTGAATCAAAATCTTATTTTTTTTAATAGTAATTATGGTATTTTGGAACCATTTTTATACAGTATTGAAATCAAGTTAAAAATCACTTAGATACGTGCATTGGGAATTCCACAATTGGGCTTTAGAGACTGCTCAGCCCACATTCCAGTATAAGCAATAATTCTAACTTCTTACTTGGCAAAATCAACCATATTGATTTTTGTTTTTATCGTAGTTTTAAAGATAAACATATCTTTTATTCTATTTTTACATACTAAAACAAAATTCACTTTCGTTTTTTTTTTTAAGAAAAAAATCTAAATCCCCTTTCACAAGTTTTAAATATAGTCTTTCAATCTAATATGGTGATCGACCTGGCTCAAGGCTCAAGTCACAGGTTTTGACTAAATTTATCAAGTTTTGATAAAATTATCAAGTTATCCCGGATTGATCCTTATTTTTTTTTATTTTTCTTAAAAAAAATAAAATGATATTTTTATTAAAAAAATAAATAGTCAACAAGTTATATCTAGGTTCTTGATCGGGTCTTACAAGGTCATCATGTCAGTCCCGGTTTTTAACTGGTCACCTAGGCTTTTGCTTTTCTCTATTTTTGTTAAACCCGTCCCAGTTTTAATCCCAGATCAACTAGATTCCGAGTTAACCCATCAAATTAGGCTGAATTTTAAAATTATTGTTTTAAATTGAAAACCCATACTTTGAGTACATTCATTTAATGATGACTATCTTAAAATCCAACTTGAAATGTAAAACAAATTTGAAGTAATTTCTAACTATTTGTTTTTTTCTTTTATAAAATTAGCATTTTTTAAAAAAATATTGATAAATAACACAATTTTTAAAAATAGATGAAATAATACTATTTGTATATATTATGATTGAAAACCATAACATTCAAACTTGCACCATTTAGAAACATGACAGTGTAAGAAAACAATATATGAAATGAGGTTTACAAATTACATTGAGAGAAGAGAGAGGAAGAAGGAAATAAAGAAAAAAAACCTTATAGACATATTAAAACTTTGATTACGACACAATCAATATTATTAAAAATATCTTAATGAGATAAACTCAATGATACAAAATAAAATAAAAATAATGGCACACTAGGATCATCGTTAATGATTTTTTTTGATATTATTTAATTCATCTCGTTGATATATTTCTAATAATATCATAATCGGAGATTCGGTATACCTTTAAAGTTTTTTTTTTTTTTTTCACTCCTCTCTCTTTATTATAATTTATGCGGTCCATTTTATAATTTTTTTAAAATATCATGTTTCCGAATAGCAACAAATTTGAATATTGTGTATTTCAAATATAATAATATGTATAGATTATGTTATTTCATTAATTGTTTTTAAATTATATTATTTAACCAATATTGTTTTTTAAAAAACATGTCGCTAACCAAAAATATCCCGTATCTAAGCACCTAAACAATGCAATACATTGAAACTTGTAGAATGGTTTACAATAAATAAGCTTTCGCGTAAATCACTGAGTCCAAAACACCATGAATCTCAGGACCCACAGCTGTATTATTGACTTAGGTTTTTGTCCTCTTATATTTGTATCCATACTTAATTAATTGTTGACACTAACAGCATCTGCAGGGAAGGTGCTATTACGAAGAGTATAACACCATTCTGAATAATATAAATAATTATGATTTTTTTTATTATATATGTATTTTATAATAAAAAGTCATTTATAAAGTAAATTGTATTGGAGAGAGAGATAAATGCTTTATTTTATTTTAACGAGTTTGATGTTATTTTTTTTATATAGCTTTATTTAATTGATTTATTTTTTTATTGGCTTTATTTATTTTGATATTCTATTTAGCATTATCTTTGACGCATGTAAAACAAGTATAAAAAAAGCGAAATAATATTATTTTTATTATTATTTTTAACTTTCCATGTAGGAAACTTTGGAGTTGCTCTA
Organism: Populus tremula; assembly: GCA_964019445.1. Lineage (NCBI taxonomy): Eukaryota > Viridiplantae > Streptophyta > Magnoliopsida > Malpighiales > Salicaceae > Populus > Populus tremula. Next base: position 22,687,870 of record CAXHTJ010000016.1, on the reverse strand, counting down.
AACCCATCGTAATTTTTGAGTAACTAAGCGCCTAGCAAGGCCCGTAAATGGCTCAATAAATAAATAAATAGATATCATGAGTCACACTCCAATTGATTAGGCATGGGGTGGGTCTCGGAAAACTTGCATGTAAAGCTACACAGCATTATTGATCATGACATCAAACACCTTAAAATATCATCGACACGCAACTCAAATATAGGTGTAAGAAAAACAGACACATAACTTCAGCAAGAAAACTAATGGCCTACGTTGGCGTACCAAATCACCATAAAACAATAACTCAAGAACAATCGTATGGGATTCTTAATTTTCTAAATTTCGCCGAATGCATTTATTAGGGCAAACTCTTGTCCTTTCTTATGCCTAACGCTTGTATAAATAGACATGGTACATCCTTCTACTCCTTGCTTTAAAGTCCAAGAAAATATTTCTCTCCTAAGAGAGAGAGAGAAGGAGAGAGGAAGGGAGATCGATGGCGGCTTTGAGATGGCTTGTTCACTCAGCATGTCATGTCTTCGGGTACCCTAACGAAGACAATAACATGCAGTCACGTAACAAGGTTGTAGGGTGCCCTAATGAGCATGCAGATGGAGTCATGATCAAGAGTTCAAGGCTGGAAATGAATCCGTGCACAGGATTCCAAATGCCTCTTCATTACCCTCGTTACACAAAGGCTGACTATGAGAAGATGGAGGAGTGGAAGGTGGACATGTTGCTTAGAGAATACGGGATAAGTTTCAAGGGCAGTCTTGAAGAGAAGAGGGCATATGCGATGGGTGCATTCTTGTGGCCTGATCAATACTAAATATATATATATATATATATATATATATATATTTGCTATATATTATGATCTTGATCTAATTTCTTGATTATAATATACCGTCCTACAAGTACTCTTGAGGCACATATATCTGAAGGGAAAGATTTTGGATCAAATCAAACCTTGGATCGTATGGAGAGCAGAAGATTATTTTTCTCTTCTCTTTTCGATGCTCGAGTATGTAAAATCACTTAATTTAGCTAGAAAAATGGCTCTATGTTTATGAATAAATATCATATGCTTTGCTTTCTTTCGTTTTTTTTTCCTCTCTTTTTTTTGCAATAACTTCTACTTATTGCAAGTAAAACATATATATTAATCAATCAATCCCTGGGAATGTTTAATTAGATTTATAACCAATCACAAATTTAGAATTTTGATTTTTTTTAGTGGGAATTCATGACTAAATTTGCAGTCACAAATTTGTAAAAAAAATTCATTTCGCCAGGTTAGTGAAATAAAAAGAAGATTAGAGAAAACAAGAATTAATCGAGTGATTAGAGGTAAAGTGCCACTTATAAAATAAAAAGAAGACATAAATTCTCATACAACAAAACAAGAATTAATCGTTTCGGAAGGCTAGTGATATTGCTGGATCGCACTTATTCGAGTGTTGATTAGAGAAATATTGACGAACAAGATACATGCAATCAGCAACATGATTAATTGATAATTAACTAACTCAAGCTGGCCATTACTAAAAACAAAGGCGGCTTAGTTAAACCTACATAAGTAAACAATTGATCATGAATGCTAAGCTGTAAACGATGTTCTATTTTTCTATATATATTTTTATTTTAAAAATTTATTGTAATGTAAATGGCTTGTTTCACTTTGTCCGTATTGTTTATTTTTCTGTGCATAATGAATCTAGTAGCCTATGTAATGGACCTGATTATATATATATTGTTGCAAAATTTAAATTGGTCTAGTGGATTAACCAAGAACTTGATTAGTTTGGAGTCTACATCAGCCTGGATTAAAAATAAAATTTAAAAGTAAAAGACTAATTGAGTTGGTAAAAAACCTAATTGATCTAATTAAAACTCATTGATTGTTTCTTTTTTTTAAAAAAAAAAAACACCATTGGTTGAAATAATGATTAATTTTATTTTTTTAAAAGAAATTGAGAACCGACTTTAGTTGATTTTTTTTTACCCGTGACATGAATCTTGACTTGAATTAACTTTAAATTGGGTTTTACATCTCCAATATAATCTATGCAGGCACAAAAAATAATCCACCACGAGATCACCTCACCGTACCTTTTTATTTTCTTCCTTTTTCTTTGAAAGTATATATGTTCTTGCTTTTCGTAACATTTGATTCTTGCAAAAGTACTTTTTGGGATTTTAGTTCCTATAACTTGTTAGTTTCCAAAAAAGGTTCGACGAACCCCGTTTTCAAATACATTTATTTTAGTTTTTACGAGTTTTTTTGGGATATATTTCTCATGAGTATATAAGCTTCATGGAACAAAATAACATGGAAAATGAAAAAAGAAAAGGAGTTCTCCATCAATATTCATTTACTATTGAATGCTTGGAGCCAGGTTGAAACTTTCTAAAATTACAAGGTTAATTATTATTCAAAAATCGAAATCTACAGGAATCAAAGTGGAACTCTCATGAATCTATAATTTACCCCACCTTTTCTTCTCTTCTCTTCTCTTCTTCCCCTAAATGTTTAGAAAGTGTCCTCGTTGTGTGCTCTTCCCATATATATCAACAAGCCTTTTTTTTGCAACTCAAGCATGTGGCTTGCTTGGTATAAATAGAGATTTAAGGCCATCGCAAGTACCTATCATACCAAGACACCGACACTAACGCCATTTTTGAACTTTTAGCGCAGCTCCATCCTTGAGTTTTAAACTCTATATATGAGTTAATTAATGCAATATACATATAATTAAATTATCAAATATTATCGATCATTCTCTTTTCACCTTGCATTTGGTCTTCATTATTACTAGGGTATGTTAGAGAATAATATAAATCATATCCTAGGATCTCACCTAATAACTTAAGCTTTTGGGTTGAATTGATTCTTTGACATGGTATCAGAGTCTTGATGATCAAGCGGTCACGAGTTTGAATCTTACCATCCCCATTTATTTGATAAAAAAAATTAAGCACAAGGTAATGTGTGCTTGTGTAAATTTCAAGCTCAAAGGACTTTCACTTGAGGGGGTGTGCTAGAAAATAATATAAATCATATCCTAGGACCTCACCTAATAACTTAAGTTTTTGGGTTAAATTGGTTCTTTACAGGTTAAACTCTTACAAAAGGTAAAATTATAAATGATAGAGCCTCTCATTCAGAAAGGTAAAAGAAGAGTGAAGAACCTCTGCATCTAGCTAGCAGAATGACGCTCCAATATTCCACAAATTATTTGCAGCATATAGTAAATTTATTTCGTCTGCAACAGAAGAAAATATAAGCAAGCACTTAGATGCTGCCACCCCCACAACCTCATTGTTTTGCTATGTTGCGATGCAACAATTCTCTCCTGCGGGGTTACTGCAGCACACTTTCCCGCAGCTCAAGTACGGCACCCTTCCGACAAAGAAGCAGCAGCGACAACCTTAAAAATTTCATGAATTATACATTGCTCACATCAGTGCAACAGGTTTAAGACAAACAGAATCAAATGATCCATGAAGCATGATAAATTTAGTTTACCTTGAGGGTAGTCCACTTGCTCGGATGCGAGCAGACGAGCACCTGCTGTTGCATTTGCATACATGGTAATGGATGCAACCACCAGGAACCATGTCAAAGCAACCAGCAGAGTTTCTTTTCTCATCATCTTTTTAATTTGCCTTTGCCTTTAATTACAACAATATGTATATATATGGAAGGGTACATTCAAGCCTTTTCTGCGAGGTCCTATTTATACTGCAAGCTGTTTGCATTGCCATGGATTATAATATGAGCGACGGGGTGATTTTGCATGTGCTCCCGTACCGGCATCTTTGATCTATTTTCGTAGCATGAACCATAATTAATATATTGTGCTTATTTAAGATGCTTGTACTATTTATTGACCTGGTTAATTTGAACGTTGAAACCACTCACCAGCTTCCAAGACTAATTATCTGCGTTTGTTTACAGTAGCTAGATGCTTTGTGTCTTGATCATTTTGAAACACTGTGTTTCCTCGAAACTTCATTAATTTTCTATAGCCTCAAGAACCCATGGAGTTAATTTACAGTGGATGAATACCTACGTACGTCCATTTACATTCATCAAGAGGGAAAACGATAACTTAATTGGAAAATAAATTAGTTATTCCTAGAGCAAAATCTGTATGATATCTTAACTTGGCAGTGTTAAAAAATAATATAAATCATATTATAAAATCTTACTTAAAAATTTAAGCTATTGAGTTGAGATAATTCTTTGACATGGTATCAGAGACTTGCTGACCAAGAAGTCACGAGTTCAAATCTCAATATTTATTTATTTGATAAAAATTAAGCATAAAATAATATGAGTCTGTGCATTTCAAGCCTAAAAGACTTTCAATTGAAAGGGTATTTTAAAAAATAATATAAATCATATCTTAGAATCTCATCTAAAAACTTAAATTATTAAATTGAGATGATTATTTGACAGGTGCATTTAGATCGCATGCATTCTCAACAATGTAAAGCTACAATAGAAAACGTTTTTCCAGAGATATGTCGACAAAAATCAAATGTGACTGATATCCACGTTGGAGTAGTGTTTCACCAAGGTCATCGTTCCCGGATTTGCAATGAACAGTCAGAGCAACATTCTTGTCTATGGCATTGGTGACAGTAATATATATAAAAGATTAATTACTATATAAACAAATTAAACTAAATAACTTAAAAAATAAAAGAGAAGGTGTTAATTTAAAAATAAATAAATTAAAAAAAAAAAGAAAAAAGGAGATCAGCATGCCTGGTTTTTTCTTTCAAACAAAAGTTGTTGTTATTTTAACATAAAGGACAACATTTTGTCCATGTAGATATACCACGTGTCACTCGTTGGTATATTCTTGGATCCCTTTTATTGATTGAAAAATTAGGGTTTGAATTTTGAGACATCTAAAACCTATGTTTCAACTCGTTTTTATTTAAAAGACTTTGGAAACATTTTATAAATATTAATAAACCTATTTTCAACCCTAAAACATCCTAAAGTCATTTCAAAAATTAAAAATTTGACCAAATTGAAAAAGGAGTCTTAATCTACTTTTGTTAGTATAATTAAAGAGCAAAACCAACTTCATCAAACTTCTCTATGAAGACAAGATAATTGATATGAAGATTCAATTTTTTTATGAACAAAATGTGGTCAATCAAAACACCTTTATGACAAGATATTTTTTTTTATGAGGAAAACATCATGATATTTATATCTATATGTGTGTGTGGGTCAACTTCGATAATCTTATCTGCATCTTGACTCTTTAAACGAGACTTCCAAATAAAATTTATTTGGAGTTATGCTACTATTTTTATTTTTTTATATAAAGAGGTATCATATACAAATCCAATTTTTTTAACTAAAATCTAGTAAGGAAAATATAAAGTTAAATTACAATAATCTATTTAGGGTAAAATGAAATCATAGAAACAATCTAAAAGATTAATTATTATATAGAAAAAATTAAACTAAATAATTCAAAAAATAAGAAAAAGAGTATTAATGTAAATTAAATTTTAAAAATAAATTAATTAAAAGGAAAAAAAAAAAGAAAAAAAATTCTGAAAAAATTTCAAAATCCTTTCAATAAAAAATTTGTGGTTTTCTCATGTATTTTTATACTGTAAAAATAAAAATTCGGTATTACAATACCCGATTTTCTCCGAAATGTTGCAAAAAAATATATAAAAAACAAAACAAATACCTTGTTTTCATGTATACGGCCAAGTATCTCAAAATATAAAAATATCTCATATCTTATTTTCATACAAAATAAAATTAAAAAAATTGTGTTAGCATGCATTTCGGGTTTTAATAACCAGTTTATTAAAACCATGAGAACTAGGTCTATATTTCAAAAATAATAAAAAAATATTTTGTTTTATTTTAGTATATGAGATTACAAACTTATATGTAAGACGTATTCCTCATATTAAAAAAATAGTTCTTTATTATTATTATTATTATTGATATTAGAACGATTATGTTTTTACCTTATAAGATAAAGATCTATTTACTAAGGATGATTTGTTTTCAACCTTAGACAACCCAACAATCAGACAACTAGTTTAATCAGACAATTAAACAATGCAATTTACTTTAGGTAAGACGTGTTAGGGGTGCTAATACATTCTCTTTACGCAACTAGTTCTCGTGCCCAATCTTTAAGACAAGTCAAGGTTTCTAATAACTACAATACTAGGTGATGACTTTTATTTTCTGTTTCCATCGATAAAGAATAATAATTTCTTTTCTTGTTTGTTTCCCCACACCATATACACTTGGATTATACTAGGAAGACATTCACCGTGACGCCGCACACGTATGACAATAAAAACATTAATAAAGTCATTTCTAACCCTAAAAGATCCTAAAATCATTCTGAAAATTGAAGATGAAACCAAATTAAAAAAAACATTTATGAACTTTAATTTTTTTTTTCTAACATGATTTAAATGTAAAACCAATTTCATTGAATTTTTCTTGTTTAAAAACAAGTCGGTTGACATCAAGATTTGATTTCTTTTGTGGACATAATGTAGCCAATTGATAAAAATACTTTCCCCTCTCCTATCCCGTTTTCGAAGAATTTCTCTCTTTTTCCTCAACGTTCAATTACTTGAAATAAATAATCACTAAAATTATTTATAATTCCTGTAGTATTTTTTTCCTTGTTTGTTAAACGTCACACAAATCAATTTTTTATTCGATGGAGAAAATGATAATAATTAATTAACGATATCAAGAGTCATCTTTCTGTATCAAATTCAAAGAGGAAGTGAAAAGAAAGATATATACATAAACAGAAACATCCTGTACAATTTATTATCATTGGATATTACATCTTCGAAGCCGCTTTCATTTTTCTTCTCCAACTTTCATGAGAAAACCTATGCATAAACACTCATGCATTGATAGAGAGGTCAAAAAACACCAGATTAGACCTTAACCCTCCAGCTCTTGAAATCAAAACTAGAACCTCAACTTTTACTCGTATTTTTGGGACTGCTCATCGTTTTCTGGCTGCCCTGCAACATAATCAAGAAGCCCTTCGCCTGCTTTTTCACCATGAGAATCTGTAGCCATGTGTGTAACAGTACCTCCAAAGACCAAGATCAACATCAAGAATACAGCTGTTGAGGCCAATAAAGGCCAGAAGTAAGCAAGAATGGTGATTAGCCTAGGAGCAGCATATAACAGTAAAGATAGAACAACTGAAGCAGTGATTGCTATAGCAAAGTGATGTCTATATTGCAAAAGCCTTTCTGGGATATCCATATGGCCGGAAAATTTACTGAGAAAATTGCTCAGGGCCGGCAAGAGAGGCGGAGAGTAGGAGGAAGCAAGGAGAGAATGGTTTTGTCCTTGTTTTGATACAAGTGCAAATTAATTGAAATAATGATCTTCAACATTCATGCGTTCATACTTCATACATTGTTAGAGAATAATTGTCAAAGGGAGATTCCTTTTCTTTCACAAATAATCATCGTCTCTGTAGCCTTAAAGTTTTTCTCTCGTTTTCGTACATCTCTAATTACTGAAATAACCTCATCACCAGACTAGTTTTAACTAAATTATATCTGCCAAAAATGCTTTCAGATTTCAAAAGGCATTTTACTTTTTTTAGCTAAAAAACATTGTTAATATTTTGATTATCACGTTAATTACTACAAGCTTTGAAGTAGTTGATCATTATTTTTTTTTGATATAGGAATATAATTATTGTATTAAATCTCAGATAAAATTTTATAAGTTAATTTAAAATTCAACCATCAACATACTAGACTAGTCAAGATTAAAAATAAATAATAAAAATAAAACTTTAATTGACCCGGAAAAAACTTGTCCATCAACTCATTAATTTTTTATTCAAATAATGTTATTTTTATTATTTTAAAAAATTAAGATTAATTTGAGACTCGATCCTTATTTTAGATTATATTTTAATACTATAACAATAAATAAAATGTAAATCTAATATATAATCTTATAAATATTGTATATTTAGTAATAAAACTCATTTATTTATTGTACGCAATACCTATTCAATGATTGATATGTTTTTTTATAAATCAATCTTATAAGATTATCATATAAGATTAGTATTATTTAGATATACAGAAATTAAAAATGTCATTATCCCCTAAGGTAATAGACACTAGTGGGCAGTTAAAATTTTGGAAATTTATACATTAACGGGTTGAAAAAATTTACTTCATTTCATATGAAAAGCTAAACAGTAAATAGTTGGTGTGCCAAGGGCAAAGGGGCATATTGGTCATTACCACCAAAACCAACAGAATGTTTTGGTATATGTTCTTTGTCCGCTTCTTGAATTGGTCGGCTACTTTATGACTTTTTTCAAGAAAAAAAGATTAGTGTACAGAGCAATTATTATTTTTTTCCTCCCATGTGCTCATGGGTTTCAAGAAAAGATTAGCTAGCCAGAGATCAAATCTGCTCCGGACTTTGCTTTTTTCAGTTTTTTTTTTAAATATTAAAATAACATCATTTTAATTATTATTTTTTAAGTTGATGGTTTCTTTCTTCTTTTATTTCTTTCAATCTAAATTATTTTAGATTTTTTATCACTCAAATCTTAAATCTACATATCAAACTTATCCAAGTTTTAAAACTATACTATATAATCATTTTAGTTTTAATTTATATTTTTTGTTTAATGCCAAATTATGAAAAGAATAACCTTGTGGACTGGATTTCCCAGCAACCATTCAATATTAGGTTCTACCCTTTAAATCATCACTTAATGAAGCTTTCTAGCATCTGCCTGCTATTCAAGAATGAAAATATTCCATCTAAAACCTTATTAATTAGTTTTTTTAGTATTTTTAAATAATTTTGATATGTTGATATCAAAAATAAATTTTTAAAAATAAAAAATATTATTTCGATATATTTTAAAATAAAAAAACATTTTAAAAAATAATTACTATTACAATACCAATCAATATTATCTGCTCTAAACCTAAACATCATTTTACATTGAGCTATTCCCTACGAAGCACCTAAGTTGAGTCCATTATTGTGCTTTTTTATTTGGGCATCATTTGAACAAAGAAAAAAAAACAAAAAAAACAAAGTAAACTACCATTCCTTCCTCTAGCAACTTGGACCTTCTTCTTAGAGCCTGTTGAAGTAATGTCTAATGAAAGTGCCCACTTCACTAATACAGAGGCTTGCATCTACCATAGCCTCTCCACCATTTGTGGCCTGGATAGCTCAAATCTAGCAGCCTCTAGCCCAATATGATCTCCACCTTTTATACATTCAGAAAAGAAAAGAAAGAACATAACTTTCTATGAAGGTACAAGCAAAACAATCAATGCACAGAGCGCAAGCTGGGTGAGAAGTTTTCGGGTTGTTCGTAAGTTTAATAATGGTTATTTTTAAAATATTTTTATTTAAAAATATATTAAAATAATATTTTTATTTTTTAAAATTATTTTTAATATTAACACATTAAAATAATCTAAAAACATATTAATTTGAAGTAAAAAAATAATAATTTTGTTTTAAAAACGTTTTTAAAATATAAAAACAAAGACAACCTTAAGTTATAATTACTAAACACATCTCCATATGTATATGTCTATGTATATGTATAATAAAATAATGCTAGTAAGGAATTCAATTAAGTTGTAATTAACAATGGAGAACCCAACATCATTAAGTCAATGAAAAACCCAATTGAAAGTTTTGGTTGTATGTAGGATTTGGTCATGGCCTCTCTTATATTTTTAGGACTAGCTTGGTGGTGATGGTGATGATAATGGTGGTGGATTCTTTCCTTCTTCGTCTAATTAAAAAATGAAATGGAAACACCAGATAATATACTTAAAGATTGCCATATGGCACAGTGTCAAATAACAGCTGGATCTTCATGTATTTTTCTTGTATCCAATCATACTTACAAGCAAAGATGAGACACAAGCGAGATCTATATATATATATATTCTTTGAAGCCACTTTAGTTGGTCCTTTTCGATTTGGAGTCAGCAAGACCTCATTTTTCTTTGTTTCCTTTCAAAATCCCTTGAGTGGCTTTCACTAGCAACGAAAAACGGGCATGGTTTAAGCAATGTTTAACGCTTAAGCAATTAATTTACTCCAAAACATGAGCTTTCTATCAATATCACCTGACGATGACAACACCAGAAAAAAAATCTAAGAAAAACATTAACAAGATGTTATGAAGCTTAGCCCATACATCACCTTCTTTTTTCCTTCGTTTTCTTGCGATAAAAATTGAGTGTTCCGGAGTCTAGCTAATAGCTTCTGTTTTTTGATATATTTTATTTGAAAAAAACACTAAATTAATGTATTTTTAATGATTTTTGATGGTTTTGATTTGCTAGTATAAAAATAAATAAAAAATCAAAATCAAAATTATATTAATATATTTTTAAATAAAAAACACTCTTAAAAAAATATCATGCAGAACTGTATCACACCCAAAAACCTATAACAATCGGTGTTGCTAATCAACTGTGTCTTCCACCTAATAAAGCTACAAGATAGGGTCCAAAAGTTATCTTTGAAAAACCCCATTGATGGTTTGGTAATGCGAGGAGCGGAGTTGGTCAAGCTTACAGGACCCTTTTTTTCTTATATATATATATATATATAAAGGACACCTACCATATATGCTTAATAAATCATGCTTTAGTTTCCACTTCTCCTACTAATATTGGCCAGTTTCTGGGTTCGAAGAATGATGAATAAATTAAGGGCACCAACAACCAATGCCCTTACTTGAAATATTTGCACACATATCTATCACCAAACTTAGCTATACTTGTCAAAGATTAGGTGGTATAAAGATTCAAAACTGTTATCCCGATAAGTAGTACTGCAAATTCAAAGCTTAGATTCAACATCACTAATCAAACCTACTTCGAGCAAAAAATATTACTCCTTTGATAGTTATATATACATATATATAAAACCCTAATGAAATGTGGATGCTTCTCTCGTCACAGAGATTCATATTTGAATTATGTATGGATTTTCTACTTAAAATATTAGAGAAAAAAGAATAAATAATACTTACTTCAGATATTAATACACGTACAGGAGTAATTATCAATATCACTCTAAATTTCCCCCTCTCTATTAGCTTATAATTTAATCAAAACCCGTGAATGCATCGTGTAATGTATGGATTTTCTATTTAAATTGGACCAATTTAGTTTTCAGACGTAACAACTAATGCAAAAAGATATATATTTTCTATAAGAGATAATGTTGTATGGGATTATGATTTAGTTAGGAATTTGAAAATAAAAGAAAGTAACGGTTACAATCAAAATATGAATGAAGAGATAATGAAAGCCGACTAGGCCGGCCTGTGATGGAAAATGTGGTTTTCATATTTTGCTTCACACAAAGGGAAGCTCCAATCCTCTCTTTGCGGTCAATTCCTTAAAGGGATGGACTCTTTTGAGTGACATACTTTTTTTCTGTAGCTTATGTTTATCTCTAACAAAACCCTCTTATGTTGTCTAATAAAACCCCTCATCTTGTAGTTGTTCTTGGAGCTTGTGTGCTTTATTATTGTTAAACATTTGCATTTTGTTTCAAACTTTAAGGTCGTAATAAGAAAGGGAAAAGATGGTGGGGTATGGTAATGAAGAACAAGTTCTTGGAGGAGTAGGAAGTGAAGATCTCTCCCTTTCTCACCCTGACCCTATTGTCTTAGAGCTCAACCGATTACAGAACCTTCTCAAAGGTTTGCCATGTCTTATTCTAAAGTAAACTAAGTTCATGAAAACATGCATTGACATGCACATGTTTAGTTCTTCTGAGTTTATCAGTTCAAGTTAGGCTGAATTTTCTTTTGGGGTCGTGAAATTCTGTGAAAACATGAAGTGAAAAATGACATGGGATTTGGTTTTTTTCTTCTGAATTTATGGCCTATGGTAATAATTCTCACCACAGGTAATTGCTGCTCACCTGTGTAAATAATTAGGAGCATGTAATTTGGAAAATGACAGCACATTATCATAAGATTTAAGTGTAATTTGATGTCAAAATTGAAGTCCTGCATTTTGACTTTTATCATTCTAGGCTACTGTAAAAGTTCTAGTGCCATTGCGGTTTCTTGTTTTTTGCTCTTTTAACTCTTCTGTTCTTGTCTCGTAGCATTTCTTGTGATCTAAAATAAGTATTAGAATGTCTTCTGATGATTTGTTTTTTCATCATTGTTTCAGAGAAAGGAAGAGAGCTGGGGGCTGCACAAGGAGAAATTAAGGCTTTGAGGGCAACTGAAGCTTTGAAGGATAAGGCTATCGAAGAGGTAAGCAAGTTTTGTGGCTACATTGCCTGGAAATTTATATCTATCATGCGGTATTTAAAGCACATACATCTGTTATGAAATGGCTTTTTATATTGTACTGTGTCAGCGATTGTAGTTTATGCCATTTAGATAATGTTTTGTAGAAAGTAATGATCCCATTACATGATCTTCTATTATGTTTCCATCAAAGGTTTAATTGGAATCTTGTCAGACAAGAAGTAACAAGTTTCAAACTCTTTTTGTCCAGTTTAATAGAACTGACACTTCTGAGGTTTCCTGGTTTTTCCAGTTCAGGAATGGAGTTCGTAAACTGGAAGCAAAACTTGGTGTCATGGAAAATCTTGTAGAGAGCAAGGTAAGCTAGGTTCCTCCTGAAATTTCATAGAGTTAGGTGTAAAGAATCATGATCTGTGGGACTAAAATGACTTTTGTTCAAACCTGATTCATTGCAGAATCTTGAAATCAAAAAGATAACAAATGAAAAGAAAGATGCATTAGCAGCACAGTATGCTGCGGAAGCAACTCTTAGAAGGGTCCATGCAAATCAGAAGGATGATGATTCTCCTCCTATTGAGTCGGTCATTGCTCCTCTTGAGGCAGAGATTAAAATGTATAAAAATGAGGTATGGTAATGAAGTGAGATTGCTTTCAAAGAATCTATAGAGTATGAGAACGCCATACATTTTCTTACATGGATTGTAGTTTTCTTACCTCTTGGTATTTCCAGATTGCAGCACTGCAGGAGGATAAGAAGGCAATGGAGCGTCTTACCAAGTCAAAAGAATCAGCTCTGCTTGAAGCAGAGGGAATCTTGCGAAGTGCTCTAGAAAGGGCTTTAATAGTCGAGGAGGTTCAGAACCAAAACTATGAGTTGAAGAGACAGATTGAAATCTGCCAGGTACTATTCTGTAAAATATTTGGTTAATTGTTTGCATATGCTATGTAGATTTTGCGTGATGCGGATTTGGAAGTATATCACATGCAGGAGGAGAACAGAATTCTAGAGAAGACGAATCGCCAAAAAGTTTTGGAGGTTGAAAAGCTTAGCCAGACCATTCATGAACTTGAGGAGGCAATTCTGGCTGCTGGAGCTGCGGCCAATACTATCCGTGACTATCGGAGACAGATTTCTGAACTAAATGTATGTTTCATTCTTATATGAGTTCATCTAAGTGATTTTTTTCAGAATTATTATTGTTTCTTCCTTGATTGTTAAACTCCATATCCAGACTGATTTAGATATCTTCCCTTTACTTGCTCAACTTTTCAGGAGGAGAAGAGGATTCTGGAGAGGGAGCTAGCCAGAGCCAGAGTTTCAGCAAACCGAGTTGCAACTGTGGTGGCTAACGAGTGGAAGGATGAAAATGACAAGGTCATGCCTGTCAAGCAATGGCTTGAAGAGAGAAGGCTGCTGCAGGTATTTCAATAACCAGAAACTTGGTTTCGTTTTTGGTTTTCACAAGTGATCGCCAAGAAAGAGTAGAGCATGTATTAGACATTTGCACAGGCACTGACAGCGGAAAATGAAATCTTGACAAGGTTAAATTCATTTGCCTGTGTATTATTTCTAATTCCATCCCTTTATTTGTAGGCGGAGATGCAAAGATTAAAAGATAAGCTAGCTATATCAGAGAGAACAGCTAATGCAGAAGCACAGCTGAAGGTAAAATTTTTGACATTTCTTCCATTTTGTTAATGTCGTCTTGTATCTTGGTTTATTAATTGAAATGTTTCTGTCACTGAAGGAAAAATTGAAGCTGAGGCTAAAGACATTGGAAGAGGGCTTACAGCATGTATCGAGTTTCTCTGTGAACCCTAATGCATCCTGTGGGTCCCCTAAACCAGGAAAAACCAGTAACATACTAGGATTTTTAACAAGCAATGGAGGAATTAGAAAGAGGTCTGCATCACAGCCAAGGGGTTCCACCATCAGTAGAAGTTCTCCTTTCCAGCAGCCAAATATTGAAACTGAAAATGCCAATGCTGCTGGAATCCATAATCGAGCTGATAGCTTCAAGAAGAAGAGTGGTTCTGGAGAAAACTTGTTGAGGAAAGGTATGTGGGTGTCTAGAAGTAAAGTTGTTGATAGCGGAGGAAAGGAAAATGCAGAAGTGAAGACAAACACAGATTCGTATATCGACAAACACAAGAACAATGATACAACAAGTTCAGCAGAAACGAAGAACAAAGTTGGTGGAAATGAAGATTTGCAAAACAAGGGAGGTACCATTTCTTCGAGCGAGGATGTTGTTTCAGGATTCCTATATGATAGGCTTCAAAAAGAGGTCATAAATCTAAGAAAATATTGTGAGACTAAAGAAAGTAATTTGAATGCTAAAGATCAAGAAATTCAGGTGAAGTAATAGCAACTAACTCTCTCTGGCTTAAATCCATATTCTATTAGGTGTGTTGACTGTATCAGAAAATTATTTTCAGATGCTCATGAAGAAGGTTGATGCCCTAACAAAATCCATTGAAGTAGAGTCCAGGAAAGTGAAGAGAGAAGCGGCTGCTAGAGAAAAAGAAGCTGTATCAGCAAAACCAAATAAACCAAAAAGATTTGGAGTATAAACTACTCAAAAAGGTTGGTAAAACCTGCCAAAAAACTATGATATATTTTTAGGCTTCATCTTTTCAATTTCTATCGATCATTTATTACTGCAAGTAACTGTACTTGGAAATAGAGTTTTCGATATTGTGATGATAACCCTTTAAGCTCTTCGGATCACCGCAGGGAAACCGCATCTTGAAAACTGCTTGGATTGGATATAGCTGAAGGCTACCTACCTGAAATTCATTTTATTCTTCAACCATGTCTTATGATTCTTCGTTGTAAATACGGACTGTTTTATTGATTCTAGCTAGTTGAAATAAAGTTCCGAGTCAATGGACAGAGGAGTTCTGAAATGTAACATCCTAGGATAGTGCTGAAAGTTGTGTTCATTGTTGCTTGAGATTACCTGAATGCTTTTAGTTTTGTGTATATGGAAAGTTGAAGTGTGCAAACATACTGAGGATTTGTAATCAAGGAAATTGGATCCAAATAAAAAAGCAGAGATTGTCTGAAGAACTGCAACAAATGTTATAAATCATCATCTTCCCTTTCCACTCCCCCTTCTTGCACATTGTAAATGTTCATCACAGAAGACTTGGAATTCCAGCCTTGCTGCAGTTTCAAAGCAAGACACTATTATGCCCTTCTTAAGAGACTGGTTACTTGCATAATCGTGCCTGCCTTCAACAAAATAAATCAATACATGAACAGCATGTTTGACACGTACAGAATTTCTTGGTCTTCACTCTTTTTTCTTTTCTTCTTTCTAACAATCGAGAGTGCTACCGCTTGAGCTTCGTATCTGTAACCAAACCTCTGCCTCCTACCACCTGAGCTAACCCCGGATAGCAAGTACAAGTAGTAATCTTCCTAGTTTGGTTCAAAAAACACAGGAAGATCTAAGAACTCTATTATTGATTGATTACAACCACAATGTGCATGTAGCACAGACTGCTCTAAAACAACAAAACCAGAGGGTGCTGCAATACATGGAGAAAAAAATCCAAAAACACCTCTCCCGTTTCTTGAGAGCCTACAATGTATCATCTATTATACTTTCATATACTTTTCAGGCTAGGGCAGAGCTATATTCTATATCGCTCTTATCTTTTTTGGAAACTGAATTATAATGCAAATGAAGAGTTGGAAAACTCCCACCATTTAAAACTTTTGCACCTCTGGAATGGTAACTAGAGATGGCCGCCACTTTCGTTCTCCTTCCTTAAAACTTTCAGAGAATCGAACAGCGATTCCTTTTGACCTGAACTGCTTTGAATTTCTCAGCAGCAACTCCAATTGCTGCCTAGTCACCACAATCTTGACTTTCCTGCTAGCACAAGTTTCTTGTCCGGCCAATTTCGACGAGGCTTCAAGTCTACAAGGTTGACCAAGGGAAGGCATAAGGTAATAAACTTCCCCAGGTTCCAGTCTGGTGTCAGGCGGCAATGGTACATAAGTCAGCGCACTATGCACCAACATATAACCACCGTAGCGGCCGGATGTGATCTTCTTAACCCGCGTTGAGGATTTAAACTCCTTTTCTCCTCCATTATGGATGAGAACTTTGCTCCTCTCTGCAGATGAATATGACAGAACATCAATGCAGTTTCCCATCGTGCAATATACAATGATGTTTTGAACTAGTAATGTGATGATCCTCAATTTATAGTATGGTTTTATTTGACTTCATCTTGGAGACAATTTGACGTGCAGACCATCACATCTAAGGAAAGATATCATTTTGATAATATTATCTTAAAAAGGTCAATGGTCTGTGCATCACCCCTGCATTGTTCATTGTATTGCTGTCTGGGGAAAAAAAAAAAAAAGGTCAAACAAGCAGTGTGTAATCCCTTTATTTTTTGCCCCCCCCCCCCAAAAAAAAAAAAAAACTAGGCTAGTATAGATTAATTTGACAAACATAAAGTGCTCAAGAAAATACCTAAATGGACAGCCTACAGTGATAACAGAAAATTTAACTGTTAGTTTTTGCTAAAATTTTAAATCGTAGGCGACAGAGTTGATAGAAAATTTGTACGAGGGAAAAATCAAGACTGCCTAAATAGTTGGGGTCATGTTTTAGGTTTGCCCTTCTTTTTTCTTTTTCTTTTTTTCATTCGGTGCCCGAAAATTCAAATGCTATTAAGTAATACTCTAGTAAAAGACCTAAGGAAAATAATATTCTCCATGCCACTGTTCATCAAGAAATAAATCAATGTAGATTACCACAATGATTTTTTTTAATCTTTTTTCTATTACACTCTCGTAAACCCAAATTAATGATGAATTAAAACATTTTTATTAAGGAAGGAAAGATTCAAAGATAGGGGAATAAAATGAAAAACATGGCAAAAAAGATGGTTTTGCTAAAACTAGGCTAAACATACACTTTAGTCCTCCAACATTTTTAGATTATAAGCTTTTAGTCCCTAATAATCTATGAAATTCAATTTTTATCCCAAACTTTATTTTTCTTATTTTTTGATTCTTGATTTGAGAGAGAAGAGGAAGAGTGACTGGATTCCGGTTGTAGAGAGAAAAAATCTTGATAGAAATCGATTTCGGCCACGAAAACAAGTGATGTTTGGTTTCAATGGTTTTCTTTTGATGAGTAAAGTTTAGACTATGTGTTGTTTTTCCCTAAAACTTGCTTGAAATGATGGATTTAGACCCTAAAAGAATTTTGGTATTAAGTTGATTGTGGGTTTTGAAGATAATTTTGTTGTTGTTAGAGGTTATGAATGTTTTACAAGGTGTTTAGGGTGTTTTTATGTTTTTTCTTGTTAAAATATTGTTAAAAATGAGGTTTTCTTGATTTGAAACAAATTAACTTAATTTTCTAGTAATTGAAGGTCGCAAGAATCTGGGTAGTGGAGACGACGCGTTGCCTCTATTTTTGTTTCAAATTATTAAGGGTAAGGGACGAGTTGTTCGCCCCTTAAGAAATTGTTTTTTTTAAAGAAAAAGCTCAGGAGCTCCAGGCCTTCCTAACTTGAGAAACTAGGCCCTTTTTATCCATTACAATAACATTTTTTTTTAATTTCTGTTATTTTTTTAATTTCACCACTTAATATTTGATTGATTATTAATTGGGTAACGTAATTTGTTTCAATTTGATTTTTTTTCTAATTATTTTGATATCTTGTTAATTCTTAATTTATAAATGTCTATTTCAGATAAAAAATTTATATATAAAATAAATTAGTAAATGATTGTAGTTATAAGTTTAGCTGATTTACTTTAGCTGGGTAGAGATCAAGCTTAATACTTTTTTTTTTGTTGCATAAATAGTTATCAATTTATTTAATTAATATATATACATAAATTTTTCAAATTCCACTTAGAAATTTTTTATGTATAAAAACACATCATAAAAGTCTCTCTCTATATATATTTTTTAAAAATTATTTGATACAAGGTGAAAAAGGATCTAACAGCTAGTAATAAACTACTTCTAGTTATTACTAGATGCCATGCCTGCGCGATTCCGCAAGCTTGTGGCATGCTTGTGTGTTGTAGTGGGTTTGTGAAAAAAATCATTAAAACATATATAAAAAATCATATGGAGAAAAAATGTTGCAATCCACAATGTTTTTTTTTTATATATAAAAAAACTACAAAACTAAATTCTCAACCAACTTAATATTAAAAAAAATAAAATTGACAGAGATAATTTTTTTAAAAATCATAACAAAAAAAAGAAAAGAAAAGAAAAACCATGCAGAAAAACACTGTTGCAATCTATAGTCCTTCATGAGATTCTACTGTTGTAATTCTCAACTAGCTCAATATTAAAAATAATAAAATTGATAAAGACAATTTAAGAAAAAATCATAACAAAAAAAAAAAATCATGTAAGAAAACATTATAGCAATCCACAATGTTTTAAAGAAAAAAACTACGAAACTAAATTCTTAACCATTTCAATATGAAAAAAAAAAATCGACAAAGACAATTCTGAAAAAAAAAAACACAACAAAAAAAATCATAAAAAAAACCATGTAAGGAAACATTGTAGCAATCCAGTGTTTTAAAGAAAAAACTACAAAATTAAATTCTCAATCAGCTCAATATTAAAAAAATAAAATCGACAAAAACTATTTTGAAAACAAAATTCTTTTAAAAAATAACCTTGTAGAGAAATATTATAGCAATTTATAACGTTTTAAAGAAAAAAACTTCAAAACTAAATTCTCAACAAATTCAATATTAAAAAAAAATCGACAAAGATAATTTAATAAAAAAAAAAAAAAAAACCAATCTTGGGATAAAAAGAAAAAAAAAACATGTAAAATGCAATAAAAAAGGGGAAAAAACAAAATAAAAAATGTGAGAAAAAATAAAAATAAAAACAATAAAGAAGAAGAAGATTATCTTGAGGAAAAAACAGACAAAAAAAAACATATAAAAAACAAAAACAAAAACAAAAACAAAAACAAAAAAAAAGTTTGAAAAAAATTATACTAATTTCCCCACGCATTTTAAATTATTATTTAATTATTTTTTCATTTGTAATGCTACCTATGTGCTTTCTTCTTTAATATTTTTTTTTCCTTAATCAGCTGATATCTGACCTTAAGCAACCAACGAAAGAACTATTTACAGAAAAATAAATCCCTGTCTCTCTTTTTGACTAGGCTCACAGACTTCTCTACAACGATATTGAACTATAGGGAACCATAAAACCCAGCCATACCGGTAAGGAAACTCCTATACACAATGGTGCAAACTTTTCTGTCATGTGCAGTATCAAATCAAAGCTTGTAACAACAGTTGTTTGCATTGCACAAGAAGTGCAGACTCGATGTCCAGAATTGATTTAACCTATAGTGAAGCAGTAGAACTTCGCTGCACGAATACCATTTATGCAGTTGTGACTTCAGCAGCAACCATGGCAATTGGTTCATTGTAAGCAAATGCTCGAGTCTCGTTGATTTGACGAGGCAGTCACTGCCGACACTGCAGACAGCAAACAAGCCATGTTCTGTCAGATCACACATGCATGTGGAATGGATTTTGATCCAATCTTAAATAGCTTTAAATTTCAATCCCGAAAATGCAATGTACTTGCTATTCCCTCACCGAATAATTGCCTCAATTGTGCAGACTATCTAAAGAGATGCTCATGAATCATAGCACAACCAGTCAAAGCAACATGATTTAGATTTTTAGAATCTGATCAGCTAAATGACGATTCAATGGCTAAATATAATGCTTTATCTTAACGACACAAAAATTCCCTATCAAGAGAGACAATATCAGCAGAAAATAAAACAAGAATATGGCGGGCACGTACCATTTATGGACATAAAAAAAGGGAAAATCTACATGAGCATGGCACCTACGCAGCTACTGCATCAGTTGATTTTCTAGATTCCAACCATGACTCAGCTGCAACCTTTGTAGTTAAGAACCAGCCAACCTTATCAGGAGCCTCATGGAATGGAGAATTTAGTTCCTTCAAATATGACTCGAACACATTGGCTAAACCTTTCTCAGAATACTTGTGTTTCCCATGCCCAGTATTGATTCCAAGCAATGGTGGAAGCTGCTCCCCTGCCTCCAGTACCTTGGACAAGTCATTCATCCAAATATGTAATGCTGTCATAGCTGCCCCGGGGGAGAGACTCTTTAGATTTAGGGACCACTGGGTTGAAGTTCTGGACATTATATTGGTGTAAATTTCAAGTGTCAATCCAAGGTCAAGCAACTCACAAGCTCTCTCCAACATATTGAGCTTGATACAGAGGTCAATTAAGCAATTGCAGTAAGCTTTCTTTACTTCGGTGCTAATACTATCAAACAGGTCAGTAGCTTCGTTCTTAAAATTCCCCCCACTGTCTTGCTCCTCTACCAAAAGTTTAACTACAATACCAAGCTTCGGATTAGCCCTCTCAACACATTTAACAAGCTTGCTGAGCTCTTCATTTGGTGTTTGAGTCATCACATTCAGAAGACAGCCACAGAACCGATCATCTGGAGTTATAATCAATTCAAAAATTCGGTTAAATGTCTTCACAACATCATCAATGAGTTGGGCTTTTCCATAGCACTGGATAAGTGATGTCAAGATAAAAATATTAGGCTGAAAGCCTGCTTCGAACATCTCATTCAACGTATTCTCTGCCTCAGACACTTTCCCACAGCATGAGAAAATGGTAATCATGGATGAGAAAGTCCAACTATCAGGCTTGATTCCAGAACTCTTCATGTCCTCAAAAATCTCAACAGCTTTATCCACGTGGCCAAGATCAGCACACATAGCCAATATGGAATTATAAAGAACTACATTCAATCCCAACCCCTTTTCCTTCATTTCCTTATAAATTTTAAATGCATCATCTCCATAACGAGCTCTACCATACGCATGCAGAAGAGCTGCATATGTCACAAAACTTGGTGACAACCCATTGTCAATTATATCCTGATAGAATTTCTTCACCTGCCAAGGCCTCTTGGCTCTTCCCATGGCATCTAACAAAATGTTGTATATGACCAAATTTGGCTTAACACCCAAAGCCTTCATTTCTTCATAAACATTCAAACACCCATCAAAATTCCC
The DNA here is from genome assembly GCA_964019445.1 of Populus tremula. Classification (NCBI taxonomy): domain Eukaryota; kingdom Viridiplantae; phylum Streptophyta; class Magnoliopsida; order Malpighiales; family Salicaceae; genus Populus; species Populus tremula. The sequence goes on along the minus strand of CAXHTJ010000016.1, from coordinate 22,666,434 downwards.
AGCAACCTTATAAATCCTAATCAATGTAGAGAACGTCGTTGCATCTAGCCGCCACTCCCCCGTTCTAGCACGGTCATATAAGCTCAATGCCTTTTCAACATTACCAGCCCGCCCATACGAATCAATCATAGTCGAAAAGGTAACATCGTCAGGTTCAAGCCCAAAACTCGGCATTTTCTCAAACCACTCAACTGCCTTATCAGCTAAATTACACAACCTAGCACAACTAATTATTGTCGAAAACGTAAAATTATCAGGCTTAACACCTCTCTCAAGCATCTCATCAAACAGCTTCTCGGCCTTATCCAAATCTCTTCCTTTCCTAAAAACTTTCAAAGTCACATTGTAAACAACAACCTCTCTATTAGACTTCAACCTCTCTTGAAAAAACTTAAGAGCCAACAAAGCAGTGTCCGGATTCGACATGTTATTAAGAATAACAACAGCATCTTGCTCTAACAATTTACCATCAAGTTCACTCAAAACATTAAAGACATCATCTTTATTTGGGCTACAAGAATTCAGATACTTAGCTGCATTAACAAGTGAAGTATACTTAGCATCGTAGGAACTTTTTCTGAGAATTGAAGCTCTAGAGCTTTTGGGGTTGATCCAGATGTAAGATTTTGAAGAAGACCCAGTTTTTTCCTTAATTTTTGAATCTTTTGAGGTTTCTTGTCGTGGTATTTCTTCGTCTTGCAATGAGACATTGGTTATTTGAAGAGAGGTTGCTCTTGATTGAGAAGAGAGAGTGTTTATCTTCGAAGAATGGTAGAAGTTGTTGTTTAGGTTTCTTGATTTTGAGTCTCTTGAAGAAGATGAAGAAATGTTGCAGAGCCGTTTATAGAGAGAAGAAGGTGAAGAGCAGAGGTTGGATGCCATTTGTGTATCTGTGTTTTGGTTTAGGAGAGGGAAAGTAGAGGGACCTTATCAACTTGACTAGCAGCACGAATGATATTTTAGGGGTGGCAGCTACCTTCTCCTTTTTTTTTTTTTTTAATAAATTTATCGCAATGTTGTAATCAAGTTGTGAAAAACAATTTTTCTTCCATGAAAAAATAATATAAATTTGAATTATAAAATTATAAGTAATTTTGTTCAATTAATTACATATTGATAATTCTGGTTAAAAAAATTAATTTTCATTAAAATCTAATAAAATTAGTCAATAATAATATAATCAATAAGTGATCTGAATAAAATGAAAGATAGATAATATAAATAAATTAATGAATAATGACATGGAAAAATAAAAAGTTTCATAATTAAATTTTTTAATATGAGAGAATTACTGAAAGGGAGGAAGCACACTTCAATCTAGTGACAATCTTGTTGTTCCCACTTTCCATCACAATAAGTTTTAATAGACCCCTTTTGGGTTACAAGCTAATGAGTTTAAATTAATAATTAACTAATATAAATTTAATAATGAAATAAATTCCTAAATAATATCTAATGCGCTAGAAAAAAAATCAAATTAAAAATAATTATTTAAAATTAAATAAATAAATAAATAGAATAATAAAAACATCTTTATGTTAAATTCTTCCATGTAGTCTAAATCTCCAATTTTTGCATATTATTAGCAGATTTGAGTCCTGATTTTAAACATGTTGTTCTTTCTCATTTGGATGAATTATTGGGCCTACGATATGTATTTGAAAAATTTCAGATGTTTAGTTTCTATCCCAACTTTAATCGAAGCAAAGTTCCATCGGTTGCTCTAGATATGTCCCAAACAATATACAAAAGTCTTGTTTGATATATTTGACAATATTAGTTTGCTAACTTTGACCCTTTGAAATATTATGTTTTCTATCTCCATTTGACCTGAAAATTTACCATAATATATTTTCATGTATATAATATTTCCTTGTAAAGTTTCAGCTTTATCCAATATACGGTTTGAAATATATGCTCAATCTCGCAAAATTAGTCAACATATATTTTAAGGTCAAATTTGGACTTGACTTGGTTCATATCACAAATTTAGTAACTCATAAAATCGGATCGAGTTTATCAATTTTGCAATAGTTAAGTCTGATTTTACTGGTTTCGAGTTTTTAGTTCGATTTAGCACGTTAGATACATGTTGACTTGTAAAATCATTAAAATCATAAGATTTTAAGAATTAACTTTATGATTTTACTAGTTAACTCGTAATTTTAACAACCAACTTGTAACCACAATGGTTAAGTGGTTGTATCCCATAAGTTAGTTTTTGAGGGTTTTTGTTTTGAAAAAATAGATTGAATATTTTTTTTAATGAATTATAGTTTTTTTTCCTCTGTAATTAGAATTTTAAGAAGTGGGACTTGTATAAAAATATAGTATATATTGATTAAACAAACATCTTTAAAATTATAATTGGGATAAATACAATTTTAATCACACAATATCATATTAAACTACATTGTTAAATAAATCATTAACATATCTAGCATGGTCAATCCTATAAATCTGGAATTTCAAGATTGTTTCCAGATGGTTTTTTAGATAAATTGATTATATATTAACTTAATGAAACTTGATTAACTTGGTTAAATTAATTTAAATTCAACAACAAAATACTATTGTTTTAATAAAAATAGACAATCGATGTATATACTTAACAAGTCATAAATTGATCTAACCATCCAATTAACACTGCATTAATTTTCAGCTTCTAGGAGCACCTTTGGTGCATTTGAAATACTATGCATGATCATCACATTGCTCATAATCATGCATCTTTCTTGTGCATTTGCCTCCTGGACTTGTTAACAGCAGCACAGGTTTTCGTAACTTCTTGAAGTGCAGGATATGCAGGATTATTTTATAATATATATGAATTGACTCACCGTCCCTTGATATAACAAGCTCACATTTCAGACCCAAAATGCAGCCAAAACTGACCCCAACATTTCAACATAGAGAACTAGAGCTAGCTAGACAAGGTGATGACATGAGCATGAGTAATGCTATTGTTTAATTTGATCATATCGACACCATACTAATGTCCAAATCCAGTGATTTTTGGTGGATATCGGCTTAAAGCATCGACATTGCCAAAGTACGGTGGAATGATGTTGTTTCTGGGCATTTCCTCCGGCAAAAAATGACTAGAGAATAGATGGATCGGAGAGGGGTTTTTTGAAACAAATAATAGCACTTTGAAAGAAAACGTCCAAAGGGACAAAATCCTAGGACTATTCAAGGATAAGATAGCATAAAAAACAAAGAGTAGGTAGTAAAGCCTCCTATATTTGCTGACCAAACATGTAAGAAGCCATCAACAATGGAAAAACTGTGACCATTGAAATACTAGCTAGGCACAAAGTCGTGCATCATCACAAAAGGGATGATATTACAAACACAACAACACAAAGGCCCATCATGACCACTGGATTTGAATCCAATGGTTGATGCTGGGCGTTGACTCAAACCATCGGTCTTCTGAACTTTCCCTTTACATGATTTTGCATGTCGAGGGATAGTACTCTTCATAAACATATACACTTCTGCACACATAGTAACCTCTACTTCGGCAACTACAACATCCATCTCCCCATATATCACATTCTGACCTTCTACAAGGTACATAACAATATGGAGGTACTGTTGGCATACAAAAGTGATGACAACATGGTCCTCGGCGGCATTTTTCACGGCATGTGCATGGTGGTGGTGATGGTGGGTTTTTTTTCTCAATAATAAGTACTTTTCCCCCAATTTATGTCTAAGAACCCTAACATATGATTCAATATCAAGGCATCAATTCTTTATCGAATTTTAAAATGATTTTTTTTTAGATCATGTTTAGAATACCTTACCCGGTACAAATTAAGATCTTGATCTTCAACCAGTTGAAGATTTTCAACTCCCTCCTTTCTTTTTTTCTTGTTCAATTTCTTGGTAATCCTTTGCTCTCAAGTGTTTATCCCATCTATAAGCTCTAAATCTTGGATGAGTTCTTGAAATGTTAGTGTTTCTCTCTTGATTTTTCAAGAATGAGTATAAAACTCTCTATCATCTCTCCTTATGGTTCCTACAGATTTTGTTTTGGTGAGGAGAGAGTAATTATACTCTATATTTTTCCTTATTTGCATTTAACGCCCCGTTTTCCTTTAAGTGTATTTTATTTTTTTTCTCTTCAATTAAATCCAACCCTCAACAATACCGAATTCATTATAATATCTCGAATTATTTCACTTGGAAATTCATATTCAAAAATCTCTGAATTCCTAATTTTTTTTTGAACCATATGCATGAATTTCTTCACTTTTATTTATTTATTTTTCTTGGGGTTTACACAACCACTTTAGGTAGTGCGTTTTCCAACCCTACCTTTTTTTGAGTGCGTCTTCGTGCCCTCACCTCTTGGGTAATGTGTTTTCTAACCCTATCTAATTTTGAATACGCCTTAGAGCCTTCAACCACTTTAGGTAGTGCGTTTTCTAACCCTACCTCTTTTTGAGTGCGCCTTCGAGCCCTCACCTTTTGGGTAGTGTGTTTTCTAACCCTATCTCATTTTGAGTGCGCCTTTGAGCCCTCAACCACTTTAGGTAGTGCGTTTTCTAACCATACCTCTTTTTTAGTGCGCCTTAGAGCCCTCAACCACTTGAGGTAGTGCGTTTTCCAACCCTACCTCTTCTTAAGTACGCCTTCAAACCCTCACCTCATAGGTAGTGCGTTTTCTAACCCTGTCTCCTTTCAAGTTCGCCTTTGAACGTAGTGTGTTTTCTAATCCTACCCCCTTTCGAGTACACTTTTCAGCCCTTGTTCCCCTTTGAGTCCTATCTTTTTTTGAACGCTTCCTTGAGTTTTCGTCTCTTGAATAGGGCACCTTCGAGCCCTATCATGTCGTCTCTTCAAGACATTTCACCCGGGTAGGTCACCCATCATAATTAGACCTTTTTAAAAACTTTTTTCATCTTCCATTTAGGCCAGTTGCCCATTACAATGAAACCATTTTTTTTTTTTAGGAATCCTTGCATTTCTCACCACCTTCAAAATCTTCCATTTTGGGCCGATTGCCCATTACAATTAAACCATTTTAAGAAATTCTCGCATTTTTCACCTCCAAAATTTTCACCTGGATAGGTCGCCTATTACAACAAGACCACTTTGGAAAATCTCTGTATTTTTCACCACTTCGAAAAATCTCTGCATTTTTCATCACGTAGAAAAAAATCTGTGAGTTTTTCACCTGGGCAGATCGCCATTACAACAAGACCACTTTGAAAAATCTTTGCATTTTCACCTTCGTATTTTTCAACACTTTGAAAAATCTCTGTATTTTTCATCTTGGTAGGTCGCCCATTACAACAAGATCACTTTGAAAAATCTTTGTATTTTTCTCCATTTTGAAAAATCTCTGCATTTTTCAACACTTTGAAAAATCTCTGTATTTTTCTTCATTTTATAAAATCTCTGCATTTTTCATCATGTAGAAAAAATCTGTGAGTTTTTCATTTGGACAGGTCGCCCATTACAACAAGATCACTTTGAAAAATCTTTGCATTTTTCACCTGGGTAGGTCGCCCATTACAACAATACCACTTTGAAAAATCTTTACATTTCTCACCTTCGTGTTTTTCAACACTTTGAAGGTCGCCCAATACAACAAGACCACTTTGAAAATCTTTGTATTTCTCAACACCTTGAAACATCTTTGAAAAATCTTTGCATTTTTCACCTGGGTAGGTCACCCATTACAATGAAACCACCTCAAAAACTTTTTTTCAATTTTCTCTGAGTAGGTCACCCATGACAATTCGACCACTTCAAAATCTCTGAATTTTCAGAAGATAAATCTTCCAGTTTTCACCCTGAGTGCGCTTTCTAGCCCTCAAAAGGATTCATCATTCCATCATCTCTCATTTTTCTTTTTCTTCCTTTTTCTTCTTTACAACGCTTACTATCTAAAGTCTCTTACGAGACTTTCTATCGTAAGCATTGTAAAGAGAGGGGCAACTGTCATAACTAAATTTTGGGTTATTCCCCAAAAATAACTTCTTTTTCAAAATAAAAATCAAGAAATAAAATAAAGGCTAGCAACGTGGAGAAAGTAGGCCGGGAAATCAAGCTGTAATTTTTTAGGAAAATTCAAGGCCTAATTGTACCCCATTATGCCCAAAAAATGGAGAAAACAATGCAAATTCAAGGTCAAATTAAATGATTATTGGATGAATTTGCATAAACATTAAGTCCAAGAACATAATTAAATTTTTAATAGGCCAATTTAATTTAATCATGGGCCAAATTGAATTTTAATTATGTTTGAGAATTAATTTTGGTTCAATTAAAGGATTTAATTAAGTGCAAGGACTTAATTATACTTTAAATGGGTCAAATTAGTTTTATTTGGGGCTTAATTAGTGAAAAATTAAGTCCAAGTACATAATTAAATTTTTAATATGCCAATTTGATTTAATCATGAGCCAAATTAAATTTTAAGAATTAATTTGGGTCCAATTGAAGGATTTAATTAAGTGCAAGCACTTAATTATACTTTAAACGGGTCAAATTAATTTTATTTGGGGCTTAATTGGTGAAAATTAAGTTTGGGAGCTTAATTTGGGCTTAATTGAGAAGATTAGAATTTTAAAAGACCAAATTTAATTTTACCAAGTTAATTGATTGAAATTGGGGGCCAAATTACAAGAAAATTGAAGTTTTGGGGTCAATTAGGGGTTAAATTTAAGAAATCGGAGACTAGGGACCAATCTGCAACATGCGACAAACTATGGGGGTTCAATTGACAAAAGCCGGGGGGAATCAAAGAAATTGAAAGTATAATGGTCAATCAGGGGTTAAATTGACAAATTCTAAGACCAATGACCATATTGCAAAAGGCACGTAAATACGGAGCTGCAATTGAAGTTCATCAGGGGTTTAATTGCATTAAATCGAAAGTTTTGGGTCAATTAGGGGTTCCATTGAAAGAAATTGAAAGATCAGGGACTAAATTAAAAATGAGTAAAAATCCCTAATTTAAACCTAAAACGGCGCCGTTTTGGGTTAAAAAAAAAGAAAAAAAAAAGAGAAGACCAGACGACGTGTCTTCTAGTCACTGTTTATTGTCCTTTTTTTTTACCCGAAAGAAACTGCCTGGCCGTCTACTTTTCAGGTGCATTTAATGCACCAAACGTGCACCGAATTTAACCAAACTTGCACGAAAATGATCCTTTACAGTCAATCTACACCCCCATGTGAATCTTGCAGTCTGAATGACAACAAATCGGCGCCGGCGCCGGCCTAAACATGCCCACTCAGGCAGCTTTTTCTGCAGAATTGACAACTCAAGATGCCTACTTTGGACCAACGGTTGGGATCCTTCCCAATTGAATCAATGGCTGAAATTTTACCCCGGTGTAGATGAGATTACCCTCTTCCACCTTCTATAAATAGAGGCTCTGTTGATAACCTGAGGGAGGAGAAAATCGAGTCAAAAGTTGACAAAAAACCAGCCCCCACTGCCCCGTTTCTGCAGTCTCTCTCTCCGTTGCCGCAACCACTAAACAGAGCCACAAACAGCTTCTCTGCCACCATCTCCACCACAGGTGTCTATCCCAACCACAAGCCGACCACCCCCCACACCTGAAACTGTCATCGTTTTTTCCTCTCTCTCACCTCTGCATAATCCTTCTTCCTTCCTCGTGATCGACTCCGGCCACCGTTGCTCCCAGCGCTGCCGCCCGAGCCATCAACTCAACCTTCTGATCACATCCGTGACCACCGCTGACGGTAGTCTTCTCCTCCGCCCACCTACACCTTCTGCAACCGTTTGGTTGCATGCAGAATGTGAACAGTAACTGTTCACGTTTATGCAGAAATAATTAACATGGAGATGGGCCGGACTTCATTCGACCCAGACCAAATTTATGGACCGATAACGGCCCACCCTTTCTAGGCTGGGCTCGGCCCGGCTAGCTAGGCCGGCCCAGCACACATATTTTAGATTATATAATATAATATATATTATAATATTATTATTTTAAAAAAAACAAAAAACAAAAAAATCCAAAAAAAATTCAAAAATCATTTTAAAAAAATTGTGATTTTCTCAAATATTTTTCTATCCATTTTGCATAATATCGGGTTGTATATTTACATTGTAAAATACAAATTTGGTATTAAAATACCCGATTTTTCTCCGAAATATTTCAAAAAAAAAATAAAAACATTTTCAATATATATATATTGTTGCATACGACTAAATCCTATTCAAGCATATTTTTCATAAAAAAAAAACAAGAAAAAAAATTGCATCTTTTTCATGTTTTTTTTTTAAATAAAAAAATGGATATCATAACCAGTTTATGATTATCCATTAGGATTTGGCCACCATGTCAAAAATATTTTTCCAATCTTTTTCTTAAGATCCAGATGTAGACTTTAATATTTGTGGGGTGTAAAATTACACAATAAATTACACCCTCGGGTATTAAAGATACAAGGTGTAAATGCGATGCTAAAATTCAAAATTTAGAACGGTTAGGATGTAACCCGATAAGATAGAGACTCTCTCATGAAGAGAGATCTGCCTTGAACCTTAGAAAAGACCAACCCTACTTAGAAAAAAACAATCAAACAACAATGCAACTTACCTTAGGTAGGGTGCACTGGGGGTGATGCGTCTTCCCCCTTGCACAACCAATCCCTTACTCGGACTCTCGCAGACCATAGGTTCCAAGTGACCATAATATTAGGTGGTGACTCCTTACACTAATCATAATTTTATGATTAAATCCAAAACCCTTTCCAACACACAACACACCTCACACAGGAGGCACGACAAAGAGCCTCCGCCGTCGCCAGACGACGTCGCGTCCCCGCGACAGCTATCGTGAAAGTGCATTGTTGTGGGTTAGATATTATTCTTTCTAATAAAATAAATAATTAAATAATCAAGTTCTTTCATTATATTTTTTAATGTTAAAAATTCTTATTATATATATAAAAAACTTATGTATACATTCAATTAAATAAATTTAGAATTATTTGTACTAATAAATAAAAAAAAATCGTTAACAATAATTAAGGACTAAATTTGAGAAATCAAAAGATAGATATAGATCAAAATATTTAATCTAGCAATATGAACCATGTACCTGGTTGTGTTTAATAACTTTGTTTATTAAACTTAATCTTCTATTTAATCAAACGATAATAGAAATTGACACAAACACAAAAATAATTGAATAAAATTAAAGAAAAAATAATTTATACAAGATTGCACTTATTAAAAGAAAAAAAAATATTATTATTTTATGTGAAAACCAAGTAAAAATTAAATAATCAAGTTAATTGCAGCTGATTTTTTATTATTAAAGCATGTCGTTTTATTATTTAAAAGAATGATGTTAACCCGTTCAAGTTTTGATAGAAATTGACCAAGTAAATCAAATAATTAAAAATTTAGTCTGATTAATTGAGTTTAGTCATATCAATATATTATGGCAATCTTTTAGGACATAAATTTTATGAATCAACTAAGTGGGTATAATTAACAACTATTCCTTCCGTACAAGTCAATGGAGATTACAATAACCCCTTCAAAATCTCCATTGCTTCCTTACATTTTCATTGACAGCTCGCTAACCTATCCCATGGTAGCATTCTTCTTCTGTCATCCCAACCAATTAATTGATGTGTAAAGGAGAATAGAAAAGAAACGAGTCAAATAACGTCAACCAATGATAATATATCTCCAGATTAAGAGAGCTTTACATGGCTTCACATAAAACTAGATATATACATAATGAAAAGGAAATTGGTCTTCGATTATTATGTATGCTGATAAAGGGATTATTCTTCTCTCCAAGTACAATCCTAATTAATTTATAGAGTATATAATAATCCAAATTTCATTATCTCGTTTGGATCATCAGGCATGGCTGGGGTGGCACCATGTTTTCCAGGACACAAGCATGCTCACGTCTACACCACAGAAGCAATCAAACGGTCAAGGATTGAAGAAAGCAATTGAAAGTGAAAGAAACGGAGGTGCACGCACCCCCACCGTCACTATCACCACCGTCACCTTGGAAAATGGAAGCTTTTGCTTTTATTTGCAATAATTGTAACTACGTACGTGACCCTACAATAATATTTATACATCTCACCAACCTTGTTGACCTAATTGTTTAATCACAGAGGATGGTCTCTCTGCGTAAAATATTATAAATTATATGAGTTTATTCATAAGGTTTTATGAAATGAAAAACATATTATCAATTAATAAACAAAATTTGCATGGCGATAATACCATAGCCAGTCTTTAGACGTACCGCGAAACATGTTGCTTACTGACTGTGTCCACCGGGAAGCAAATTGGAACCCCAACTTGAATGTTTTTCGTGATTGGCTTGAAGATTAATTCAAGATAGTGAAAAGAGTTTCTCCTTGAAGACTTTGTTTGAAAAATTATTAAGATCTATTCGGGGGGTTTTATTTTATTATATTTTGGATGGATAGCTAGTTTGGCCCTTTTTAATGGAGTTATAGAAGTGAGGTACTTTGGGTTTTTATTTTATTAGTTTGAGTCTAAACACGAGCATCAATGCAGTGCAATTTATATATTTTATGTATTTTCAAATAGTTTTAATATTCTATATTAAGAATAATTTTATTTTTAAAAAAAATTACTTCAATATAATAGCACTTTGGAAGAAAACATTCAAAGGGACAAAATCCCAGGAGTGCTATACAAAGATAATATAGCATAAAAAACAAAGAGTAGGTAGTAAAGCCTCCCATATTTGCTGATCAAACATGTAACAACACAAAGGCCCAGGCATCATGACCACTGGATTTGAATCCAACGGTTGATGCTGGACGTTGACTCAAACCATCGGTCTTCTGAACTTTCCCTTTACATGATTTTGCATGTCGAGGGATAGTACTCTTCATAAACATATACACTTCTGCACACATAGTAACCTCTACTTCGGCAACTACAACATCCATCTCCCCATATATCACACTCTGACCTTCTACAAGGTACATGACAATTTGCAGGAGGTGTTGGCATACAAAAGTGATGACAACATGGTCCTCGGCGGCATTTTTCACAACATGGGCATGGTGGTGGTGGAGGTGGAGGTGGAGGAGTAGGAGTACGAGGAGGTGGAGGTGGAGGTGGAATCTCAATGCACTGGACAGCTTCACCTCCTTTGCAGTATATTTTTGTCTTGATCTTTTCAGGACAGCAACACACCACAGTGATTGTCACTGTGTTTTTCTTCTTGTCATATGTCTGGTTCTGGATTTCTATTGTTCATTAATTAACATCATCAATCCACAAAACTTAGTCACTTCCTTTGGTAATAAAAACAACTCAAACCTATCACTGTTTTTAAAGAGAAAAAAGAAAGACTCACGAGGGATAGCACACAGTACTCTCTTGATTTTCTTCTGGCATTTTTCGCATCCAAGGTCAACCTTAATCACCATCGTTGTGACTTTCTGTAACGATAGTAGTTAGTTCATGCATTTCATATAGGACCTCACCATGATTAATCCCAATAGAAAACATAAAAAAAGGTTGTCATGATAAATTTATAGACAGAAAGATTGGAAGAACTCAAAACATGTTCTGACACGGAAGAATCCGCTGTAGAGATTATCAAGAACTTGTACGTAACATATATAGGACCTCCACGTAAAAAGAAGAAAAGGCCAAATTAAGATGATGCATTAAAAGATAAAATAACACACACAAATATATGTCATACCGTTTCTATCATGGTTTTGTGTATGCTTTGATCCGATGAGACGATGGAAATATGGAGTATATATATAGAGGTGGGGGGCGGGGCGGCGGCTTAATTTAAGTAAGATAAATGCATGGTTACATCATAAGCAGGAGAGATGTGAGGCCTTAGTTTAGTTGTCCTTGCATTTTTAGACTAATAAGATGAGGAAATGTGGACTTGGGGGAGTGAAAACTTGACATCATAAATATCGTCGCTGCTGACCCAACAATCTTTCATCAGCAAGAGATGGTTTTGACCAGTGACGGAGCTAGAATTTTTTAAATAAGGGGACAAATTACTAATTATACATATATGTGTTATATATATAAAATAATTTGAAATATATATACACACACATATCAATTCAAGTCAAGTAAATTAATTTAAGAATGCCTTTAAAATGAAAAAACTTACATCTCTTCAAGATTTTATATTTTAAAATTGCTTTATAATAATTTTATTTTTAATCTCATTAAAAATATATTTCTCAATATTATTATAAACCCTATATTTTCAATAACTAATTATAAAAAAAAATAAAACTAAAATTAGATAATGAAACAAATAGAAAAGATAAAAAAAACTTTTTTAAAGCATAAAGCATAAAAGGTTAATTGCTTAACTAATTAATAGCTTAGGGCCTGAAAAGAAATTTTATAGAAGGAAGGGAGTGCAGATTATTAATGAAAAAAAAATAAAGAACCTGGTTCAATTAGTAGCTAAAAAAAAATTAACCCAATAAAAATATTATATTAATATTTTAATATAATAAACTGGTTATAAATAACTATGCCTGGACTTATGTGATCCCAGCTGTTATTCTTAAAATTCTACTTTATTTAATGAAAGTTTTTGTTTGGACACCCCTTATTATGTTATTGGTTACAACCCTTTGAAAAGTGAACATCAGAGTAAAAATTATCAGCAAATAAAATGTAGAATAACAGCTACAAGAAAGAGGAACTGCACATCAAACTTGTACTAAAGCCTGCAAAGTTGAATTTCAATATGCTGCAAAAGTTGTACCAGGAGGAGCAGAGAATTACATTTATGCATTGGGGGGAGGGGGCAATTGCCCCCTCTTGCCCCTACGTGGCTCCGCCACTGGTTTTGACGTGCACATCTTACCTTCTATTTTGTTAATCAATTCCAAGGTTACCCTATTACACTAAGAAAATTTATTTTTCTTAATGTATTAGGTTAATATAAAGGATTGTTTCTTAAGACTATTTAAAATAAACAAATCATTCTATGTATAAAATGGTTATCTATACTGTGAAAAAAAATTAATATAGAATAGGGGTGTTTAAAAAAATTAATTCATTTACAATATTTTATATTATCTAACTTGACTCAACCCGTTAAGGTTATATTATATAGATATTATAAATAATTGCAAGTTAAAAAATCTAAAAAATAAATGTCATGGGTCAAGAAATTTAACCTAGCATGGATATCTTATAACAATAAACTTAAATATTTGTTGTTATATGCTTTGTTATTTATTTATTTTTATTTTTTCGCAATTGATTCTTTCATTTTAGTTAATTGATTTATTTGATGTATTAAATCTAAATTTTTTGTTAAAATTTATAACACGTTTTCAGCTAATTTATTGAGTATAAATCTTAGTTCTAGTTAAACTTAGTCATAAAAATTAGCAATATAAATTTAACTTGTAAATATGTATAATATTCATAAAATATTTAACATAATCAGATATATCTAACTCCACGGTGTATAAATAAAAATTAAATAGGTGAAATTTACAAAACGTTAAAAATGGTGTTGGAAATATCAAATCATATTTATGAACACAGCTAATATAAAGGTTGTATTAATTGTATCTATCCTAAGGTACATTAGTTTGGTGAGTTCAATTATGCTCCATGCACGCCTGCTCCAATCACATGGCATGTGTCCCCGTACTCAAGATTAAAGGGGTGGCTATCTGCCAATTGTTTGGTACATAGTTTGGTGATGTTCTAGAATATGGAATTAATATTATCATCAACAAACGGTTTGGTTTTCGCAATGTCGCGGGACATGTTAATTTTTTTAAATGTAAAAAAAATGACGATATTGTTTTTAGAAGATTAATGAAAATTTAGAATTTGGTTTAATAAACTTAATTAATTTAATAATATAATTATAAAAAAATAACAATGACTAATAAAAATATAAATTCTTGTCAATATCATAAAAAGATACCCTTTAATTATTTTTGTAAAGTGTTAATAATTTTATTTGATAACAAAGAAAAATTGAATGAGAAAGAGCAACCTCATAAGGAAAAAAAATAAAAATAAAAAACACTCAAAACTTAATCACTAGTAAATCAAACTAAATGATCAATTACAAAAACAAAAAATTAAAAAATAATGATGAAATCTCTTGGGTTTTGGCATAGTTCCCAGATTTAAGACTCTTGGATCTTGCATGACTATCTGATTTAATTTATTTAGATTTGATATAAATAAAAAAAATGTTAATATTTACTCGTTTCGCATTATGGACAGTAAGGCCCAGCACGCCCCCCCTTGCAGAATATTGTTTGCTATGACTCAGCCCAACCCGGTTTCCACGCCTCACAGTTTTGTTTCTAACAGCTCACAGGCTCTAAAACCTGTACTGCAAGGTAAGGTACCAACTGCCTTAATATGCCTTGGCTCTAGACACTCTTCTTTCAATGTGGGATTTTATAATTCCCTCACCTTAAGAATGAGCCGTCCTTAACTCTAATACCATATGTAAGGCCCGACCCACTCCTCCTTGTAGAATATTGTTCACTATGGCTTAGCCTAACTTGGCTTTCACGCCTTACGATTTTGTTCCTGGCAGCTCACAAGCCCCAAAACGTGTCATGCAAGGTTAGGTACCAACTGCCTTAATATACCTTGGCTTTAGACACTCTTCTTTAGTGTGTGTATCTATATATATGCCTTGGCTCTAGACACTCTTCTTTCAATGTGGGATTTTACAATCCCCTCACTTTAAGAATGAGTCGTCCTTAACTCTAACACCATATGTAAGGCCCGACCCACTCCACTTGCAGAATATTGTCCGCTATGGCTTAGTCTAACTTAGCTTTCACGCCTTACGATTTTGTTCCTGGCAGCTCACAGGCCCCAAAACATGTCATGCAAGGTTAGGTACCAACTGCCTTAATATACCTTGGCTTTAGACTCTCTTCTTTAGTGTGTGTGTCTATATATATATATATATATATAACAAATGATTTTAGGGGTGTGATTTGCAAGCAGGAAAAATGGTCCGAATGATTAGTGTAATGAATTGGTTGTGGCCTGCCACACTACAAAGGCCAAATGATTGACAAAAGAAAAGGCAATCAAAGTCAGCAATTTACACGGTCGGTTATTTTTTAAAATAAAAATCAGAAAATAAAATAAGAGCTAAGAAAACAAGTCGAGAAGAATTAAAAAAAAAATAGAAAAAAATCTAGCCATGATTTTGGAGGAAATTCAAAACCTAAATGTACCCTATTGTTGTAACCCATTTTTGGGTCCCCACATATAAAATAACAAAATACAAAAAAAATTCAAAAAAATATATTACAAAAAAAAATATAACAGTGAAAAATGCCAGAGCGCCATAAACATGCTAAAAACATTGTTTGAGGATTTTCAAAAATATAAAAATTATTTTTTGACAGTATATCATTAACTGATGAGAGCCCCGATGATAAAGAAAATTCAATTTGTGGAAGAAAAATGCAAAATCAGAAGTTTATGGACTCAATTAAATTTTATTGAAGGTTTAATTGAATTTATGGAGATTTTAATTGCAAGAAAAATTGATTTTGGAGTTAATTTGGGCTTTAATTAGGAGAAATTAATTTTCTGGGGTCAAATTATAATTTTTGGAAGTTAATTTGGTCAAATCAGGGGCTTAATTGCATAAATATTGAAGTTTATGGCCAATTAGGGACTTAATTGAAGAAATCCGAGACCAAGGACTACATTGTAAAACGCGCGAAAATGGAGGGCCGAAATTTGAATCTGATGCTTTTGGCGCCTTTTCCTTTTAAATGAAACGGCGCGTTTTGACCAAAACGGCGCCGTTTCATTCACTGTTGCAAAAAAAAAAAAAAACAGAAGCCCAAAACGGTGCCGTTTTGACGGCACTGTAGCTCTTCTTCTTCCCCTGGACACGCGGCAGGGGAAGAAGAAGATTTTTTCTTCCCTTTTCGCCTATTACTTTCCTTCTTTTTGCTCAAAAAGACGCCGAAACAAGGACACCACTTGCCGACCACTTTCCACGTGTTGGACGGGCGTTGGACGGGCGGTAGCACACCGGCCACCACCATGACGTCCCCCCCCCTGTTTTTCGCCTATAAAAACAGGGGAGGAAAAAGAGAAAAAAAGAGAAGGGGAGAACACAACAGGAGGGAGAGGGAAGAGAGAATAGAAGAGAAGAGAAAGAAGAGAGGAAAAGAAAAGAAAGAAAAAAACAGAAACAGAAGAAGAAAGAAAGAAGCAGGGGAGAAGAGAGAAGAAATCGTCGCCTCTGCCACCCTTCGATCACCAGCAGCACCGCCGGCCACCGCTCCAGTTGGAAGCTCCACCGCGTCAGGTAACCTCCTGCTCCCTCGCCATCACTTTTTTTTCTTCTCGCCCTCGCTGTCCCTGCCTGCACTTGCATGCAGAACGTGAATAATTCACGTTCTGCTGCAAAATGCAGCGTGGGCTGGGCTGGGCCGTCAACCCAGCCCATGTAAAATGGGTCTGGCCGGCCCAGCCCACGCATTTGGGCCGGGTCCGGTCCATTTCAATTTTTTTTTTATAGAATTTTTATAATTTTTCCAGCACATGTTTTTATCAATTTTGCTTAATATCGGTCTGTATTTTACATCGCAAAAATATAAATTCAGTATTAAAATACCCGGTTTTCGTCCCGCGGTACTGTTCATACAGTACTGTTCACACAGCATAAAAAAAAAAATCAAAAATATTTGTTTCAGCATTTTATAATTTTCCCGCGTAGTTTTTTATGTCATTTTGATTAATATCGGGCAGTATTTTTACATCGTAAAAATATAAATCCGGTATTAAAACACTCGGTTTTCGGCAAAAACTTCAAAAAATAAAAAAACAAATTAAAAGAAAAAAATGT
Organism: Populus tremula; assembly: GCA_964019445.1. Lineage (NCBI taxonomy): Eukaryota > Viridiplantae > Streptophyta > Magnoliopsida > Malpighiales > Salicaceae > Populus > Populus tremula. The sequence goes on along the minus strand of CAXHTJ010000016.1, from coordinate 22,649,560 downwards.
TTTTGTGCATACGGCCAAGTGTCTCAAATCTAAAAATCATATCGTATTTTTCATATGTCAAAAAACAATATTTTAGCATGCATTTTGGCTTTAATAACCAGTTTATTAAAGTCAAGAGAACATTGGCCAAAATCTCAAAACAACAAAATATTTTATTTTGTTTGATTTTAGTATCAGGGATTATGAATTTATACGTAAATCGTATTCCTGATATTAAAAAGATATTTTCTTTTGACGACTTCGAATAATTAGTTTTTTTTTACCCGATAAAGATAAAGACCTCCTTACAGAGGAGGACTTTTCTTAAACCGTAAACGAACCAACGATTCAAAAAAACCACAACACGATTTTAGATTTTATCAGACATTAAAACAATGCAGCCTACCTTAGGTAGGGCGTAGTTGGGGTGCTAATACCTTCCCTTTACGCAACCAGTCTCCGTACCCGATCTCTAAAGACCAGTTAAGGTTCCTAGTAACCAGAATACTAGGTGGCGACTCTCAGTCCATATTTTCACTTGTAGAGACAAGAATTCCTTGTCTCTCCCTATTTTCCAGGAATAAATTATTCCGATTTTTTTCCTTGAGGGTGGACGATCGCCGCGCCGGCGCACACGTGCGACACCTATTATGCCTAAAAATACAGAAACAATACAAATTCAATGTCAAATTAAATTATTATTGGACGAATTTACATAACAATTAAGTCTAATGACATGATTAAATTTTTAATAAGCCAATTTGATTTTATTATAAGTCAAAATAATTAATTTGGATCCAATTGAAGGATTTAATTAAGTGAAAGAACTTAATTATACTTTAAATAGGTTAAATTAATTTTATCATGGGCTTAATTGGTGAAAATTAAGTTTGGAAGTCTAATTTAGATTTAATTGAGAAGATTTGAATTTTTAAAAAGCAAATTTAATTTAATTTTGATTTCTCAATTAGGATTTTGATGTGGAACAATTATCACAAGATTTGATGGATCAAATTGAAAAACAAAAATTATCCAAGAAAATATCTAAATGAACAATCTATCTTAAAATAATAATAACAGAAGATTCGAATATTAATTCTTACTTAAATTTTTCTAGGAGGTTCTCAAGGTTGGTTTTTTTATGGAAAACTATTTTCTTATTTAACAAACCGTGAGATCTTTTAAAATTAGATCTAAAAGTTGTTGTTTTGACTACTTTAGTTATTTTTCTATGTATTATCAGATTTTAATTATTTATTTTGTGTTTCTTATTTTGGTTGGTTTTTAGAGCTCTTATATTTAACACTTGGGGTGTTTCATTTCTTATTAGTGAATATTATTCAAATCTAACTAGATTTTTCTATGGTTATGTCTAACTTTAGAGTTTTAAAACCCTAAATAATAATAACAGCAAACAAGCCTTGTTCTGTCAGATCACACATGCATATGGAATGGATTTTGATCCAATCTTAAATAGCTTTAAATTTCAATCCCGAAAATGCAATGTACTTGCTATTCCCTCACCGAATTAAGTGCCTCAATTGTGCAGACTATCTAAAGAGATGCTCATGAATCATAGCACAACCAGTCAAAGCAACATGATTTAGATTTTTAGAATCTGATCAGCTATATGACGATTCAATGGTTAAATATAATGCTTTATCTTAACACACGAAAATTCCCTGTCAAGAGAGACAATATCAGCAGAAAAGGAAACAATATTATGGTATTTTCAGTAAATAGTTTTCAATTCTTTGTGGAATGTTGACGGATACATTCTGTTTGTAAATTCGTTAATAGATATTTTTAATTTTTTTTAAAAAATATTTAGAATAAATTAATAGTAAGAAAAACCCATTATGCGAATACATTTTATAAAACATAAAAAATAAAGTTAAATGCAAATTGAATGTGTTTCAAAAAAATATATTAAATTAGCACAATGACGGAGCTTAAAGAGAAGGATAAGGAGGCTGGTTGTTATACGGTCAAAAAAAGGCCACACATGTATAACCACTCTGTGATGCCATGTTTATGATCATTTGACGAAGTTGTTCATAATTCGCCGAGAGTTGCTTGTATTTCTCGGTGAGATGAGCTGTGTGTTGCTGCAAGGCGATGAACTCCTTAGATTAGGTGTTACAAAACTGATCGTGTTGATAAAAACAACATTGCTTCTTATGTTGTGACCAGAAGATATGCAAGGCCTTTCAAATATTCAACAATTTCAGAACCTCCTAGCTCTGAACTCCCAAATACTCTATCAACGAAGGTAATTGGAACCTGTGACAAATTCATAACCAAAATCAACCAAGGCTGAGGATCACTGAGCAATTTCAGATGCAGAGTAGTCTGCAGTTAAAAATTTCAAAACAGAAAACAAACAGCAAAACCATACATGAAATAGAACCAATGTATGATGAGTAGGGGGGAAACAGTTAACAGAGAAAATAAGCAATACAATAAAAAGAGGTTGTTAACCCTATATGAAGAGGGCATTGGAACATTTATGGAAATAAGGTTAGATAAGTGTTGTTAACCACCTTTGGAAATATCTAGAGTTTATCTAGCCATGTCCTACCTATTCAGAATTCACTTGGAATTTTACTGTTCAACAAATATTATTGTCCAACAGGCATAATTAATGACGAGAATACACACACACACACACAAACACACGCTATATGAAGAGGGCATTGGAACATTTATGGAACAGGGTAAGCATAGGCATCTCCTGATCTCTGTAGTTGTTCACGCCACAACCCGCCACAACCAAGAAGACAAGGGCAATCAAGATGTGTTACCATGCACGCATGAAATGTGTATCTCGAAACTCAAGACAATCATGCTGGTGATTACAGGTAGTATATGTTAATTTTAATGATAAACCACAATAATGTGAAATATATAACACTACCTCTTCAATATGGTAGCCTTTTCTGGACGCCCGAACAATCATCTCCATTTGAAAGACATATCCCTCGCTAACCACAGAGAACTGATGATATCTTCAAGCACTGACTTCTTATAAAGCTCAAGAATGAAGAAATCTCAGTTCTAAATTCATCAAGTATCACACAATAAAATACTCCTACATAGTCAATTACTAATTACATAATTAATCATATCATGCAATCAGTGTCTTAAAACCCGGCTCGGCAGGTCGACCCGGGACCCGATCGACCCAGTTTTGTGGTCGAGCCGGGCCGGGTCTAAGCAAAAATAAGGCTGGGAATTGGCCCGGTCAGACCTGGTCAACCTGGAGGGTCGACCCGGGACCCGGTCGGACATGTCAAACCCGGGTCTCCCCGGCTGAGACCCGGGTTTTTTTTTTATCACTCATGACCGAAACAACGTTGTTTTGGCCCTTTACAATTAAAATGCCAAAATGAGAAGAGCAGAGAAACAAATGCAGCGCAGAAGTGAGAAGACCTAATTAATTTCAAGAAATCTTCAAACCCATTTCACTTTCAATCGTGAAGAAGAGTAGAGGAGCAGAAGACTCTTGAATCCTTAATCGCTGTTTCAAATATGCAAATAAGGTTAGATAAGTGTTGTTTCTTTTTTCTTTCACTATCCTCTATTTCAAATTGAAACATCTTTTAAATCTTCTTCCCTCTGTTGAACTTCCAGGAGTGCTTTGCTATATTATAACATTGGCATCGATTCTCCCCTCTGTTGACCTATTTGCTTTGAACTGGCAGGCTTGCAGCTCCATAGGTATGTATCTCATTTTCTTTGTTCTTTTATTTTACTACGACTTCAAATGGTCAAAGACCTGTTCGTTTGCTGTGAATATTGTTGTGAATATTTCGTTCGTTCTGCTTTTACAATTAGTTGTTATTGCTTCAACCCTCTGTTCTCCCTGTTTGTTTGCTTCTGTTTCTATTAATGCTCACCAATTTGCTGTTAATTTTGTTATTGTTCTGCTTAAGCTGAATTTGATGTCCCTGTTCGTTTGCTTTTGCTTCTGTTAATGCTCACCAATTTGCTATTAATTTTGTTATTGTTCTACTTAAGCTGAATTTGGACTTGCAACTGTAAGTGTATATGTATGTGTTCACATGGTTATAGAAGCGTAGGCTTTCTTTTTCAACCGAGACTGATTTTTCACTACTGTTGAAATAATTGGAAGTGAAATAATCTTGCCTATCTTAATTATGAATGCTCTTTACCTATTTTAACATAAATTAATTCAACGTATTTAATTATAAATAACTTTCAAATTAAATCAGGATTTTGTGATAGAAATGAATTGAAACTTTAATTATGGTAGTAATTAATAATCTAGTTGAAAGAATTTTCCAGTGATATCTTATAAATTATGCTAGGTCCTTAAAATGTCTTCACATGATGGTAATATTCCAAGTAGTGATCCTTCAACGGCCCAATCATCTCAACCTTTAATTTCCATATCAAGTGGTAGTAGAGGAAGAACAGATTTGGCATGGGGTCATTGTAGAAAAGCTCATGAACTTAGTGTTGGATGTAAAAAAACTAAATTAGTATGTTTATATTGTGCTGAAGTATTTGCGAGTGGTGGCATTAATTGATTTAAGTAACATTTAGCTAGAGTTAAAGGAAAAGTTGAACAATGTCGCAAATGTCCTCCTTATGTTCGACATCAAATGCTTTTGAACCTTAAAGGAAATGTTGAAAAAAAAAAGAGTTAGAGAAATGCAAGCAAATTTCAATCCATTTAATGCACAACAAAGGGAGCATGAAGAGATGATGATTAGGCAATTAGAAGATGATGATGATGAAGATGCCAATACTAAAAAACATATGTTACCACCAAAGATTGCAAAAAAGAAAAAGATTCAAAGCACCAACACTGTAAAACAATCAACTACAAGTTATGGAAAGCAAAAGAAATCTGCAACATTAGGGACATATTTCATGTCGAGAACAACTCCCGGTGCTCAAAAGTCTCTTCAAAATTGTTGGAAAAGGAAAGAAATAGTTGAATGGTGTGATCTTGCTTTAGCGAAGTTGACGTTTGATGCATGTGTGCCATTTAATGTTGTTAACTCTGTGTATTATCAGCATGCCATAGATGTTGTAACAGCCATGAGTCCTAGTTATAAAGGACCAAACTTGCATGCTATCCATGGTTATTACTTGGCAAAAGCGGTTGATGAAGTGAAGATTTATATTGAGAGTTATCGAGAGATTTGAAAGAAGACTTGTTGCACATTAATGGCTTATGGATGGACAGATCAAAAGAGGAGGAATTTAATTAACTTCTTAGTATATTGTCCTAAAGGAATAGTTTTTTTGAAAACTATGGATGTATCAGATGTCTCAAAAACGGCTAGATTCTTGTATCAGTTGTTTAGAGAGGTTGTTTTGTATGTTGGGGTTGAAAAAATTATGCATATGGTGACTGATAATGCTGCAAATTATGTTGCTGCTAGCAGGTTATTGATGGAAGAATTTCCTTCAATATTTTGATTTCTTTGTACTGCTCATTGCATCAACCTTGTCGCACCCCAAAAAAAACGAAAATTTGGTTTATTTTAAAATTTGTTTTGCGACATTCGATTGGCGACTTTCGTTTTGTTTTGTTGATTTGGTTCTTTTGGGAGTCGCCACCTAGTATTTTGGTCACTAGGAACCCTAACTGGTCTTTCAGAGATTCAAAGGCAAGGGACTGGTTGCGTAAAGGGAAGGTATTAGCACCCCTAGTACGCCCTACCTAAGGTAAGCTGCTTGGTGTTTGGTTTGCTTTATAATTGCTATGGTGTTGGTATTTTCTAGGCTCGTCAATTGATTTTGGATAGAAATATAAGGAGATTCCATGTGCTTTGAAAGCTCATTTTTCCCCTAGTATTTCAAAAGTTTGCGACTCATAAATCGTAGAAATATAAAAAAAAAAAAATTAAATTTTGAAATGTCCTCGATTATAATCAAGGCTTCTTTCAAGAATGTGTGCGGATTTATTACTCCCAATAATATTTTGGATATTCATCCTTTTAAGGATTTCTTTATCCAAACATTAGCGGTGAATAATAAATAAATTTTCTCCCCAAAAATAAGATTTTTATAGTTTTTGGAATATTGGCCAATACCCTTTGGAATTTTACAAACACGTTGTAAAATCCAGAAATGCAAGAAAATAATTTGTGTTTAAGAAATCTATGCGAAAACACACTTTCGAAGCTTCCAATAATTTTTTATATAAAAAGAACATTCCAAAACATGTTAGAGTATTGGCCGTATGCAACACGCAAGAATTTTTTTTTTTTTAAAAACAATATATTTTTTTTTTGACGAAATCGGGTATTTTAATACTGAATTTGTATCTCCACAACATAAAAAATACAAACTAATATTAAGTCATTTTAAAAAAGATGTATGAAAAAAATCAACAATATTTTTAAGGAATTTTAGAAATTTTTTGAAAGAAAAAAAAATTATCTTTGAAAATTTCGGGTGTCTCGACGAAAATCACATATTTTAAATACTGATTTTATACCTCCATAGTATAAAAAAAAATACAAACCCCCTAAAAAAAATATATGTGAAAGGAAAATAACAACCCTTTTTTTTAGATTTTTCAGATTTTTTTTATAAATATTTTTTATATATATATAACATATACACACATATATATTATAATTTATAATAATATATAATATATTATAATTTATAATAATATATAATATATTATAGGGCTGGGCCGTCCCAAATGAATGGGCCAGGCTCAGCCCCAAAAAGAGACGGGCCGCTCTCGGCCCGAATGAAATTGGGCCGATCTCGGCCCGAATGACATGGGGCCGATCTCGGCCCGAGAAACAAAAGTGGGCCGAGCTCGGCCCGAAAACTCAAGTGGGCCGATCTCGGCCCGAAAAAATCTTACGGTCTGGGCCAAGAGCGGCCTAGACTTGCAAGGCTGGGGATGAATTAATTTTCTTCCCCCCGCCTCCTGCATGCAGAATGCATGCAGGAGGCAAACCTGCAGAAAACACAAAAATGGGGGGGGGGGGAAAACGTACCTGGCGTGGAGGAGTCGGTCGCTGGCTGTGGTGTGGCTCGTGCACAGAGGCTCCTGGCGGCGGTGCTGCGGTTGTTCGGTTCGCTCTCTCTCTTCGGTCTCCTCTCTCTCTTCGGGTCTCTCGGTTTTTTTCGGCCTCTCTCTCTTCGGTTTTCCTTCCTATTTATAGGGAAAAAAGGTGCCTTTTGCTAAAGGGACTTTGGGCGTAGATCACGCAACGGCTGGTCGGCTCTTTCGGTGGTTTGGTGGGGGCGAGGAGAAGCGGGAAGTTTTTTCGAATTTTTTTTTCTGTTGCTGCTAAACGGGGGGAAGGAAGAAGATGAACAGTGTCGTTCAAAACGACACCGTTCGTTTTTTTTTTTTTTTTTTTATGAAACGGCGTCGTTTTGGGTAAAACGCGCCGTTTCATTTAAATGGCTAAACTTCAAATCAGTCCCTCAAATTCGGTCCCCGCCCCTCTTGTTGGCCGCCTTTTTCACTTTGGTCCTTGGCCTCTGATTTATGCAATTAGCCCCTAATTGATCAATAAACTTCAATTTCTTCAATTAAGCCCCTGAAACAATTCCAAACAGCCCCTCTATCTTTGCGCCTTCTCCAAATTGGTCCCTGGTTTCGGATTTTCACAATTAAGTCCCTAATTGGCCCTTAAACTTCAATATTTATGCAATTGAGCCCCTGATTTGACCCAATAAATTCCTAAAAAATATATTTTGGCCCCAGAACTTAAATTTCTCCAAATTAAAGCCCAAATTGACTTAAAAATCAATTTTTCTTGCAATCAAATCTTCTATAAATTCAAATAAAAATCCAATTAAGTCCATAAAAATCCAATTAAGTCCATAAAAATCCAAATTTGGGCTTTTCTCCTAAAATTCAAATTTTCCTTCTCAATAGGGCTTTCATCCTTCAAGAATATACTGTCAAAAATTTAATCCTTGTATTTTTAAATTCTTGACCAATTTTCTGACTGTTTCCTGAGCGCTTCTGCCTCTGTTATTTTTCTAACTCTTTTGGCTATTTATTTTATTTTTTCATGGGGACCCAAAAATGGGTTACAACAGATGCCCCCTCTTTATAATACTTACGGAGCATGGGTTTTGCGCAGTAAGTGTTATAAAGATAAACCCAAAACGGAACTCCCGAAACTGATCTGGTCGAAGCTTGATTGATCTGAAACTTTGTCCTTTATAACAATCCTCCTTAGCCCCAAAAACCATGATCGAAACTTAGTCATCTCGAGATCCTTATCCAGCGATCCTCTGAATTCTTATTTTAGTTTGATCAACATGGAAATCCATCCGAGATCCATCTAGTGATCTCCTTTAACCTGGAATCCCATCTGGCGATTCCTTTACTCATAACCAATACAAAAAATGTGTGTGGTCTCATTATGATGGGTGACCTGCCCGAGTGGAAAAGAGAAAGAGTGGTCTCATTCTTTGGGTGACCTACCCAGGGGAAAGAATGGCCTCATTATTATGGGTGACCTACCCAGGTAAAAAAATGAGAATGGTCTCATTGTATGGGTGACCTACCCAGAAAAATATGGTCTCATTGTATGGGTGACCTACCCAGAAAAAAAATGGTCTCATTGTATGGGTGACCTACCCAGAAAAAATGGAGAATGGTCTCATTTATGGGTGACCTACCCAGAAAAATGATGGTCTCATTGTATGGGTGACCTACCCAGAAAAAATGATGGTCTCATTGTATGGGTGACCTACCCAGAAAAATGATGGTCTCATTGTATGGGTGACTACCCAGAAAAATGATGGTCTCATTGTATGGGTGACCTACCCAGAAAAATGATGGTCTCATTGTATGGGTGACCTACCCAGAAAAAATGATGGTCTCATTGTATGGGTGACCTACCCAAGAAAAATGATGGTCTCATTGTATGGGTGACCTACCCAGGGGGAATGATGGTCTCATTGTATGGGTGACCTACCCAGGGGGAAGAATTCTTAGTAAACTCCATGCTTTTCTAAGAAATGGTTTCAATATGAGGTCCCTTCTAGCGACCTTCCTTGATAAATGTCGAAGTACGAGATCCCTTCTGGCGATCTCAAATAACTCGGAATCCCATTTGGCGATTCCTTTTATTCAAAGCTGAAATATTAGGTCCCTTCTGGCGACCTTCATCGAGATATTAGATCCCTTCTGGAGATCTCCTTTAGCCAAAAACTTGGAATCCCATCTGGCGATTCCTTTTATACCAAAGATGAAATTTGAGGTCTCTTCTTGCGACCTCCATTGATGAATATCGAAAACGAGACCCCTTCTGGCGATCTCCTTTAGCCAAACAACTTGGAATCCCATCTGGCGATTCCTTTTTTACCGAATGCTATCGATGTCGTTCTTCCTGCTGGCAGGGTTTGAAAACCATTATTTTCTCTTCTTGTTGTTCTAGAATCAACTCAATGATTCTTTCTTTGCTCATAATCTTGTTGAAATGCGCTAAGATCTCCTCCTGTAACGATCCAAAAAAAAAATATATATATATGCAATGATTTATGATTAGATGCAATGCATGCATTTATACCTGGTTTTGAAACATAGGTCCCAACCTCTTCTTCTAGTTCATGAGACTCCCTCTTAACATGAACTTGCTTTTGAAGTCGTATGCTGGATTTATCTCTCGTGTTGCCTATCATATTCTTGGAGAAGAAGTCTTTGACTTTCTTCAAGTAGTCCTTTTCTCAAAATATATGACTTGTATTTGCCTCTTTGTCATGCTTTTGTCAAATACTTTAGCTTGGTTTTCAAATCTATAGGCTTTTATCCAATTTTAAACACGTAAAAATTTTCATAAAACATCTCGTCTTGCCCCCAGTGTAGGGGTGTGATATTAGTCTGGGCTTTTATATAGAGAAGAAATTCATTCCCACCAACCAAAAAAAAACTCTTTAGAGAGTGAAAGGACAATGATTTTTTTTTTTTTTTTTTTTATTTTTATTTTAAAAAATGCACATTGTTAGGATTGATAAACTCTATTTTTATCTTGAAAGAAAATTTACAGGTGATGTATCAATTCATTATGTTATCCAGAGGTGAGGTTGTATTACAAGGGTAGCTTTTCTTAAATTTCATATTAAACCATTTTATGATACTTTACTTGTAACCACTCAACTTGTTCCAAAAGTGCATAATCTCATCATTTATTTAAAGAAAAGGTAGGCTCAAAGACAAACACAAAAATCTGGCTGACAATATGAGCTCTGAATGCTCACTAGAGAAAATAAAAGCAAAGACAAAAGCATGCTAAGGCAAATAAAGTTGTTTTACATTTTGAAAACTACGAGAAGTTCTTGGATCAACCCATTCTGAAACTTCCTCTAGTGTGTGGAAAGTCAACCGAGGCAATGCTTCATCTTTCTTCCCCACTTGCGTTTCCTTGTCTTCTCCTTCGATCTCGCCTTCTTCATTATTGACGACTCTTGACCAAGGTTTTCCAACCTTTATCCCCTATCACTTTTGTCATGACCAGGCAATGGATTTGAACTGATATTGGGTGCGTCTTCAAATGAAACCCATTGTCGATACACGACGTCGGGCGACGGCTCCGCTCATTTTTGTTTATTTAACAAAAAAGATTTGTTTAATTGGGGGAATGAAAATTATATTGGAGTCGCCATCTAGTAATTTGAGGGAACTAGAAATCCCAAATTAGACACTGGTCCCAGAGATTCGGGTACTGGGTTAGTTATGATTAAGGGAAGGTAGACACCACCCTTAAAACATCCTTTCAAAAGAAAGGTTACCCTTACTTGTGTGTTTTTTTTATTTTTTTTAAATGATATTATATTTTGAGCTTATTTGCAATTTTATTGTTTTTTTTATGGTTAACGTCGGTCCCTAAAAATAGGAGACACGTTAAAAATGACATCAGTCCCTAAAAATAGGAACTTGTCTAAAATATTGACGTTTAACCCTAAAAAGGAGATACGTCTGAGTTACCAAAAAAACTATGGACATAATCCATATTTGGTATTTAAACTTTTGACATCGGTCCTTTTTAAAAAAGAGACGTGTCGACAAACATATTTGTTTATAAAATAAAAATATTTTTATCGTTGAGAATGGTATAACTATTTGAAAATTGGGCTTTGGACCCACGAATGATGACATAATAGGATGGGTGTTGGACCCGCGTTGTTATTCTTTTTTTTTTGTTTTTTTTTTTTTTTTACAACATGCAAGAAAATTTATATACAAAATAAAAAAAATATAGCAATCTAAATAAAATTACATGAGTGACACAGTATAGGTAAAAGACTGAAATACCCTCGGATTTATCAAAATTTACGAAAATGCCACTGGCGGCGCGTGTGGCTCACGCGTGGCTACTGTTGGTGGCGAGATTTTCAGGCGAGATTTCTGGCCAACCGATGGTCGGTTCTGGTAGATCTGAGGTCGAGGATTCTGTTGGTGGTGGTCTCGACGGCCGTTGATGGCTGACGAGGGAGAATCGACGACTTGAAGCTTCGGTGGCCGGCGACGATCGCGGCCTTTTTCCGGCCAGATGAGGCGGTGAAAACGATGAAAACCACCGGGGTTTTACTTTACGGCAGTGAGGAACCTTTCTGTGGTGGTGCGGAGACTTTATCTGGCCGGAAAGTGGAGATCGAGGAGAGAGAGAGAGTCGCCGGCGAGAGGAGAGAGATGCTCCGAGATTTGCTACGGTGCGGACGCGTGTATGGTGTACCGGTGCCGCTGAAGGATGTTAACCGTTGGATCTTGGATGAAACGATCGGATGGCTGGATTGGCTAGATCAGCAGGTTGATCGGACGGCCCAGATTGTCTGGTGTTTGATTGTGTGTGGCGCGGTGCACCGAAAGCTCGGTGCACCGGATGACGTGGCGCAACGGGATTAAATCCTGGAATATGTTAACGGCTGAGATGTGTTGGGATATGTTTGGTATTTTTTAAATTGTTTTTTTTAAAAGACAATATCCTACTCTCCTGAAGAAAAACTAAAAAAATTAAAAAGTATCAATCGATTCTTTTTTTTTTCTTTTCTCTTCCTTTTTTTTTTTTCTCCTTTTTTTTTCTGCCCCCCTCTCGTGGCTATTTATAGCCACGGGACAACAACCATAAATCATGTTTTATTATATATAATAATAAATAATGCACACAACTACCATAATTTTGTTTTATTATATATAATAATAAATATTGCACACAACTACCATAATTTTGTTTTATTATATATAATAATAAATATTTACATGGGTAAAACTAAAAATTCAAATCAGTATTAGAAAAATCCCGTTTCAACCGCCAAAAAATGGAATACCAAAAAAAACATTTGATGGGTATCGACCCGATGAACCGGGTTTTGGTCGAAAATGACGGTTTTGACCCGAGACAGCCCGAAACTCATTTTTTACTCTGGTCGACATGGTATGACCCGTATTGACCCGGTGAACCCGATTTTGGTTGAAAATGACGTTTTGACCCGAAACAGCCCGAAACTCATTTTTTACTCTGGTCGACATGGTTTGACCCGTATTGACCCGGTGAACCCGATTTTGGTTGAAAATGATGTTTTTGACCCGAAACAGCCCGAAACTCATTTTTTACCCTGGTCGACATGGTTTGAGTGAAGAGATGCGGTTGCCTCGAGAGAGAAAAAAATATTTTTAAATTTTCAAATTTTTCTTAATGTTTTTTTTTTGGATTTTTTGAAAATATATAAAAAACATGGGTCAAAAATTGGGTAGCAACACCCATCCTATCTTGATGAGCTTCAACAACTTGTTCTTGAAACCATAGCACGTTTCAAGACAATGCCCGGGAATACCAGCATGGTACTCGCAAGTCAACTCGGGCTTATACCAGATGGGGAATGGTGGTTGTAGTGGTAATGTGGGGATAGGAGCTATTTGTCCAATGCTCAGTAGTTTGGCATATATGTCCTTTAAAGGCATGGGTAATGGCGGTAGTTGTTCTGAAATGTATCTTGTGTTTGGTCTTTGGTGGTTGTTTTGGGTGTTTGATTGGCCATTTGCTCGATTAGGGGAAAAAGGTTTGTTAAAGTTTATGTGGGCCACATGGGAGGTAGGTATTTGTGGGTTGTATGAATCTGTTATCTTGTCATTGGACCCACCTTCGAAGTTAACGGGACCTTTCAATTTTCTTCCGAAAAAACCCTTTGTCTCCGATGGTTCAATTATGCGTCCAGCTTTAATCCCCTGCTCTATTCTTTCCGCTATGCGTACAGCATCATAGAAATGTTGAGATGAGCTACCCATTAAATGCTCATAGTAGGGTGCCTTGAATGTGTTGGCGAACAAAGTCACCATCTCCGTTTCTATCAAAGGGGGTTGCACATGCATGGCCTCGTCCCTCCACCTTTGCGCATAAACCCTTACTGATTCTTGGCTTCTCTTTTCCATTGACATAAGGCTCGTTCGATCTGGAGCAATTTCCAAATTGAACTTGTATTGCTTAAGGAAAGCCTCAACTAAATCCTTCCATTTCTTGATCTTGGCATTATCCAACCTCATGTACCAACTTAGCGCCGACCCCGATAGACTATCTTGGAAAAAGTAGATCAGTAACTTATCGTCATGAATCACCTCAGCCATCTTATTGCAATAAGATCGAAGGTGAGTGTTTGGGCATTCCAACCCAGTGTACTTTATAAACTCTGGTATCCTAAATTTTTTTGGTACCGTGATGTTTGGTACTAAGCATATTTCAGATGCTCGCATGGGGTCAAACCAGTCATTTCCCTCGACTTCTCTTAACCTTTCTTCCAAGGCTGATATCTTGTCATCGTTCATAAATCCGGTGGACCTATTATCGGAAGGCCCTTCCACAGTGATGTGAGCTTGAGGGGGCTGAATGGGAATGGTAGGCGCAAAGTGCTGCCCCGTCACTGAATCTGCCCCCAAGTTCTGAGATGCCCCCGGAACATGAACTGATGGTGCTCCTATAGGTGGTTGGGTAGACGTTCCCTCCCCATTTTTGGCTCTTAAAAATTGTTCAAGCAGATTGGTCAGTCGAGAAACTTCATTTTTCACGGATTCCAACTCGGTATGGTAGTGCGACTCTAAGTGAGCTCTTTCTTCATTTTCCATTCTTGATCTTTGTCGAGTGTTGTGGATTCTAGAAGAGGGACCTATGTTTCTTAATCTGCAGATGCATGCATAGATGTATGAGAAAAAATTGTATGATTGTGATTGATACATGATTGAAAAATGCATGTTTTGTTGGGGATGATTTAGTGATGATGGCCATTTCGTTCACAAATCCTGCAATTAAAAATGCATTGGGTTTTAGACTTGTTTTGATGTAAAAGATATGTTGGAACATACACCCTAAGGATAGGTTCTAATTTCTCTACGTGAGACCTAGGGTATGTTTACTATTGGGTCTCTAAAAGAGGGTCTCTTGCTGTTCCAGTGATCAACCTTCGTAAAGGCGATATGGAGGTCTAGCAGATAGTGGGATGGTACGTGTACCAATCACAATCAGTCTAAACACTCAGCCAAGAGTTGGGGTTTACACAAACTTAAACCTTGACTCAAGTCATAAGGCAAGCTGCTAGTCCCCCACTTAAACTTAGAGTTACATGTGTGTGCCCTCCAAAACATAATAATAGTAATAAAGTGATGCATGACTATGCCATGTATGATAGAATGTAAAGATATATGCTAAAATGTTTTAAACAAAGCATCATAACCACTAACACATGGCATAAACAAACAAACAAATCAAGCTTAGTCCAAAGTTCCCCAGTGGAGTCGCCATCCTGTCGCACCCCAAAAAAAACGAAAATTTGGTTTATTTTAAAATTTGTTTTGACATTCGATTGGCGACTTTCGTTTTGTTTTGTTGATTTGGTTCTTTTGGGAGTCGCCACCTAGTATTTTGGTCACTAGGAACCCTAACTGGTCTTTCAGAGATTCTAAGGCAAGGGACTGGTTGCGTAAAGGGAAGGTATTAGCACCCCTAGTACGCCCTACCTAAGGTAAGCTGCTTGGTGTTTGGTTTGCTTTATAATTGCTATGGTGTTGGTATTTTCTAGGCTCGTCAATTGATTTTGGATAGAAATCTAAGGAGATTCCATGTGCTTTGAAAGCTCATTTTTCCCTAGTATTTCAAAAGTTTGCGACTCATAAATCGTAGAAATATATAAAAAAAAAAATTAAATTTTGAAATGTCCTCGATTATAATCAAGGCTTCTTTCAAGAATGTGTGCGGATTTATTACTCCCAATAATATTTTGGATATTCATCCTTTTAAGGATTTCTTTATCCAAACATTAGCGGTGAATAATAAATAAATTTTCTCCCCAAAAATAAGATTTTTATAGTTTTTGGAATATTGGCCAATACCCTTTGGAATTTTACAAACACGTTGTAAAATCCAGAAATGCAAGAAAATAATTTGTGTTTAAGAAATCTATGCGAAAACACACTTTCGAAGCTTCCAATATATTTTTTTATATAAAAAGAACATTCCAAAACATGTTAGAGTATTGGCCGTATGCAACACGCAAGAAAATATTTTTTTTTTTAAAACAATATATTTTTTTTTTGACGAAATCGGGTATTTTAATACTGAATTTGTATCTCCACAGCATAAAAAATACAAACTAATATTAAGTCATTTTAAAAAAGATGTACGAAAAAAATCAACAATATTTTTAAGGAATTTTAGAAATTTTTTGAAAGAAAAAAAAATTATCTTTGAAAATTTCGGGTGTCTCGACGAAAATCAGATATTTTAAATACTGATTTTATACCTCCATAGTATAAAAAAAAATACAAACCCCCTAAAAACAATATATGTGAAAGGAAAATAACAACCCTTTTTTTTAGATTTTTCAGATTTTTTTTATAAATATTTTATATATATATAACATATACACACATATATATTATAATTTATAATAATATATAATATATTATAGGGCTGGGCCGTCCCAAATGAATGGGCCAGGCTCAGCCCCAAAAAGAGACGGGCCGCTCTCGGCCCGAATGAAATTGGGCTGATCTCGGCCCGAGAAACAAAAGTGGGCCGAGCTCGGCCCGAAAACTCAAGTGGGCCGATCTCGGCCCGAAAAAATCTTACGGTCTGGGCCAAGAGCGGCCCAGACTTGCAAGGCTGGGCCAGCATCGGGCTGGCCCAGCAGCCCCAAGCCCAGCGGGGGAAGAATTAATTTTCTTCCCCCCGCCTCCTGCATGCAGAATGCATGCAGGAGGCAAACCTGCAGAAAACACAAAAATGGGGGGGGGGAAAAAAACGTACCTGGCGTGGAGGAGTCGGTCGCTGGCGGTGGTGTGGCTCGTGCACAGAGGCTCCTGGCGGCGGCGCTGCGGTTGTTCGGTTCGCTCTCTCTCTTCGGTCTCCTCTCTCTCTTCGGGTCTCTCGGTTTTTTTCGGCCTCTCTCTCTTCGGTTTTCCTTCCTATTTATAGGGAAAAAACGGTGCCTTTTGCTAAAGGGACTTTGGGCGTAGATCACGCAACGGCTGGTCGGCTCTTTCGGTGGTTTGGTGGGGGCGAGGAGAAGCGGGAAGTTTTTTCGAATTTTTTTTTTTCTGTTGCTGCTAAACCGGGGGGAAAGGAAGAAGATGAACAGTGTCGTTCAAAACGACACCGTTCTGGTTATTTTTTTTTTTTTTTTTTTTTAATGAAACGGCGTCGTTTTGGGTAAAACGCGCCGTTTCATTTAAATGGCTAAACTTCAAATCAGTCCCTCAAATTCGGTCCCCGCCCCTCTTGTTGGCCGCCTTTTTCACTTTGGTCCTTGGCCTCTGATTTATGCAATTTAGCCCCTAATTGATCAATAAACTTCTAATTTCTTCAATTAAGCCCCTGAAACAATTCCAAACAGACCCCTCTATCTTTGCGCCTTCTCCAAATTGGTCCCTGGTTTCGGATTTTCACAAATTAAGTCCCTAATTGGCCCTTAAACTTCAATTTTTATGCAATTGAGCCCCTGATTTGACCTAATAAATTCCTAAAAAATATATTTTGGCCCCAGAACTTAAATTTCTCCAAATTAAAGCCCAAATTGACTTAAAAATCAATTTTTCTTGGAATCAAATCTTCTATAAATTCAAATAAAAATCCAATTAAGTCCATAAAAATCCAATTAAGTCCATAAAAATCCAATTTTGGGCTTTTCTCCCTAAAATTCAAATTTTTCTTCTCAATAGGGCTTTCATCCTTCAAGAATATACTGTCAAAAATTCAATCCTTGTATTTTTAAATTCCTTGACCAATTTTCTGACTGTTTTCCGGGCGCTTCTGCCTCCGGTTATTTTTCTAACCTCTTTTGGCTATTTATTTTATTTTTCAGGGGGACCCAAAAATGGGTTACAACAAACCTCATACTCAAGGACATTGGTAAATTGCAGTCAATTTGTTGTGTCGTTGAGCATGCTTCTGGCATTACAAAGTACATTGATAATCATTGTTATCCATTGTATTTGATGAGGATGTTCATTGGAGAAAAAGAAATACTTCGTCCAGCTCTTACTCATTTTGCTACCAATTTCATTGCATTGCAAAGCATTTTAGCTCATAAAGATGAGTTGAGAGCTATGGTGACATAAAGGGAATGGGTCTCATCTATTTATGCTAAAGATATTAAAGGAAAAAAAGTTTATTGAGAGTGTGTTAGACTCTTTGTTTTGGGAAGAATGTGCAATAATTGTACGAATGAGTGAACCTTTGGTTCGAGTTCTACGAATGGTTGATGGTGATGATAGATCTTTGATGGGATGTTTGTATGATGCTATTCATCATGCAAAAGAAGAAATGATGAGGAGATTTCAAAAGAGAAAGGCTAGAGTGAAACCTTTCATAGACATTATCAATAATCGGTGGGATGGACAACTTTATATAAATCTTTATGCAGCAACATTTTGGTTGAATCCTCGATTTCAATATGATGCAAATATAATGGATAAACATATGAGCACCATTTCTGGACTTCTAGATGTTCTTGAGAAGTATGCACATGGAAATCTACCATTGCAAAGTAAGATTACACGTGAGATGAAGTTTTTTAGGAATGCTGAACATGACTTTGGTCGAGTGTCTGCAATAAATAATCGCACCCTTATGCCTCTAGGTATATAATTTTTATATTTAAAAATATTATCTGACATAGTCTTACACTTTTACTTATTATTTTTTGTATAGATGAATGGTGAATGACATATGGAACCAACGCTCCAAATCTATAACAGCTGGCTATACGAGTGTTAAGTCAAACTTGTAGTTCTTCGGGATGTGAGAGAAATTAGAGTATGTTTGAGCATATTCATTCCAAGAAGAGAAATAGATTGGAGCACTAAAGGCTTAATGACCTTGTTTACGTCTACTACAATCTAAGATTGAAACAAAAGTATTTTTCTTTTCTCTAATTCCTTAAATATTATTTTATCTTGTTTAGTAGCATTATTAATACTTATATTGTGTTTACCTTTACTTTTAATATATAGGAATTATTTGAAAGGGCGAAATTATGATCCAATTAATGTTAAGACAATTTGTGACATTGAAAATTGGGTAGTCGAAGATGACCCGTCAATCTTGACAACGGAAGAAGTAGAGAGTTTTCACCAAGCTCTATCAACTATGACCATACATGATACTTTAAATGATGGTAACTAATGATTAATTATTTAGTGATGAATATTATTTAAAATAAAGTTTTGTTTAACACGTAATATTTATTTCTTAATTGTGTTTGAAATGTAGATGTCATAAATGTTAATGATATGGAAGATGATTGTGACGATGAAGTTTCAAAGGAGCATGCTGATGATTTATTAGGTGTTGACGAGATTGGCTACATTCCATCGACATTTGATCTAAAAGTTTCTTCCATGGACACAGAAGAACTTAATGTGTTAATTCAATATAAGTGAATGTGTTGTTGATTTAGAATTTATGTTGTTGGATGTTTTGTTTTCAATATTTTAAAATTTATATTTGGTTTGTGTTTTGGATATTGAATTAAATTTATGTTGTTGGTTTATAATTTAATTTTGGTTTATGTAAGTGTTGCATTGTAATTTGTAACTAGTTATGTATTTTTTTTTATAGGTTTTTTTTTGGGTTGACCTAGGTCAACCAATCTGACCCGTGACCCAATCACTTGACCGGGTCGGGTTTCAAAACTATGCATACAATAATAGAGTAAAATTGAGAGAGAATAATTAAATTTATTCCTACACATTCAATTACTAATTACAAGGTAAATTCAACAATAACAATTAAAATTCAACAAATTATTCAATTATTATGGCAATACAAACAATAAAATATATTGAATAAATTAAAAAAAAACTATAGACTTTAGGAATGAAAAATGCTTACCTTAATAATGTGTTTATTTCAAGACTTTATCTGCATTATAAAAATACAACATAACAAAAAACATAACAAAAATAACAATAGCTAAAACAAAGAAAAAGAATCTTGAAGTAAAATGAGGTAGAGGAAATACATACCTTTTAATTTACTGAAGATTCAAGTAGAGATTACAAGCAAAACAAACAAAAGATTTGAAGGAAATGAGAGGAAAAAAAATGAAAATGAAAGATTGATTACGGAGTAGATGAAAAAATGAAATTAAAAGGGGCGGTCGTTGGGATTTATAGTGCAGTTTTACTGATGGATTCACCGACGAACATTTAAATAATATTAATTTTAATTATTCCGTTGGTGATATTTCAAAAATTTTCGGTAAATTTTGAATTTTGCACTAGAATTTTTTTATTACCCTCCATATTTTTTGCAATCCGTTGGTAATTCTGTCGGCAACTGCACGTGGTCAGAGATGCATTTAATACCCTACCCTTTGGAATTCGCACCATCCATCGGTGATTTTGTCAGTAATTATGAACTGCCGACGAACTATATATGTCTGCAACGTCGTCGCTAATTGTGGCATTTCTAGTAAATAATTTTTAACTTTCTGTGAAATGCTGACGAACTGGAGTCCGTCGGTATGGATGTCGGGGATAGTGCACTGTGCAAGAAAGATTATGTTTGTATTGCCTATTTACCTTTCCGCAAACACTTAAATTACAAACTGTTTATCATACAAAACAATAACAACAGTTCTTAAATAATATAAACTTATAAAATAAATATTTCATGTTACAAAATATATCATCCATAATATGTATTACATGAAATAAATGTTTTACACATTGCTTCATTCTGATAGTTAGTCAAAATTTTCTTGTTCTTCGTCATTAATTGAATAATCATCACTTTCGTTGCAATCTTCAATATGAATATTATCATCATCTTCATCGACATTTGCATGTTTACTAGAGCTCAAAACAACATTCAATTCCTCTGCGTCAACATCAACAAGATTATCATTGAAAACATAAAAATTTGAATTATCTTCCAGGTCAATCAAAGAGCAACTCGATATGGTTCAATGCCAAAATCTTTCAACAAATAAAAAAACCTAGCTGCATTTGCATTAGGTTCTTCTTCTACGATTGAACATTGACTGACATTACCTTAATTCATTCTCATTGCATCAATAACCATATTCTATTGCTAGCACTAGAAGTTGACCCAGCCACCATTTCTCTCATGCTCTTATTACGATCAAATACTTCTCCATGTGCATACCAACACTAGTAATTCTCCATAAACCCTTTGTGTAGAAGATGCATAATTACAACATCTAGATGCAGATACTTTTTATTTTGACACTTCCTGTATGAACACCTAATATTGCCTCTAATAAAATCTCTGGGAATATATGTTGCAAAATTAATAAAACCCTTAACCCCGTTAAAAAAATCTACCCTAATATATGTTGCAAAATTAATCTACCCCGCAAAATTATATGAGTTTATTGATAAGGTTTTATGGAATAAAAAATATATTATCAATTAATTAACAAATTTGCATTGGGATAATACCATAGCCAGTCTTTAGACGTCCCGTGAAACATGTTGCTTACTGACTGTGTCCACAAGGAAGCAAATTGAAACCCCAACTTGAATTTTTTGCGTGATTGGCTTGAAGATTCAAGATAGTGAAAAGAGTTTCTCCTTGAAGACTTTGTTTGAAAAATGATTAAGATCTATTTGGGGTTTTTATTTTATTATATTTTGGATGGATAGCTGGTTTGGCTCTTTTTAATGGAATTATAGTGGTGAGGTTTTGGGTTTTTATTTTATTATTTTGAGTCTGGATGGTAACATGGGCATCATTGCAGTGCAATCTATGTTTTTAAATCAAAAATATATTTTAATAATATTTTATTTGAAAACACGAGTCACACCACAATCCTGTGTTCATTTCAAACATCAACTTTTAGCACGTTTTTTTTATTTAAAAAAATAGTTTTTTTATGTTTTTTAAGATATTTTTAATATTTTATATCAAGAATAATTTTATTTTTTAAAAAAATATTATTTAATTATATTTTAAAAAAATATATTACAAGAAAACCATCTTTGCCAAAGTACGCTCGAATGATGTTGTTTCTGGGCATTTCATCCGGCAAAAAATGACGAGAGAATTGATGGAGAGGGGTTTTTTGAAACAGATAATAGCACTTTGGAAGAAAACATCCAAAGGGACTATACAAAGATAAGATATCGTAAAAAAACAAAGACTAGGTAGTAAAGACTCCCATATTTGTTGACTAAACAGATAATAGCACTTTGGTAGAAAACATCCAGAGGGACAAAATCCTAGGACTATATCTTTGCTGACCAAACATGTAAAAAGCCTTGCATCATCACAAAAGGGATGATATTATAAACACGACAACACAAAGGCCCATGCATCATGACCACTGGATTTGAATCCAACGGTTGATGCTGGATGTTGACTCAAACCATCGGTCTTCTGAACTTTCCCTTTACATGATTTTGCATGTCGGGGGATAGTCTTCATAAACATATACACTTCTGCACACATAGTAACCCTTACTTCGGCAACTACAACATCCATCTCCCCATAAATCACAACATGTGCATGGTGGTGGTGGAGGTGAAGGACAAGGTGGAGGTGGAGGTTTTTCTGGGTTTTTTTTTTCCTCCGGAGGTGGAGGTGGAATCTCAATGCACTTGACAGTTCGACCTCCTTTTCTGTATATTTTTTTCTTGATCTTTTCAGGACAGCAACCCACCACAGTGATTGTCACTGTGTTTTCCTTCTTGTCATATATTTGGTTCTGGATTTCTCTTGTTCATTAATTAACATCATCAAATCCACAAAACTTAGTCACTTCCTTTGGTAATAAAAACAACTCAAACCTAGCACTGTTCTTAAAGATAAAATAGAAAGACTCACGAGGGATAGTACACAGTACTCTCTTGATTTTCTTGTGGCATTTTTCGCATCCAAGGTCAACCACCTTAATCAAGGGCGGAGCCAAGAATTTTTCCTCTCCTGGTAAAACACAAATATATAAATTATTTTTTAAGATCAATTATTAATTTATATATATTTATATATATATATATATATTCAAGTTAATAATAAAGTATTAAAATATCGGGTAGTATTTTACATCGTAAAAATATAAATCCAGTATTAAAATACCCGGTTTTCGTCACAACTTTTAAAATTACAAAAAAATTAAAAACAAAAAAAGATAAAAAAATATTTTTGTGCATACGGCCAAGTGTCTCAAATCAAAAAATCATATCGTATTTTTCATATGTCAAAAAACAATATTTTAGCATGCATTTTGGCTTTAATAACCAGTTTATTAAAGTCAAGAGAACATTGGCCAAAATCTCAAAAACAAAAAAATATTTTATTTTGTTTGATTTTAATATCAGGGATTATGAATTTATATGTAAATCATATTCCTGATATTAAAAAGATATTTTCTTTTGACGACTTCAAATAGTTAGTTTTTTTTACCCGATAAGATAAGGATCTCCTTATAGAGGAGAATTTTTCTTAAACCGTAAACGAACCAACAATTCAAAAAACCACAACACGATTTTAGATTTTATCAGACATTAAAACAATGCAGCCTACTTTAGGTAGGGCGTAGTTGGGGTGCTAATACCTTCCCTTTATGCAACCAGTCTCCGTACCCGATCTCTGAAGACCAGTTAAGGTTCCTAGTAACCAGAATACTAGGTGGCGACTCCCAGTCCATTTTTTCACTTGTAGAGACAAGAATTCCTTGTCTCTTCCTATTTGCCAGGAATAAATATTCTGATTTTTCCTTGAGGGTGGACGATCGTCGCGCCGCCGCACACATGCGACAAAACCAATGCTTTATTAGGTGGTAAAAAATAAGATATAATTAAATCAATTTTCAAGTTCACAAGTAGGAGTTCTTCATTTTTTTCAAGAAGACAATATTTTCTTTTTATCTAATAAAAGACAGCCTATTCATATCTAAACTTAATGAAAAATATTCAATTTTCTTATTTAGGATTTCACTTGTATCTTATTTAGGTTATTTGCTAATAATAATTTTATCTTCCCTATTAATATTTATCTTTACTATTTTCTAAGAGAATTTATTGTAAAAGCTCATAAATTACCATATAAAATAATTAAATTTTAATAAATGTATTAACAAGATTTAGTTAATGGATGTCACGAGAAAACTCGTTAGTTTTTTAAATTTTAACCGAACCAAGATTAATATATTTAATAACATCTTATTTTTTATACCATAATATATATCGACAAAAATCTTTTAGTGTGAAATCCAAAATAAATTTATATTTTTTAAAATATTAAAGATAAAGGAAAAAATATAATTTAATTATTTTTTCGTGAAGATATTCTTGTCAATTTGTTGGATAAAAGATAGATTATTTATATAAAAATTTAATAAAAAATTTCATTATTTCAACTAGGTTTTTATCGCGTTATGCGTTTTGATTGTTTGCTGAGAATCATTTTGCAATCCTAAATAATGTTAGATGGGAATACTAATGCCAAATTGAGGTATTTTTTACGTGAATACATTTAGAAAATTTTAATTTAGACCCATTAGAGCACTAAAAAATCTTTTTTCAGAACTTATTAACTGCTGTATTTAATTGCTGCATTTGTGTGCATTGGTGTGTAAATTAGAGTTTTGGACACTGAATATTAGAATTTATTTTTTTTACCCGGGCTACAGCCTACCTTAGCCTTGTACACCCCTCCGCCTATGACCTTAATCACCATCGTTGTGACTTTCTGTAACAGTAGTACGTAGTTAGTGCATGCATTTTATATCGGACCTCACCATGATCATTAATCCCAATAGAAAACAAAGAAAATCTCCCGATAAATTTATAGACAGAAAGATTAGAAGAATCTGCTGTAGAGATTATATATCAAGAACTTGTACAAAAGACCTCCGCGTAAAAAGAAGAAAAAGACGAAGAGGATGCATTAAAAGATAAAATCAACACACACAAATATATATATCATACCGTTTCTACCATGGTTTTGTGTATGCTTTGATCCGATGAGAAGATTGAAATATGGAGAGTACATATATAGAGGTGGGGGAGGGAGGGGGCGGCGGCCTAATTTAATTAAGATAAATGCATGGCTACATCATAAGCAGCACATGTGAGGCCTTAATTTAGTTTGTCCTTTCATTTTTAGACCAATAAGATGAGGAAATGTGGACTTGAGAGTAGAAACTTGATGTAGCCATCGTAAACATCGTTGCTGCTGACCCAACAGATGGTTTTGATGTGCACATCTCACCTTCTATTTTGTTAATCAATTCAAAGGTTAACCTCATACATTAAGAAAAAATATTTTTCTTTATGTATTAGGTTAATATAAAGGATTGTTTCTTAAAATTATTGAAAATAAAAAAATCATTCTATGTATAAAATGGTTCGAAATATCTATACCATGAAAAAAAATCAATATAAAATAGGGGGTGTTTTAAAAAATACCAACCTATTTATAATATTTGTATTATTTAACTTGACCCAACCTATTAAAATCAAATTATATAGACGATAACTAGTAAAACAATCTAAAAAATAGATATTACAAGTCAGGAAACTCAACCTAACATATATATTTTATAACAATAAACTTAAATATTTGTTGTTATATGTCTTGTTATTATTTATTTATATTTTTTC
Source organism: Populus tremula (assembly GCA_964019445.1). Classification (NCBI taxonomy): domain Eukaryota; kingdom Viridiplantae; phylum Streptophyta; class Magnoliopsida; order Malpighiales; family Salicaceae; genus Populus; species Populus tremula. The sequence goes on along the minus strand of CAXHTJ010000016.1, from coordinate 22,624,500 downwards.
ACAATTAATTATTTCATTTTTGTTAAATGATTTAGTAGATATATTAAGCCTAAATTATTTGTTAAAACTTATAACAGCTTTTAAGCTAATTTATTGAACATAAATCTTAGTTCTAATTAAACTCAATTTATAAAAATTAGTAATATAAACTTAACTTGTAAGTATATATAATATTTATAAAATATTTAATCTAACCAGATATATCTAACTAGATCGGTTATATATAAAAATTAAATAGGGGAAATTTACAAAACATTAAAAATTGTGTTGGAAATATCAACCTACTTCACTTAATTATATTTATGTGATCAATTATACTCCATCCACGCCCACCCCCAGCATATGGCATGTGTACCATGTGCTTTGTAAAATATTAATAGAATGTTGAGAAGTATAGTAACTATAATGATTTAAAATATTTTTTTATTTAAAAATATATTAAAATAATTTTTTATTTTTTAAAATTATTTTAATATTAATATATCAAAATGATTTAAAAATATAAAAAATATAATTTTAAATAAAAAATTTTAAAAATACAATTATTATCACGGCTTTAGTCACCAGTCATTCCTTATCCTTCGCTGTTATAGTCATCATTGGGTTTGAATTCCTACGGAATGACATTTTTTTTATATAATTGTGATTTTTTTAATATTTCATGCTGTGCTTTATATATATATTAAACTAAATTTTTTTATTTTTATATTAATACATAAAAATATTAAAATAAATTAAAAATATTAAATTAATATCTTTCCAACTTAAGCACAATTATATATATATATATATATAAAAATATCCTCTTGAGCATTTATATCGATTTGAAAAGGAGAAAGAGACTGAAGTGGTTTGGCGACGATAAGATTGGTGCTACAAAAGATTAAAGGGGTGGCTGTCCGCCAATTGCTATGTGTGGACACAATGGGAGAGAAGTTAAGAAAAAAATTGTGGGCTCCAGAAATATTCCATGAGTGCAAAACTACAAAAGCAATTATCCAATTAATCCAACGTCCAAGCCTATTATTGTCAATTTACAATTATTGTAAATTTTCAGTGTCGTGGAACTAAAAAAGAAAAAAAAAGATGAAGATGATTTTACTTTGAAATTTATGCCACCGTGGGTCATGGAAGACATTGTTCGGTATCAAAAATTATTTTTGTTTAAAATTATTTTTTATATATTTTAAATTTTTTTTATGTGCTGATATTAATAATAAATTTTAAAAAATAAAAAATATATATTATTTTGATGTATTTCTAAATAAAAAGAACATTAAAAAATAACTACTACTACACTCCCTAATATCCTTGGAGTAATGTTTGTTATTGCGATTCATTGTGTTTTTAAGAGTGTTTTTGTAGTTTAAAAATACATTATAATAATTTTTTATTTTTATTTATTTTTAACATCAACGTATTAAAATCATCAAAATCTATTAAAAACAAACAATTTAATACATTTTCAAGTCAAATATAATTTTAAAACGCACTAAAACATAATTTTAAACATAAAATCAAACGGAGCCTCGAAGAAAACAAACATTGAACATTCTCTAATTTGATGTGGCCTCGCCATATAAGAAGGTGATTTAATTATAAACCGGGTTTCCATTAACATTAAGCTTAGCCCGTGGCTCGCAGGACACGACGAGGATTGATTATAGGCATAAGGGTTACTTGGCCAGTCTCTTTTATGGTATTCTAGTTAGTTTAATATATCTTATAGCCAATCGGTTGGTTACAAGTAATATTATTTACTCTTTTTCTCTTAGTTTCCATTGTGGTGGATGGTCCCTCCTTGACTGAATTTTGGCTTTGCATTCTCGTGCTTCCGAGCACCATGGATAATTCAACACTCCTTCATATTAAGTAATTAGGCTTGGTTGTGATTTTTTTTACTGTTCCTCTATGTAAACTAAAACACGCTACCCTAATTACATCTGATGACGTCTAGCTCAACTAAAAAATTAGCCTATTTAAACAAACTAATACCAAATTGCCTAGCTACCAGGGAGGATGATTAGTTGATATAAGCGGTCAAACCAGTCAGTCGGACCCATATTTTATCACCACAACTCATAAGATAAGACGAACTGTTCACCCAATGAGCTATCCACCCGAAATTACAATGATAGAGTGCTTGGTATTTTTTCACCCATGCCTTCTCATCTAGGTCGTTCCACCATTCACTTAAAATCAACCCAATATTGAACCACAATTTTTTTTTTGAAAACTTCTCTAGATATCTTCAAGTGATTGACTATCCATATAAATAGTAGAGGAACACAAAACCATATTGCTCTCTTTCCATTCGGTCTATAATGGTTTAAGGATAAGAGAGTTTCAGCTAGCATAATTGAAATGAGGTTATTCATTGTCCATTCATACTCAATGAAGGTGTTGACAACATCAATACTAATGATCCTAACGCTTATAAAGGAAACAAAACTAACTCAAAGATGGTGGAAACAACTACTTGGTATTTCTCTTCTCCTAGCTTTCCATTGTCTTTTTATCTGTCTTCAACTTATTCTCAATCAGCTTCCACTAAATTCCTCCATTAGACGCCTTATATTGATCAACTTGGTCTATATGCATTAATTTTGCGACCTCAACAATTTTGTTTTTAATTTTTTATTTGAAATATAGTTTGTGAGGGTCATTTGTGAAGTTTAAAATATAGGCATACTCTTCAATGGTAAGGATCATGTCAATATCTCTAAAGGTGAAACATATATAACCTAGACTCCAAAAATGTATTGACTTGCTGAAATTTGAACTGAGATCCTTATTAGGTGGGCAATTCTCTCATACTTCTTCTCAAACAAAATCTCATCCATATACCCTAAGACTGACAAAAGCTTCTTTATATTGTCCATAGAGTAATATACTTTAGTCATGTGTGATAGTTCCCCGACCTCGATCCTTAGGCAATCCTCTTCAACAAATTACATCATCTTAGATCTTTCCCCATACTCAGAGAAAGTTATGGAAGTCATTTTCTTACCTCAAAAACCTTGTAGAGTACAAGATTTTAATCAAGTTTGCCCTAATGCAACATGAATTATTAAGTAGTCCATACCCTAAAGGTAGGTTATTAAATGAGGGGTAAGTTCACTATCTGATCTCAAAATGGTTTATGATCTATCTAGTGACCACCTTTCATGAAGGCAGTATAAGGGTTTACAAGAAATGGTTGGGGCATAGTGTGACCGTCATTATCAAGTAAACGCTCAACTCATAGTTCGATGTTTCATGAATCTGAACCCCGACTGAAAGTCATGAGACAAACTGCTACTTCCCACCTAACCTAGAATTCGATTTATTAAAAAATTAAGATGCATAAAGGCATTAATCTTTACCCGATGTACTTATGAATGGGAAATATATAAAAATACATGCTAAAGCAGTAAAAAAAAAAATATGCCTAAGTTAAATTAAACAGGCCAACAAAATAAATAGGGAAATAATCAAACAAGCAAAGTTTAGTCCAACCAGACAAGTCCTATATGGAGTCACCATCCTCTCGTGAAAACATCGTGTGGCGGAGTTGCCTTTTGGAATTGAGGGTGTTTTGTGTTTAATCATAAAGTTATGATTATAGAGTTCAGGAATCACCACATAGTATTATGTTTATTATGAAATCTAATGGTCTGTGAGAGTCTGGGTAAAGAGATTAGTTGTGCAAGGAGAAAATTCATCACCCTCAATACACCCTACCTAAGGTAAACTACATTGTTGATTGATTATTTTTCTAGATCATGTTTCTATTCGTTGGTCTCATCTAAGATTAAAGGCATATCTCCCTTCTTGAGGAAGTATCTAACTTGTTGGGTCAAATCTTAATTGTTTTAAGGCCTATATTTAGCATCACATTTATTTTCTTTATTGTATCTTTAATATTTGAGGGTATACTTTACAGTGTAATTTTATACTCTCAAATATTAAAGTCTTACAGCTAAATTATAACTCTTTAAATAAAAAAAAGAAACTAATTGTTGTGAGATTTTTGGTATTTTAGTCAACCCTAATGGATAATTATAAACCAGTTTTGATATCCATTTTGCATTTTTAAAAACACCATAAAAAATGTGATTTTATCCTTCTTAGAAAATATACATCAAAATACGTTAGGATTTTGCCATATGTACAAAAACAAAATATTTTTTGTTTTTGAAATGAAGAATGTTTTAAAAAAAATTGGATTTTTTCAAAATTTCAAAGAAAATTAGATATTTTTTATGTTAAAAATGTATCTTATAGTGTAAATCTACGGCCTGATATTAGGCAAAATTATTGGAAAAAACATGTGACAGACCTATAAATGATTTTAAAACAGTCCTTAAAATTTTTTAGTTTTTTTTTAGCTTTTTATTAGGCTTGTTTGGTTAAACCTTAAAACAAAGATGTATAAAAAAGTAAAGGAAACTCATTAAGGTCTGTTAAGCAAACACACCCTTAGTCTAAGAAATGGGTTGGTTGGTTAAAATTCCTTAAAGGATTGTTTCTTAAAATTATATTAAAAAACCATTCTATGTGTCGCACCCTCACGGCAGAGCGTGGCGTCATGGTGATCCTCGATCGATTTCGAGGATTTTTTGTTTTATAAGGGAGTCGTCACCTAGTATTTTGATCATTAGAAACCCTAACTGATCTTTCAGAGATTCTAAGGCAAGAGACTGGTTGCGTAAAAAGAAGGTTTAACACCCCTATTACGATTTACCTAAGGTAAGCTACTTGATGTTTGGTTTGCTTTATAATTGCTATGGTGTTGGTGTTTTCTAATCCCATCAGTTTTTCTAGGTTTGATTCAAACTAAATTTATAAAGATAGAAATCCAAGGAGATTCCATGTGCTTTAAAAGCTTATTTTCCCTTAGTATTTCAAGAGTTTGCGACTTGTAAATCACAAGGAGGAGGGACAAAAATTTAGAAATCTAGGGCGCTTTAAAAACCTATTTTTACCTTAGTGTTTAATACTCTCATGACTCATAAACTGTGGAGTAAAAAATTGAAATGTCCTCGATTATAATCAAGGCTTCTTTTAAGGATGTGTGATGACTTATTATTCCTAGAAAATTATTTTGGATATTTACCACTTAGGGTTTCTTTATCCAAATATTAACAGTGAATAATAACAAGTTATTCCCAATAATATTTTGGATATTTATCCTTTTGAGATTTCTTTATCCAAACATTAACGGTGAATAATAGATGAATTCCCCTAAAAATAATATTTTTTATTTTTTTTGGAATATTGGCCAATATCCTTTGGAGTTTTACAAACATGTTGTAAAATCTAGAAATGAAAGAAAATGATTTTTTTTTTTGTGTTTAAGAAATTCATGCGAAAACACATTTTCAAAACTTCCAATAATTTTTTTATGTAAAAAAAAAAGTTCAAAACATGTTAGGGTATTGGCCATATACAACACATAAGAAAACAATTAAGCATCACAGTTAATCATAATTAAAATTATCGAAACATAAGCATCACAGTTAATCACAATTAAAGACGACAAACCATGTGCATATACATAGATTCTCTAAATTTTGTAAAAATAAATAAAATATAATAAAACAAAGATGGCACCTCAAAACTAACTTTTCTAAATAAATTTTGGTTCATTCTTAAGCCCCAGAAATCAATTATAATTCACTTGAACAGTAACACAAATTATGTCATTCAACAGCCAAAAGGATAACACATCCCCCGAAATCTTACTACAATTGCAAAAGGGGTTTCCTCGCAATTTCAACTTCCTTCCCCGGACTAAAACTTATCAAAGATACCCCATTCCATATTATAAAGCAGAAAAGGAACCCCCGAATAGAAAAGTGGGCTGATAATAGCCCCCACCCCCATGTTTCCTCATGCACCAAAGAAAGGAAAAAAGAGGCGAGGAACCCACAAACTCTAACGTAAATAAACATCTAAGCTCAAAGTCATGGAAGGGAACATAAGACAAGCATTAATTGTATGGAAAAAAAAAAACAAAGGTACAAAGCCATAAGACAAAATAGGTTTTTTAAAACATAAAAACAAATACCTACAAGTCTCACTGGTTTTTTTATTGCTGAAGCTCCCTCCCTATCTTGTCTTTTTTTTCTTCTTTTTTTTTGTCTTGCTTCCCTTCTTCTTTTTTTCTTTCTTTTTCTCTCCTCTTCTTCTACTGCCTACCCTCCTGATCTCACGGCAACGCAAGGATGAAGGAAAGAAACTCCCTCTATTTTCTGTGTTTTTTTTACTGCCTGCCTCTCTTGCGTTTTTCTTGTCTTTCTTTTGCTGTTTTTTCCAACTCTTTTTCCTTCCCAGGTTAGGTCGTTAGAAGGGCTTATATATAGTCTAAATATATATCTATTTAAGAAAGATTCAATGCATTAATTCTAGGATAGTAAAGAAAACGCAAAAGGAAACTGAAATATCATGATTCCTATTATGATTTCAGCTGTTAGTTTCCATTGATCAAAGGGTGGTACAACTCCTTTCTTTCCTTCCATAGCTAGGACCATGAGGCACCAATTATTTCCTTTGAAATGAGTCAATAAAAACGTGGTTTGCAGCTCTCCAATCAGCAAGACAAACATTTGCAAAGAAAAAAAAGGAAAGAAATTAGATGTGTAAGGGTGCAGCTACAAAGTCTTATTTTCTTTATTCGGTGAGGTAAAAATCTTGTCATTTATTATGATCCAGCCCCCCTCTCCAACTTTCAATATCCTTCTACAATTCAATCCCTAATTTTAGCACTTTTTTATTCATACCTTGGTAAAAAAAAAAAATCCTTTGAACCAGTCCCGCGAACTTGGGCTAAACCCTTCTTGCGGCAGGATTCCCTGCTTCCACATTCAAATGGAAATATCTTGAGCTTGTGATATCGAAATCAAGCAATTCAAAAGCCCAAATTTATCTACGCATCTAGGACTACAACTTTGATGAAGGAGTCGAAGTGAGATAAAATCATTTTAGAGAATAGAATCTGGTAGTAATCTGGTTGGTCAAAAAACAACTCCGGGTCTAATTCAGAAACTGACAATGTTGAGAATCATGATATGACTAAGAGTGTAATCTAAGAACAAATCAACAAAATTTATTACAGAAATAGAGTTTTTTAGTGCAAAACTCGGGTCAAGATCCTTCTCGCGGCAGAATTCTCTATCTTCACATTAGATATTCAAACGAGAATATCTTGAGCTTCTGATATCAAAATCAAGCGATTGAAAAGCCCAAATTTATCTATGCATCTAGGACTAAAACTTTAATGAAGAATTCGAAGTGAGATAAAATCATTTTAGAGAACAGAATTTGGCAGTAATCTAATTGGTCAAAAAGGATCTCCAAGTCTAATTCAGAAACTAACAATGACGAGAATCCTGATATGACTGAGAGTATGATCTAAGAACAAATCAACAAAATTTGTGACAGAAATAGAGTTTTTAGTGCAAAACTCAGGTCAGGATCCTTTTCGTGGTAGAATTCTTTGCCTTCACGTTAGATATTCAAACATGAATATCTTGAGCTTCTGATATCAAAATCAAGCGATTCAAAAGCCTAAATTTATCTACATGTTCAGGACTACAACTTTGATGAAAGAGTCGAAGTGGGATAAAATTGTTTTAGAGAACAAAATCTGGCAATAATCTAGTTGGTCAAAAAGGTTCTTGATTTGACAATGCTGAGCATTCAAATCTGATTGAGAATCTGCCCCAAGAACAATGATCCCTAGGACATAATAAAGGTGTAGGTCAATTTTTCAACATTTCATGAGTGACAAAATATAGCTAGGATGATCATAGATCGTACAAAACCAAGTCAGAATCAGAGCCTAAGTTGGAATAAAAAATTGTGACAACAACATAACCATTTTTTGTGAGTGCAAATTATGAGGGATTTATCCAACCTTAAAGACCAGATAAAGAAGGAACAAATTTAGCTTTATGAAGAATCCTGATCAATCTAAGAAAATCTAACGATTTTGGTAGCAAAGGGGAGGGATAAAAAGAGCAGAAAACAACTCAAACAAGGTTTAAAAAAAATATTTATTTCTCTGTTTTTGTCAATCTTCTAGCAAACATGAGCTAAACTCATACACTCAGTTCAAAAGAGATATACACCGTCTCCAGCACGTGGAGTCCAAAATTGAATAACAAAACTATATATGTATTGTATCTATCATAAGGGAGTGTTTGAAAATATGGTAGTGGTTATGATTTAATTGTTTTTTATTTAGAAATACATTAAAATAATTTTTTAATAATATAAAACAAAAAAAAAATCCTAGTGAGTATTTATATCGATTTGGAAAGGAGAAAGAGACAGAAGTGGTTAAGCGACGATGATAAATGAATGGTGCTACAAAAGATTAAAGGGGTGGCTATCTGCCAATTGTTATGTAGATATGGTGGAGGAGACCGGTGAGCATCCTATGCGGGCTCTCGTGTTACTTCTGGGATATGGAATTAATATTATCATCAACAAACAGTTTGGTTTTCGCAATGTCGCGGGACATGTTAATTTTTTAAAATGTAAAAAAAAAATGATAATATTGTTTTTAGAAGATTAATGAAAATTTAGAATTTGGTTTAATAAACTTAATTAATTTAATAATATAATTATATAAAAAATAAAAACAACAATGACTAATAAAAATATAAATTCTTGTCAAAAAATTGAATGAGAAAGAGCAATCTCATAAAGACAAAAATAAAAAATACTCAAAACTCAATCACTAATAAATAAAACTAAATAATCATTTACAAAAACAAAACAAAAGGAAATGTTGAAACCTCATGGGTCTGACATGGTCCTAGATTTAAGATTATTGGATCTTGTATGACTATCTAATTTAATTTATTTGGGTTTGATATAATTATTAAATTCAAAAAACCTAAAATATTATCTACATTTTTAATATTTTTTTACATTTTAAAAAAACTTATTACTCGTTACGCATTATGGACAATGTAGTGTGTGTAATGATTTTAGGGTTGTGATTTGCATGCATGAAAAATAGTCCGAATGATTAGTGTAATGAATTGGTTGTGGCCTGCCAACACCACCATGCCCACTTGATTGACAAAAGAAAAGGCCATCAAAGTCAGCAATTTACACAGTGGGTTATTTTTAAAAATTTAAATAAAAAAATAAAATAACTGCTGATAATATGGAGCAAACAAACAGAAAAGAATTTAAAAAATTCAGAAAAAATCAAGCTATGATTTTGAAGGAAATTCAAGACTTAAAAGTACACTATTATACCCAAAAATAGAAAAAAAAATGCAAATTCAAAGTCAAATTAAATAATTATTAAACGAATTTGTATTACAATTAAGTCCAATGACATAATTAAATTTTAAATAGGCCAATTTGATTTTATCATGGGCTAAATTGAATTTAAATTATATTTAAGAATTAATTTGGATCCAATTGAAGAATTTAATTAAGTGCAAGAACTTAATTATACATTAAATAAGTTAAATTAATTTTATTAGGGGCTTAATTGGTGAAAATTAAGTTTGAAAGTCTATTTAGATTTAATTGAGAAGATTTAAATTTATAAAGACCAAATTTAATTTAATTTTGATTTCTCAATTAGGATTTTGATGTGGAACAATTATCACAAGATTTGATGGATCAAATTGGAAAATAAAAATTACCCAAGAAAATATCTAAATGAACAATCTATCTTAAAATAATAATAACAGAAGATTCGAATACTAGTTCTTACTCAATTTTTTCTAGGAGGTTCTCAAGGTTTTTTTTTTTTATGGAAAACTATTTTCTTATTTAACAAACCGTTAGATCTTTCAAAATTAGATCTTGTTGTTTTGACTACTTTAGTTATTTTTCTATGTATTTTTAGATTTTAATTATTTATTTTGTGTTTCTTATTTTGGTTGGTTTTTAGAGCTCTTAAATAAACACTTGGGGAAAATCTAACTAGAGAATAAACATTTCTTATTAGCGAATATTATTCAAATCTAACTAGATTTTTCTATGGTTATGTCTAACTTTAGAGTTTTAAAACCCTAATTTTATCTTCATTGTTAGAGTTTCTTAATATAAAATGTTGATTTTTCAATAAAACGATGTACGAGGGGAAAATCTTAGGCGACTGAGAATTTTGAATATAAGCTTGATTGAGATTTTTAAATCTTAGGCGACAAAGTTGATGGAAAATTTGTACGAGGGAAAAATCAAGACTGCCTAAATAGATGGGGGCATTTTTCAGGTTTGCCCTTTTTTTTCTTTTCTTTTCATTTGGTGCCCAAAAATTAAAATGCTATTAAGCAATACTCTAATAAAAGGTGTGGATTGTTCAGCAAAAAAATAAATTACTGTGTATTGTAATTTTTTGGTAAACTTTTTTTATACTGCAATCTCATAAGCCTTAATTGATGAACAATTAAAATACTTTTATTAAGAAAGGGAAAGATTAAAGTTAGAGGGTTAAAATAAAAAATACTATAAAAAAATACTTTTGCTAAAACTAGGGCTAAACATATACTTCAGTCTTTCAAATTTTTAGATTATAAGCTTTCAATCCTTAACAATTTATGAAATTCAATTTTGATTCCAAACTAATTTTTTTTTATTTTTTGATCCTTGATTTGAAAGAAAAAAGAAAATGTGGCTGGATTTCGAACTTGCTTGGAATTTCAATTTATGACAATATGTTGTTTTTACCTTAAATTACTTGGAATGATGGATTTGATATCGAAAACAAATTATGGTTTCATATTCATTGTTGATTTTGGAGATAAGTTTTAGGTTATTAGAAGTTATAAATATGTTTTGATTTTTTTATTTTTTTAAAGTCAAAATATTGTTAAGAATAGGTTTTTTTTGCCTGTAACAAATGAGCCTGATTTTCAGGTCGTAAAAGTCTAGTTTACTTCAGTTGGATAGAGATCAAGCTTGATAATTTGTTTGGTTGAGTTATAAATTTACTTAATTAGATGAATGCATGAAATTTTTAATTTCATTTTAGTTTTTTCATGTACTTAAACATGTCCTAAAACACAATGGTGCAAACTTTTCTGTCATGTGCAGTATCAAATCAAAGCTTGTAACAACAGTTGTCTGGCATTGCTTGCACAAGAAGTGCAGACTCGATATATGTCCAGAATTGATTTAACCTATAGTGAAGCAGTAGAACTTCGCTGCACGAATACCATTTATGCAGTTGTGTCTTCAGCAGCAACCATGGGAATTGGTTCATTGTAAGCAAATGCTCGAGTCTCGTTGATTTGACGAGGCAGTCACTGCCGACACTGCAGACAGCAAACAAGCCATGTTCTGTCAGATCACACATGCATGTGGAATGGATTTTGATCCAATCTTTAATAGCTTTAAATTTCAATCCCGAAAATGCAATGTACTTGCTATTCCCTCACCGAATAATTGCCTCAATTGTGCAGACTATCTAAAGAGATGCTCATGAATCATAGCACAACCAGTCAAAGCAACATGATTTAGATTTTAAGAATCTGATCAGCTATATGACGATTCAATGGCTAAATATAATGCTTTATCTTAACGACACAAAAATTCCCTATCAAGAGAGATAATATCAGCAGAAAATCAAACAAGTATATGGCGGGCACGTACAATTTATGGACATAGAAAAAAAAGGAAAATCTACATGAGCATGGCACCTAGGCAGCTACCGCGTCAGTTGATTTTCTAGATTCCAACAATGACTCAGCTGCAACCTTTGTAGTTAAGAACCAGCCAACCTTATCAGGAGCCTCATGGAATGGAGAATTTAGTTCCTTCAAATATGACTCCAACACACACACACACACACACACATATATATATGTTCTTACATCGATTATTCTCCTTAGATTGCACATGCTCGGATATTTTCATGGTATTTATTTGACATCGATTTACTTTTTTCAACAAAACAAATACTAAAAACATTTTAATAGAACTCATCTCGTCAATTGAAACTCAATGTCATCCAAATTAACCTTTTTATTGTTAGAATATGGTTTATTGAGAACTTTCACTCTCCTTCATCATTTTCTAGTGACTTTTTCTTCTCTCAAATTTAGAAATTAAAAAATGAAGAAAATAAAGTCTTGGATCAAAATATAAAAATTTGAAACCAAAAGAACTAAAATAAAAGTGAAAGAATTATGAAGGAAAAATAATCCCAAAAAGGCTAGTGATAAACAACAACTAAAAAATCCTTCCTTTTTGCCTCACTATTTTCCTCAAGATTTTAATTTTTTTCAAGCAATACTTTGGAAATACCTAAGACATCTTGATAAACTTATTTATGTCTTCAAAAAACTATCCTAAAACCCGAAATCAACTTGGAACCAACAATCTTCCCGAGCTCATATTTGTTTCAATTTTAAATCAAAAAACACCTAAGTTGAAATTTCCTCATGAAATGAAACCATTTGACACCAAAATTGACCGTTTTGTCAATCAAAATCAATGTCAACAATAATTTTTTCTCTATCATTGGAATTCGACAAATTTCTCTTTTTGATCTCAAACCAAGTGTCGTACCCTCTCGAGACCGCGACGTCGAAGCTACCCTTTCCAGAGCGGCCTACCTAAGGTAAAGGGAAGGTTTCTTAGACTAATTAGGGGTCTTTATAATGCTAAATTCGTTCCTTTTTTTATCTGGTCTTTAAGGTTGGATAAATCCCTTAGAATTTGCACTAAAAAAACTGATTCTGCTGCTATCGTAATTTTTTTTGTTCTAACTTAGGCTCTGATTCTGACTTGGTTTCGTACGATATCTAACAATCCTAGCTATATTCTGTCACTCATGACATGTTGTAGAGTTGACCTATACCATTATTTGGTCCTGGAGCTCACTGTTTTCATGGTAGACTCTTGGTCAGATTTGAATGCTCGGAATTTTTAATTTTCTAAATCAGATCAGGAAACCGGTTTTGACCAACCAGATTGCGGTCAAATTCGGTTCTACAAAAATATTTTATCTCACTTTGGATCCTTCATCAAAGTTGCATTCTTGTATGCATAGATGAATTTGGGCTTTTCAATCGCTTAATTTCAAAATCAAAAGCTCATGATATTCCTGTTTGAATATCTAACGTGAAACTAGAGAATTTTGTCGCGATAAGGATTCTGACCCAAGTTTTGCACTAAAGACTCTACTTCCGGCACAATTTTATTGGTCATTGTTCTTAGGTCATACTCTCAGTCATATTGGGATGCTCGGCATTGTCAATTTCTGAATTAGATTAGGAGATCATTTCTGACCAACCAGATTGCTGCCAGATTCTGATCTTTGAAATGATTTTTTTCTCACTTTGAACATTTCATCAAAGTTGTATTCCTGGACACGTAGATGAATTTACACTTTTAAATAACTTGATTTCGATATTAGAAGCTTAAGATATTTCCGTTTGAATATCTAAGGTGAAAGTAGATAATTCTGCCTTGAAAAGGATTCTGACCCGAGTTTTGCACTAAAGACTCTGCTTCCATCACAATTTTATTGGTCATTGCTCTTAGGTCATTTTCTCAGTCATATCGGAATGTTCGACATTGTCTTTTTCTAAATTAGATCAGGAGACCCTTTTTGACCAACCATATTCTTACCAGATTCTGTTCTCTAAAATGATTTTATCTCACTTCGAATCCTTCATCAAAGTTGTAGTCCTGGATGTGTAGATGAATTTGGGTTTTTGAATCATTTCATTTTGATAATCAGAAGCTTGAGATATTATCATTTAAATATCTAGCATGAAAGTAGAGAATCACATAAAAATCTTGACTTGAGTTTGGACGTTTGATTCGAGGGACCCAATTTAATGTTTCAAGAACTTATCCGGTTAATTAAAGACCATTTTTTCAACGTTATTTGGTTTCTTTGAGGATTGAATTGGAAAATGTTGTCATAATTTCATTTGTTTTGTGGCCACGCTAGGGGAATATTTTTGCTTCCAAACAATGCCGTTGCAACATTTCATTTTTGACAAACCACACTGCATATGAAACAGCCCCATAGTTGAATTAATTAGCATGGTACTACTGTTCATTCGCATTTTGAGTACAGTGCCCCCCGGTCTGCAGTTTCTTTCCTTTTTCGGCAACCATTCCTGCTGCACACACGGGCAAGATGAGGGAACATTAGAGTTGGTCTCCAAGTCTAAACAACTGTAGAAACAGCTGGCTTTGCAAGGGAAAGAGGAAAGAATGTGTGGTAGTAACATAGATCCTCAAGGCTAATATCAAGGAATCACATACTGAAAACAATTACTGCAATATTAAAAACCATAGATGTAGGAATTGATGGGTGGCTGGTTATGGAAAATAAATCACTGCAATATAAAAAACCATAGACATAGGAATTGTGGGGGCTGTTTATAAAAGAGAATCTCTGCAATAATTACAAGAATGTTTCCATGAATATAACGTGTAGAGGTTCCTATATATGTGAACCTCCAGCCATATGAAAAGGAAAAAAAAAGGAAGAAAAAGAGAGGGAGAGGAAATAGGCAAACGGAAAAAGGAAAAGAAAAAAACAAAGGGCAACAAACGGAGAAGAGAGCTGAGGCAGAAGAGAAAGCAGAGGAAAGGAAGGAGGCGGAGAGTAGAAAATAGAAGGAGACAACGAAAAAGTGTAAGGTTTCTTAAGATTACCAAAGGCAAAACAAACAGGGACTGCACGTCGTTTTGTACTTCATTTATGCAAGCAAGATCTGCATTTGTAAACCCCAACTACCTCTTCCCTGTTATATTCGAACTGGGTATCTGTTGGTTTCTGTTCCAAATTTGTTTCCTCTTTTGCTCTGAATACTCGGTTTCTGTGTGAACAAAGGTTATAAGCTCGCCCACTAATCTTTCATTGCTTTCAGTTTAGCTTATTGTTTATGTTAAAGACGTGTTTTCTTGCTTCATTCTCCTACCGCGAGAGGCCATGAGCTTCAAAGACCCTCATTTTTTCCCCTCTGTTCGGGTGCCTTTTAGTTCGTGACATACATGATATAAAGGTGCTCCTAAGCGTTCTTTTTAGGTTTGCATGGAACGGGTAAAACGGGTCTCAAAATTAAAACAAAGGTGGGATGACGAGGTACGGACACCGTCCTAGGATTTTGAGTTCAAAATTTTGGTTTTAGAATTTTTGGCTCCCTTGTGCATACGGACTTCTTTCCCATTTACAGAAGTTTGAGTCGAAGTAAGCGAGCCGAATCTGGTTTAAGTGGGGTTGGCTTTGCAAGTTTTATTATGAGTCGTTTTAAGTTTAATGTAAATCTTAGAATATATGTGACAATTTGTTAACTTTAATTGTGATGTTTGGGTTTAATTATGATGCTTGTGTCTTTGATCGAATATAAAAATATTTTCATGTGTTGCATACGGCCATATTTTAAACATTTCTTTTTTAAAAATAAAAAAAATCAAATATTCAAAGTTTAAAAGAAAATGTGTTTTAGCATGAGTTTTCTAAACACAAAAATTAGTTTCTTGCATTTTAGATTTTACAACATGTTTGTGAATTACAAAGGGTGTTAGTCAATATTCCAAATATATAAAAATCTTATTTTTGAGAAATTCATCTAATATTCACTGTTAATATTTGAATAAAAAAACTCCAAGTGGTTAATATTCAAAATATTTTTTTTAGGAATAATAAGTCAATATCCTTTAATAATATAAGGACAAAGAAACCTATGGAAGGTAAATGTCCAAAATATTGTTGAGGGTAATACAACTTATTCGACTTTATTCACCATTAATATTTGGATAAAAAAATCCCAAAGGAATTAATATCCAAAATATTATTGGGAATAACCTGTTATTATTCATTGTTAATGTTTGGATAAAAAAACTAAGTGGTTAATATCAAAAATATTTTTCTAGGAATAATAAGTCATCACACATCCTTGAAACAAGTCTCAATTATAATTGAGGACATTTCAATTTTTGACTCCACGGTTAACGAGCCGTGAAAGTATGAAACACTAAGGCAATAGGAGGCTTTTAATTTCCTTAGATTTCTAAATCTTTGTTCATGATTCTTGCGATTTACAAGTCGCAAACACTTGAAATACTAAGGGAAAAATGAGGTTCTAAGCACATTGAATCTCCTTAGATTTCTATCTTACTTGTCTTTTAATTCATAGGTTATAAATTTATTTCAAATCAAACATAGAGTTAAAGAGATCTGCATTAGTTCTCCTTGGTACTTTGCAGACATATCTAAGGGTGTGGTCCACATTGACCAAGGGTTCTTTCTTTTTAGACTTTGAGTCCAATTTTGTTCATCATAGCAAACTTATCCTAGGAACTCTGCTAGGATTAAAAAACACCAACACCATAACAATTATAAAGCAAACCAAACACCAAGTAACTTACCTTAGATAGGGCGTGCTAGGGGTGCCAATATCTTCCTTTTACGCAACTAATCCCTGGCCTTAGAATCTCTGAAAGACCAGTTAGGTTTCCTAGTGACCATAATATTAGGTGGCGACTCCCTTATTCACAAAAAAAAGACCCTGAAAAATCAATTCCACGCTCCAGGAAGGGTCGTCGCGACGCCGCGACGCCGCCGGGAGGTTGCGACAATTGCTATGGTGTTGATGTTCTCTAATCCCATCCGTTTTCCTAAGATAAGTCTACTATGATGAACAAACTTAGGTCCAAAGTCTAAAAGAAAGAACCATTGGCCACTATGGATCATGCCTTTAGATATGTCTATAGAGTGCCAAAGATAACCAATGCAGATCTCTTGAAATCTATGTTTGATTTGAAATAAATTTTCAACCTATGAATTAAAAGACAGCTAAGATAGAAATCTAAGGAGATTCAATGTGCTTAAAAGCTCATTTTTTTCTTTAGTATTTCAAGTGTTCGCGACTCGTAAATCACAAGGAAGAGAAACAAAACAAAAACTAAGTTAGAAATCTAAGGAAATTCAAGGTGCTTTAGTTGAGAATAATGGAATGTGTTGGGTTGTGCCTTGTTGTTACTCATTTTTGGACCCCCACGTGCTAGAGACAATGTATACCTCTTTTAAATAGAGTGTAGGAGTTTAGCTCATGTTCGCTAGAAGATTGACAAAAGCACATAAGAAATTTTTTTTTCGAAAACCTGGTGTGAGCTATTTTCTGCTCTTTTTATCCTTCCCCTTTGCTACCAAAATCATCAGGTTTTCTTAAGTTGATCAGGATTCTTCATAATGCTAAATTTGTTCCTTTTTTATTTGGTCTTTAAGGTTGAATAAATCCCTCAGAATTTGCACTAAAAAAATGGTTCTGCTGTTGCAATTTTTTTGTTCCAACTTAGGATCTGATTCTGACTCGATTTCCTACGATATCTGACCATCCTAGGTATATTTTGTCACTCATGACATGTTGAAAAATTAACGTACACCTTTATTAGGTCCTAGGAATCATTGTTCTTAGGGTAGATTCTCAGTCAGATTTGGATGCTCAGCATTGTCAGATCAAGAACCTTTTTGACCAATTAGATTACTGCTAGTTTCTGTTATGTAAAAAGATTTTATCTCACTTTGACTCCTTCATCAAAGTTGTAGTCCTAGATGCGTAGAATAATTTTGGCTTTTGAATCGCTTGATTCCCGTTTGAATATCTAACGTAAAGGTAGAGAATTCTACCGCGAGAAGGATATTGACCCGGGTCTGCACTAAAAAAACTCTAGTTTTCGCCTAGTTTTTGTGATTTTTGTTCTTAGTTCATACTTTCAGTCATATCAGGATTCTCTGCATTCATCAGTTTTTGAGTTAGACCCAGAGATCCCTTTTGATCACATAGATTACTGCCAGTTTTTGTTCAGTAAAAAGATTTTATCTCACTTAGACTCCTTCATCAAAGTTGTAGTCTGGGACACGTAGATGAATTTGGGTTTTTAAATCGCTTTATTTCGATATCAGAAGCTCAAGATATTCCCGTTTGAATATCTAGTGTGAAAGCGAAGATTCCTGCCGCGAGAAGGATTTTTTTTCCAAGTTTGCAGGGACACAATTGCAAGATGCTTAAAGATTGAAGACCATTTGCAAGCCAATTTGAAGCCCTTTTATGGACCAAGGATAAAATGGAAAAGGTGTTAAAATAAGAGAGTTGATTGAAGATAAAATTAGAAGAAATTTTACCGGGTGACGAAATTGAAGAACATGAATTAGATCAGAAAAGGAAAACAATGCCTCCCCGTCCGCAATTCTTTCTTTCCTTTTTCTCTACATAGCTACCCCAGTTTTCTTCTTTCCTTTTATCTACAAACCACATTTTTATTGCTTCATTTTAAAGGGAGCAGCTGACTCTATGGAAGAAAAGAAAAGAGTCACACCATCCTCTAACTAGGAAAGAAATCACTGCTGATCACAGAATCAGAATCAAATATTCTGGTTTCCTATTTCTGCTCACCCGATATTACACCATAGAGTTAATGTAAAAATGTTTTCCTAAATAAAGCCATGTATAGGCTATATAGAAGCCTCGGCTATTGACCTAAAAGAGGCAGAAAAGAAGAGAGGATAGAGAGGAGAGGAACGAAAACAAAAAAGGAGGAAAGAGAGAGCAAAAAAAAGCAAAAAGAGAGCAGAAAAACGGAGAGAAAAAAAACACAGCAAAAGAAAGAGAAGGAAAACTCAAGTGAGGCAGGCGACGGGGAAACCAGTTTTTTACTAGCACATAGCTGAAATATTTCGTCCGCTTCAGCATCTCTATTTTTGTCTGTCATTTACCAACATCCAAGGAGGCACGCGTGAGCTTTGTCTTTCGGCCTTGAGTTCTATTTTCTGCAAACAGGAGCTGCAGTTTTGAAAGAAAACGCAAGAGAGGCAGGCGACGGGGAAACCAGATATTTACCAGCACATAGCTGAAATATTTCGTCCGTTTCAGCATTTCTATTTTCGTCCGTCATTTTCTAGTAACCAAGGAGGCATACGTGAGTCTCTCAGTATTTGGTTTTTATTTTCTGCAAACAGGAGTTGTAGGTATAAGCCACAATCTCTCCGCCTTTGTTATTTTATACTAGGCATGCGGTTGTAAAAGTTGTTTCTTCCCTCTGAATATTTGGTTTCTGTTTAGAAAAACCAACTCTTGCCTATTATTTCTTTCATGATTTTTGAGTTCAGCTGCTGTCCATGTAAAAAGGGTTTGTCTTTCATGTTTAGGAACTTTTACATTTAGGGACTTTCTTTTTGTTTTCCTTACACCTGCTGGAGAAGAAATCAGCCGGCCTTTGTTTTTTTTTGTGATGGCTCCCAGCTTTATTTTGTTCTTGCTGTCTGCGCATTGAGTTGGCTTTGAATTTTTTTTTTATTGCTTTAAGCTCATTATAAATCTTATAATATATATAACGGCTATTTAGCTTCTATTGCGATTTTTCTTGTGTTTAATTGTGATGCTTGTGTTTCGATGAAATAAAATTTAAAATTTTTATTGTCTGTTGCATACGGCCAATACCCTAACATGTTTTGAACGTTTTTTTATACAAAAAATATTGGAAGTTTTAAAAATGTATTTTTTTGCATGGATTTCGTAAACACAACAAAAAAAAAAATATTTCTTGCATTTCTGGATATTACAACATGTTTGTAAAATTCCAAAGGGTATTGGCCAATATTTCAAAAAATATAAAAATCCTATTTTGGGGGGGGAATTCATCTATTATTCACCGCTAATATTTGGATAAAGAAATCCTTAAAGGACGAATGTCCAAAATATTATTGGGAGTAATAAATCCGCACACATCCTTGAAAGAAGCCTTGATTATAATCGAGGACATTTCAAAAAAAAATTTACTCCACGGTTTACGAGCCGTGAGAGTATAAAATACTAAAAAAAATAGGTTTTTTTTAGCGCCCTAGATTTCTAATTTTTTTGTCCCTCCTCCTTGCGATTTACGAGTCGCAAACTTTTGAAATACTAAGGGAAAAATGAGCTTTCAAAGCACATGGAATCTCCATGGATTTCTTATCCAAATAAATTTTATTTGAATCAAACCTAGGAAAATTGATGGGATTAGAAAACACCAACACCAAAGCAATTATAGAGCAAACCAAACACCAAGCAGCTTACCTTAGGTAGGGTGTACTAGAGGTGCTAATACCTTCCCTGTACGCAACTAGTCCCTTGCCTTAGAATCTCTGAAAGACCAGTTAGGGTTCCTAGTGACCAAAATACTAGGTGGCGACTCCCTTTACAAAAAAACAAAAGAACCTGAAATTCAATCGAAAGTCGTCGCGACGCCGCACTCCACCGCGAGGGTGCAACATGCCTTAGCCAACCTTTCTATTTATATAGAGGTTGTAGAACACTGCAATAACTGTAATAATTACAACATCCTATACTACTTTCCTATTCTGATAGATACATGAGTAACTATAATGATTACAACATCCTATATTACTTTCCTATTCTGATAGATACATGAGTAACTATAATGATTACAACATCCTATATTAATTTCCTATTCTATAATATGCCCCCTCAAGCTGAGGGTGGGGGATCAACCCGAAGCTTGAACCAAAAAGCAATAAAGGATGCAACAGGAAGCGGTTTAGTGAAGACATCGGCAAGTTGATCCCGAGAGGGAACAAAACGAATCTGAATTTCTTTCTTGGCAACACGATCACGGACAAAGCGATAATCCACTTCAACATGCTTAGTGCGAGCATGGAAAATTGGATTTGCTGAGAGATAGGTAGCACCAAGATTATCACACCAAATGGTAGGAGCAGACACTGAGGGAACCTGCAAATCTGTTAACAAGTATTGAAGCCAAATGACTTCAGTGGTACCATCAACAAGGGCTTTATACTCAGCCTCAGTAGAGGAGCGAGCAACAGTGCGTTGCTTGCCGGATTTCCAAGAAATCAGCGTCTGACCAAAAAAGACAAGATAGCCACCCGTAGACTTGTGATCATCAATACTACCAGACCAATCTGTATCTGTAAAGCCATGTAGAGCAAAAGAAGAGCCTCGAGTGATATGGAAACTATAAGATGTCGTTCCTTTAAGATAGCGTAAAATACGTTTGACAGCGGCCCAATGAGAATCTGGAGGAGCATGCATAAACTGACAGACTCTGTTAACAGCAAAGCATATATATGGACGGGTGAAGGTAAGATATTGAAGAGCACCCACGATTTGACGAAATCATGTACGATCAGAGAATGAATGATCCAGTAATAAAATGACTTTTGAAGGGGAGACTGGAGTATCAACTGGTTTGCAGGAAGTCATACCAGCTCGGGTGAGGATTTCAAGAATATATTTATGTTGACGCAGCATTAAACCCATACCGCTAGACTAAAATTCAATACCCAGAAAGTAGTGAATAGTACCTAAGTCACGAAGCTTGAACTCAGAGCTGAGTAACTGTATAAGGTGATGGAGTATAGCAGAGCTGCTACCCGTGAGCAGAATATCATCAACATACACCAGGAGATATTGGGTGTTGGCAGTAGAGGAGCATGTATGGCAGCAGAAGATTTGTGAAGAAATTCATGTGTGAGGAGATGGTTGTGATGATCTGCATATGATAAAGGTTCAGCCTTCGTGATAAGACTTGTTGTAACCCATTTCTGGGTCTCCACATAAAAAATAATAAAATACAAAAAAATATATTATCAAAAAATATAACAGTGAAAAAATGCCGGAGCGCCCTAAAAATGCTCAAAAATTGATTGAGGATTTTCAAAAATATAAAAATTATTTTTTGACAGTATATCATTGACTGATGAGAGCCCCGATGATAAAGAAAATTCAATTTCAGGAAGAACAATGCAAAATTAGAAGTATATGGACTCGATTAAATTTTAGTGAAGGTTTAATTGAATTTATAGAGGTTTTAATTGCAAAAACAATTGATGTTGGAGTTATTTTGGGTTTTAATTGGAAGAAATTAATTTTCTGGGGTCAAATTATAATTTTTGGAAGTTAATTTGGTCAAATCAGGGGCTTAATTGCATAAAATTGAAGTTTAATGGCCAATTAGGGACTAAATTGAAGAAATCCGAGACCAAGGACGAAATTGTAAAACGCGCGCAATTTGAGGGCCTTCTTTGAAATCTGACGCATTTTGGCGCCTTTTTCTTTTAAATGAAACGGCGCGTTTTGACCAAAACGGCGCCGTTTCATTCACTGTTGCAAAAAAAAAAAAAAAAAAAAAAAACAGAAGCCCAAAACGGCGCCGTTTTGACGGCACTGTAGGTCTTCTTCTTCCCCTGGACGCGCGAGGCAGGGGAAGAAGAAGATTTTTCTTCTCCCTTTTCGCCTAACTTCTTTCCCCTTTTACGCAATAAGACGCCACCATTCAGCCCACTTGCCATCCTTTTGAAACGGCTAGTGGAGGGGCGGCCAACAGTGGCCCGCCCCACCATTCCTTCCCCTGTTTTTGCCTATAAAAACAGGGGAGGAACCGAAAAAAAAAAAAAAAAAGGAGAGGGAGAAGGGGAAGGATTGAACGATAGAAAGAGAGTAAAGAGACGAGAGAAACAAAAGAAAAAAAACAGAACAAAAGGAAGAAGAAAGAGAAGCGGCAGAGAGGGAAGAAAAGAAAAACAGAGAGAAAGAGGAAGAAGGAGGACCGCCGTTGGAACCACCGACAGCAGCACCGCCTCCGCCAGCAGAACCGCCTCGACGCCGCCCCAGGTACCCTCCTGCTCCCCGATCTTTTCTTCTCCTGCTGCCCCGGCTTGCACTTGCATGCAGAACGTGAATAATTCACGTTCTGCTGCAAAATGCAGCGTGGGCTGGTTACTGTGCTGATGCACAGTAACCAGCCCATTTGGGCCTGGGCCTGGGTCGTTCAGCCCAGCCCCTGTAAACGGGCTTGGTTGGCCCAGCCCATGCATTTGGGCTGGGTCCGGCCCATGTTTTTTTTTATTTATTTATTATTATTATTATTTATTATTATTATTATTATTATTATTATTTTGTTTGTTATAATTTTTATATTTTATTTTTTAAAAAAAAGCACATTTTCTTCTATCATTTTGCTTAATATCGTCTGTATTATACCCCGTTTTCGTCCTGTGGTACTATTCATACGGTACTATTCATCCGGCCCATAAAAAAAAAATCAAAAATATTTGTTTTCTTTTATAATTTTTCCGCGTAGTTTTTATGTAATATCGGACAATATTTTTATGTCGTAAAATACAAATCCGGTACTGAAATACCCGGTTTTCGACTTTCAAGAATATAAAAACAAATTAAAAAAAAATGTTTTTGTGCATACGGCCAAATGTCTCAAAAAAAAAAATCATTTTGTATTTTTCATACAAAAAAAAAATCAATGTTTTAGCATGCATTTTGGCTTTAATAACCAGTTTATTAAAGTCAAGAGAATATTGGCCAAAATTTCAAAAAAACAACAACAATTTTATTTTGTTTATCTTTTAATATCCGGGGTATGACATTATACGTAATACATATTCCGGATATTTAATTTAATTTTTTTTAGAACTTGGGATATGACATTACATGTAATGCGTATTCCGAACAATAAAATTAAAAACCACAAACACGACCTTAGATGTTATCAGACATTAAAACAATGCAGCCTACCTTAGGTAGGGCGTAGTTGGGGTGCTAATACCTTCCCTTTACGCAACCAGTCTCCGTACCTGATCTCTAAAGACCAGTTAAGGTTCCTAGTAACCAGAATACTAGGTGGCGACTCCCAAACCATATTTTCACTTGTAGAGACAAGAATTCCTTGTCTCTCCCTTTTTCCAAGGAATAAATATTCCGATTTTTCCTTGAGGGTGGACGATCGCCGCGCCGCCGCACACGTGCGACAAGACTGGTAACTAAGTCTTTAAACTCTCCCCGAAGACCACGAAACACATAAATTGAAATCTTCAAGCGAAACTGGTCGACCAGCAGCGGCCAATTCATCAAATAAGGCCTTCGCTTTTTGTATAAATTGAGTTATTGATTCATCACCCTGTCGAAGATCCTGAAGAGAGCCGTGAAGTTGCATAATACGAGAGGTGGAGGTGGAAGCGAGAGCTCACTCAAGATTGCCCCAAGCTGAATAAGAACTTTGACAGCCAACAACAAGATGCAAAACTTCCACAGATAGGGAGGAATGAAGAACACTTAGAATGAGTTAGTGTTGTTGTTTCCAGGTTTGAAAAAGCGGATTTACCTGAAGAGAGATACCATCATGGGCAAGAACATGTGCTGATGGACATGTGTTGGAGCCATCAACAAAACCAAAAACTCCTTGGCCTAGGAGATAAGGCAGCATCTGTATACACCAATATAAATAATTGCTGTTTGTTAATTTGAGGGAGATGACTTGATGAGTGTGAGAAAGGGAGATAATGCTTGCGGCAGTAGAGGCAGCAGACGTGGGCTGCAAGAGGAGGTGTTCACCAGCCATGGTAGAGGAGAATCCAGGCGGTGATGCAGCAGAGGAAAGTGCAGGAGACGCTGCAAGAGAAGAGGGCTGCATTGCCGGAGAAGAAAAAAGCTAGACTACTAGTGCTGCAGAATTTAAAGATGTATATAGTGGTTGTTCCATTGAAGAAGGGAGGCTGGGAGAAAAGTAGGTTTAATTTATTTTAGGGTTTTGTTGCTATGATACCAAGTTGAGAATAATAGAATATGTTGGGGTGTGCCTTAGCCAACCTTCCTATTTATATAGAGGCAGTAGAACACTGCAGTAACTGTAATGATTACAACATCCTATATTACTTTCCTATTCTGATAGATACATGAGTAACTGTAATGATTACAACATCCTATATTAATTTTCTATTCTATAATAGCTTTAAAAAGCTTATTTTTGCCTTAGTATTTCATGACTCATAAACCGCAGAACTAATATTTGAAATTTCCCCAATTATAATTGAGGCTTATTTCAAGGATGTGCATTTAAATTATTCTAAATAAGAATGCAAAGCATCCTAATTTGACCCAATAAATGTGTAGGTCAATTCTTCAACATGTCATGAGTGACAAAAAATGGCTGGGATGGTCAAATATTGCACAAAATCAAGTCATAATTTGGGCCTAAGTTGGAACAAAAAATTACAACAGCAGCAGAATCAGTTTTTTTCATTGCAACTTCTTAGAGATTTATCCAACCTTAAAGACCAGATAAAAAAAACAGAGATGGATTTAGCATTATAAAGACTCCTAATTAGCCTAAGAATCCTGACAATTTTGGCAGCAAAGCAGAAGGATAAAGATAGCAGAAGATGACTGAAACAGGGTTCGAAAAACATTTCTTTCTTCTTTGCTTTTATCGATTTAAAAGGGATATACACCATCTCTATTAGCACGTAGGGCCCAAAAAAATGAGTAACAACACCAAGAATTAAAAAATAATAAACATGATTTTTTTGAAACTTTAAAAATTAGAGGGACCCAATTGTTATTATTCATTATTATAGAATAGGATTCTAATATAGGATGTTGTAATCATTACACTTACTGAAGTGTTCTGCTGCCTCTATATAAATAGGAAGGTTGGCTAAGGCACAACCAAACACATTCTATTATTCTCAACTTGGTATCAGAGCCACAAAACCCTAAAATAAATTAAACCTACTTTTCTCACAGCCTTCCAGCCTCTATTTCTTCAATAGAACAGTTGCCACATACATCTTCAAATTCTGCAGCACCAGCAGTCCAGCTTTCTTCTTCTCCGACAGTGCAACCCTCTTCTCTTGCAGCGCCTTCTCTACTTTCCTCTGTTGTGTCATCGTTTGGATTCTCCTCTACCATGGCTAGTGAACGCCTCCTCTTGCAACCCACGTCTGCTGCCTCTGTTACCTCTACTGTCGCAAGCATTATCTCCCTTTCTCACACTCATCAAGTCATCTCCCTCAAATTAACAAACACCAATTATTCATATTGGTGTATGCAGATTGTGCCTTATCTCCTAGGCCAAGGAGTTTTTGGTTTTGTTGATTGCTCCAACACATCTCTATCAACACATGTTCTTGCCCATGATGGTATTTATCTTCAGGTAAATCCGCTTTTTCAAACCTGGAAACAACAGGACCAACTCATTCTAAGTGCTCTTATTTCCTCCCTATCTATGGAAGTATTGCATCTTGTTGTTGGCTGTCAAAGTTCTTGTTCAGCTTGGGGCACTCGTGAGCGAGCTCTCGCTTCCACCTCCAACTCTCGTACTATGCAACTTCATGGCTCTCTTCAGGATCTTCGATAGGATGATGAATCAGTAACTCAATTTATGCAAAAAGCGAAGGCCTTATTTGATGAATTGGTCGCTGCTAGTCGGCCAGTTTCCCTTGAAGATTTCAATTTATGTGTTTTGTGGTTTTCAGGGAGAGTTTAAAGACTTAGTTACCAGTCTTATTATGAAGGCTGAACCTTTATCATATGCAGATCTTCACAGCCATCTCCTCACACATGAATTTCTTCATAAATCTTCTGCTGCCATACATGCTCCTCTGCTGCCCACACCCAGCATTCCATCTTCTGCTCTTGTTGCGCAGCGCCAGACTTTTGGCAATTCTGGCCGCAGTAGGGGCCGCTTCAACGGTGGCTGGCGTCCCAACCAGTCCAACAGCAGAGGCAACCGATTTTCTGGCTCCAGACCTGATCACCGCAGCTTCCAAAACTCCTCCTTCGGTGATAATAGGCAGGGCTCTTGGCAGCGCAATAGGGGCAAAATCCACGCTGCCAACTGTGTCAGAATTTCGGCCATACAGCTCTTCATTGCCCTCAATTCCAGAAGCGAGGTTATGGCCAACAACCTACTGCCAACCTGGTGCAGTGCAATCTCTCCTCAACCGGTTCTGTTGATTGGTTTCCAGATACCGGTGCCAATCAACACGTCACACCTGATCTTGCCACCTTGACCGCTTCAGAACCGTATCTTGGTAATGATAATTTGCATGTTGGTGATGGTAAGGGCCTTCCTATATCTCATCTTGGTCATACAAAAATATATACACCACATCGTTCTTTCACCTTATCTAATGTTCTTCATGTTCCTGCAATCACAAAACCTCTGCTCTCTGTTCAGAAATTTTGTCTTGATAATAATGTTTATTTTGAATTTCACCCTCGTGTGTTTTATGTCAAGGATTTCAACACCCATGAAGTCCTCTCAGGTTAGAGTAAAGATGGTCTCTATGCCCTGACCAAGTCTTCCGTCACGTCAGTTCCTCAAGCCTATTGGTCTCCCTGCACTTCTGCCTCTGCCGATTTATGGCATCGTCGACTAGGTCATCCTACTTCACGTATTTTTCAATTGTTAATCTCGAAAAATAAGATCATTTGTAACAACAAACGTCTTAATTTTCAATGTCAAAGTTGTCCTTTAGGAAAATCATCGCGTTTGTCTTTAGGACCTACGGGTCACAAAACTTCTGCTCCACTTGAATTAATTTTTAGTGATGTATGGGGCCCTGCTCCTCTTTTTTCTTCAGATGGCTATCGTTATTTTGTTATCTTTGTTAATGCTTATACTAAATAGGTATGGTATTATCCTCTCGTTGCCAAGTCTGATGTTTACTCTGTTTTCATCAATTTCAGACTCTTGTCGAACGTCAATTTTCATTAAAAATAAAATCTATTCAAACTGATTGGGGCGGTGAATACCGAAAACTATCCATATTTTTTCAGACCATTGGTATTCATCATCGTCTGATTTGTCCCCACACTCATGAACAAAATGGAACAGTAGAGCGTCGTCATAGGCATATTGTGGAAACAGGTCTTACTCTTTTAGGGCAATGTAAAACACCTTTTCGATTCTGGAATTATGCTTTTGAAACCTCTGTTTATCTTATAAATCGCATGCCTACTCCTGTTCTTGCCCATCGCTCTCCATTTGATTGTTTATTTCAACGATCTCCTGATTATCATTTTTTGCGTACCTTTGGGTGTCTCTGTTTTCCTTTTCTGCGTCCATATAATAATCATAAATTGGATTTTCGTTTCCTCTCCATGTGTGTTTTTTGGATATAGTTCCTCGCATCTTGGTTATCGATGTCTTGACATTGCATCTCACCGTATTTATATTTCCGTCATGTCCGCTTCCATGAACATGTGTTTCCATTTGATAATTCTGAACAGATTGCAAAGGTCTCCACCACAACCCCCACCCCACCCGCTACTGTCACCCTCCCAAATTTGCTAAACCACCCACCACCAACCACTTTCACTAGCCACCCAAACAACCCACAACACTCCGTTTTGCCACTCCAAACAGCCACCCAACCACAGCCTCCACCCATCCCTTGGCCATCATCCCATGCTTGTTTATCTAACCCTTATGATGCAGGTTCAGATCGTCAATTGGTCTCCTCTCCTCATGGTCTTGGGGCACTTTCTAGTCTCTCCTCTGCTTCGCCCTCCCTGGCCAGCACTCCTGCAGCTTCAGTCTCTACTTCCAGCCCTCTTCTGCTGACAGTCCTGTGCTTGAGGCTGCTTCTTTATCATCCTCTCCCGCTGGTCTGCAACTTATGGTTGATTTGTCTTCTTATCAGCTGCCACAGGTCTCCTCGCTACAACCGTCTTCCCCTGCGTCTCCACCAGCACACAGAGACATCCTATGACTCTTAGACCGCAGCAGCCAAGACAGCTAATCTGGTTGCTTCCGCTGCCGCTACTTCTACCTCCACACGGGTACTGTATTCTCCCTCTTCTGAGCCTTTTGCATTCTCTGATGCTGACCGGTATGCAGTTTGGCATAATGCTATGTGTGATGAGATCGCCGCTTTACGCGAAAATCGCACTTGGTCTTTGGTTCCATTTCATCCTTCGATGAACGTTGTTGGCAGTAGATGGGTATATCGGATCAAACGTCGTGTTGATGGTAGTATTGAGCGCTATAAAGCGCGCCTTGTTGCTAGAGGTTTTACCCAGCAGGAAGGTATTGATTATTCTGAAACCTTCAGTCCAGTTATTAAGCAGGCCACTGTCCGATTGGTTTTCTCTATCGCGGTTTCGTGAAATTGGTAGATTCATCAGCTTGATAGTCATAATGCCTTCCTTAATGGTGTTCTTACTGAAGAGGTCTACATGAAACAACCTCCAGGTTTTGTTGACTCTTCTCTTCCATCTCATGTGTGCAGATTGCACAAATCATTGTATGGTTTGAAATAGGCACCAAGAGCATGGTACACTTGTCTAAGTGATTTTTTGCTCTCCATCGGTTTCTCAGCTTCCAAGGTTGACACCTCCCTGTTTATCTTATCTGATGGTACTAATATCTTTTATCTACTGGTGTATGTTGATGATATTCTGCTCACAGGTAGCAACTCTGCTATGCTCCATCACCTTATACAGTTACTCAGCTCTGAGTTCAAGCTTCGTGACTTAGGTGTTGTTCACTACTTTCTGGGTATTGAAGTTCAGTCTACCAGTATGGGTTTAATGTTGCGTCAACATAAATATATTCTTGACATCCTCACCCGAGCTGGTATGACTTCCTGCAAACCAGTTGATACTCCAGTCTCCCCTTCGAAAGTCATTTTATTACCGGATCATTCATTCTCTGATCCTACACGATTTCGTCAAATCGTGGGTGCTCTTCAATATCTTACCTTCACCCGTCCAGATATATGCTTTGCTGTTAACAGAGTCTGTCAGTTTATGCATGCTCCTACAGATTCTCATTGGGCCGCTGTCAAACGTATTTTACGCTATCTTAAAGGTACGACATCTTATGGTTTCCATATCACTCGAGGCTCCTCTTTTGCTCTACATGGCTTTACAGATGCAGATTGGGCTGGTAGTATTGATGATCGCAAGTCTACGGGCGGCTATCTTGTCTTTTTTGGTCAGACGCCGATTTCTTGGAAATCCGGCAAGCAACGCACTGTTGCTCGCTCCTCTACTGAGGCTGAGTATAAAGCCCTTGCTGATGGTACCGCTGAAGTCATTTGGCTTCAATACTTGTTAACAGATTTGCAGGTTCCCTCAGTCTCTGCCCCTACCATTTGGTGTGATAATCTTGGTGCTACCTATCTCTCAGCAAATCCTATCTTCCATGCTCGTACTAAGCATGTTGAAGTGGATTATCACTTTGTCCGTGACCGTGTTGCCAAGAAAGAAATTCAGATTCGTTTTGTTCCCTCTCGGGATCAACTTGCCGATGTCTTCACTAAACCGCTTCCTGTTGCATCCTTTACTGCTTTTCGATTCAAGCTTCGGGTTGATCCCCCACCCTCAGCTTGAGGGGGCATATTATAGAATAGGATTCTAATATAGGATGTTGTAATCATTACAGTTACTCATGTATCTATCAGAATAGGATTTTAATATAGGATGTTGTAATCATTACAGTTACTGCAGTGTTTTGTTGCCTCTATATAAATAGGAAGGTTGGCTAAGACACAACCCAACACATTCCACTATTCTCAACTTTCATAAAGAATGAGAACTAAATTGCACATTTTGCACACATAAAAAATCATCACTCATCTCCTCCACGTGTTTCATTTTAGTCCTTTTTCTTTCAATTGCATCCTTCCTTGACAATTTTAGCTAAATTAACCTTAAATTAGGTCCTTAAAAGGCAAAATAAAAAAAAAATTCATGGGCATAGTAAATCCACAATTCAGATGAGTATGAGTCTACAATGCATGAAAGAATAATAATCCCAGACCTTTTAGTGGAGTGTTTGGGAGAATGGTTGTTGTTATTTTTCAAAGTGTTTTTTATTGGTAAATGTATCAAAATAATTGTTTTTATTTTAAAAAAATTATTTTTGATATCGGCGCATCAAAATGATATAAAAATACCAAAAAATATTAATTTGAAGCAAAAAAAAAATAAATAAAAATTTTAAAATACTTTTGAAACATAAAAATAAATAGGGAGGTGGTGATACAGAATTTGGAGTTTTAGCTTATAAAAAGTAGGAAACTTGTTAAAACAATGAGGATGAGGAGGAGGAGGAGGTGGTGGTGATAGAAAATTTTGCAGAACCCCTCAAAATATTTTGATAAAAATACAACTTGGTCCTTGTATTTTTTATTTTTGGATTTTAGTAAGTAGAAACCCTCAAAATATGGTTGTCTTTCTTTCTTGGACCCGATTGCAAATAGGTATAACATCATTATGGAACACATGTTGATAACCTACACCAACCAAAATTATTATTTTTTTAATCATATAGTTTATATTGTTTTCGCTTTGAATCTTACCATGATTTATAAACCCTCTTTCTCGATCATTTTAATTGTCTCAATTATAATTTTTTTCTCAATTTTCAACTATGAAAAAAAGAATAATACTATTAAATTGCAACATTTTGATTTTGTGTTTACAATAAGATTCAAATTGGAGTTTTTAGGATCAAAGTTTGGTAATAGAACAAATTAAATAAAGATACGACTATTATTATTCCATGAAGAATACTATTTTTTTTTTTTGGAAACAAGATAAAAACCATATTACATAAAAAAAAAAAAAAATTATTCTCTTGTTGTAATAATATGAGATGCTTTTAATTGTCCAAAAATGAGACTGGGCTGCTTTTCAATGATATGGGTTTTGTTTTCATGTTGCTTTTCTGCAGTTTCTAGGCTTTGTGCTTTATGTATCTCATGGTTTTGGCCCATTTTCACTTACCAAGTTTTAAAGTTTTATTTTTCCAGATTAAAAAAAAAAAAAAAAAAAAGCTCTTTCGTGTTTTTGTTAGATAAATTGTTGAAAATAAGTCTTCCAATCTTTTTTTTTTATTATTATTATTAGGTTTTAATATTTTAATTTTTAATAAATAATGAAACTTATATTGTTGAAAATAGAATATGGATGCAATGAATTTATACCTTAATTGGTGTTCATTTTCCCATCTTTTTCAAGATTTTCATATTAGAAACTCTCATAATATCTTTGATTTTTTTATACAGTCTTCTCCTTAGCTATGAACAACTTTTTTTATTATTATTCTTACGAGCATTTTACTCTTGACGTTGACTTCAGTTCGTTTTAGATCCCATCATAGATATTATAATAATTTGTATTTGTCCTCTTGCTATGGAAAGTAGAGTTTGGTCTATGGAACATGCATCCTATTTTTATGTCGATTTTGGACTCTGTTGAAACCGTAAATAGTGCACAAGAATCCTCATACGTGAGGTTAGAGAATGTTTGAAATTATTATAATGATTATGGTTTAAAGTAATATTTTTAAAAAATTATATTCAAATAATATTTTTTATTTTTAAAAGTTATTTTTAAAATTAATATATCAAAATGATCTAAAAACATAAAAAAAAAAAAAATAAGCAAAAAATAAAGTTGAAATTTGAAGGAACGCAATTACATCCATATTCCCAAATGGACTTTAAATATATGTTTGATAATGAGATAAATGGTATTTTTAAAAAAATTATTTTTATTTTTTGTATTAGCACATTAAAATTATTGAAAAGTATTCATAAAAACATTAAATGAAAAACAATTTAAAAAGCATTTTGAAAAGCTTGTTGAACCATATTACCAAATAAAACATAAGTATATGATTGTTTTTGTAGTATTTTTTGCTGTTATGATTTAAAAAAATAAATTTTAAATGTTATAGCTTTTTCAAATACGAGTTTTCTACCAATATTTGAGATGAAAAGTAGATTTAAATAAAGAAAAAACAAATAATTTTTAAAATTATAATAAATTCAAAAACAATTCCAACCACGATACATCATAATATCAAACGAAATCTAAAGCATAGTTGCTACAAAAAATTTTCTTTAAAAAAAATTTCATTTTACTTAAAAAGGGAAAAGGTGGTAGCTTGCTTTGTAGCAATGAAAAGAACATAGTGACGCAATCAATATGGGAAAATATTAGTATTGTTTCTTCCTTTAATTCAAAGTATTGGTGAGTGCAAGGACAATTTCCTTCTCTGCTTCTCTTTTATATTCTGGCCTTTTTATCCCTTAGCTGGCAAGAAGAAAATTTCCTTCTCTGCTTCGTATTCCTTTCCTTTTTGAATAATGCGGGCCAAATTTAAGGCAAAAAACGTGCAAATTCAATGGTCTCTATTTCTGGAGAAATTGTAGAAAATCAAATATTCTTTCCAATGACATGGATCTTGCAATTTTTGGACGTCTGAGACTTGAGATATGGGTCATAACCTGAGACAACATTTGGAGTGCAGGAAGTTCGGGTATGATTCAATCCCTATTTTTCGACTGTCTCTTTAGGCTTAGAAACAGCAAAACTGAGTTCTCTGCCCTCCATATGTTTTGTAGACCTTCATCTCAAATATTTGAAAATGGTGACAAACGCCTAGAACTGAGTTGTATAGCTTTCTTTGCAGCCTAAAATCAATCAATGTTTGATTTTACTACCGGATTCTGCCTACCCAGTAATCTAGTATCTGAAAACACATTAATTTTTCACAAGGTCAATAGTTCAAAAAAAGATCCAAAATTCTAATTAACTTGTCCAACACATCCAAAATATTTAAAAATCAAGGATGAATAGTGGAAAATATGCATGCTAAAACTTTCCTTATCAATTACCTCCCTAAATTTTCTACCTGCTGACCCGTTGAACACCATACCCAGTAGATTTGTTGCCCCTTCAGCTCCACCCAAACAGCCTCATCGTTCCCCACCCTTATCTGCTACCCAACCCTGCCTTTATGTCACCATCTACATGTTTCTCTAATGATTATTATGCAAGAATAGGTTAACCTCCTTCAAAGTTGCATATTTCCAGGCCTGTCACTGTAGCCAACTATGATTCTATAGCAAGTTCTCCCACATCTACTGTTGCGAGCTCTAGTCTTTCGACATATTCTCCTGTAGGTCTGCAACTCTTTATTGATCTCTCATCTTATCCTGTTCAGCAACTTCCTAGTTCAAATTATTCTGCCCCTCGGTCTGCTGCTTGTCAGCATCAGATGGTTCTTACCCATAGTTGCTAAAGATTGCCCTCCTAATAGCATCTACAATCACCTATGCTGCTTCTCACTATCGGGTAACGTCCTCTCCTGCTTATGAACCCTTTATATTCTCTAATGCTGACAAGAATGAGGTGTGGCATGATGCTAGGCGTGATGAAATTCGGGCCTTATGCTCTAATAACACCTAGTCCTTAGTTCATTTTCATCCTTCGATGAATGTTGTTAGTAGCCGGTGGGTGTACATGATAAAACATCGTGTGGATGATAGTGTTGAGCAGTATGAGGCATTTTTGGTTGCTAGAGGCTTTACTCAACAAGAAGGCATTGATTATTCTAAAACTTTCAGTCTAGTTGTTAAGCACAAGAGATTCAAATTAGTTTTCTCCTTGCGGTCTCCAGTAATTAGAAGATTTATCAACTTGATATTCATAATGCCTTCCTCAATGGTGTTCTTGCTGAAGAGGTCTACATGAAAAACCTACAAATTTTGTTGACTCTGCTCTTCCCTCTCATGTGTGTCGGTTGCATGAGTCTTTATATGGTTCAAAACAAGCCCCATGGGTATGGTACACTCGTCTGAGTGATTTTCTTATCTCTATTGGCTTTTATACTTCCTGTTGTTACTCATTTTTTGACCACACGTGCTAGAGATGGTGTATACCTCTTTTGAACCAAGTGCAGGAGTGTAGCTCATGTTTAATGGAAGATTGACAAAAGCAAAGAAGGAAGAAATGTTTGTCGAACCCTATTTGAGTTGTTTTCTTTCCTCTTTATCCTTCCTCTTTGCTACCAAAATCGTCAGGTTTCTTAGAGTGACTAGGAGTCTTCATAATGCTAAATTTATTCCTTATTTATCTTGTTTTTAAGGTTGGATAAATCCCTCAGAATTTGCACTAAAAAAACTAATGTTGCTGCTGTCATAATTTTTTGTTCCAACTTAGGCTCTGATTCTGACTTGGTTTTGTACGATATCTGAACATCCTAGCTATATTCTGTCACTCATGATATGTTGAAGAATTTACCTACACCTTTATTGGGTCCTAGGGCTCCTTGTTTCTATGGAAAACTCTCAGTCAGATTTAGATGCTCAGCATTGTCAAATCAACAAACCCTTTTTGACCAACCAGATTGCGGCCAGATTCTGTTCTTCAAAAAGAATTTATCTCACTTTAAACCCTTCATGAAAGTTGTAGACCTGCACGCATAAATGAATTTAGGCTTTTGAATTACTTAATTTTAGTATTCGAAGCTCAACATATTCACGTTTGAAATCTAGTGTGAAAGCATAGAATCCTATCGCGATAAGGTTTCCAGCCGAGTTTGTTTGCAATTCTGTTCTTCAAAACGATTTTATCTAACTTTGGATCCTTCATGAAAGTTATAGTCTTATACGTGTAGATGAATTTTAGTTTTTGAATCTCGTGATTTAGAAATCAGAAGCTCAAGATATTCCCGTTTGATTATCTAATATGAAAGGAGAGAATCCCGTCGTGAGAAGGGTTTAGCCCAAGTTCGCAAGTCTAATTCAAGGGATTACGGGCCAATTTGAAGGATTTTTTTTTTACCAAGGACTAAATTGAAAAGTGCTAAAATGAGGGATTTAATTTAAGGTGAAATTAGAAGGATATTGGTTAGGTTTTAAGAAGTTGGAGAGGGGACTAGATCATCATAAAATGACGGGATTTCCTCCACACCGAATAAGGAAAATAAGACTTTGCAGCATGCACCCCTCCCCATCTGCATTTCTTTTTTTTTTCTCTACTTAAATATCCTGGTTGTCTTCTTTCCTTTTATCTGCAAACCATGTTTTTTTATTTTTTGCCTCGGTTCAAAGGAAACAGCTGGTGCCTCATGGTCCCAGCTATGGAAGGATGAAAAGGAGCCGCACCATCCTCTAATTACTAGAAACAAATCATTGATGATTGTTGCTACACAATTTTTGACCCATGTTTTGATATATTTTCAAAAATCCAAAAAAATTGAGAAAAACAAAGAAAATCCAAAAAATATGTTTTTTAATATATTTTCGTCATTTTAGCATTTTCAACGTCGTCTAAAAAAGAATTTAAATTGTTAAAATATTTTCAAACGCGTTCGACTTTTCACGCGTCATTTTTAAATCATTGATTTTCTGCATTTGAGTCGACGTTGATTTTGCTCGTTTTCAAAAAAAAAAAAATCAAAATTTACAAAAAGAAAGAAGTTGAGGGACCAAGTTGAAAAACTTGACAACATTTTTGCCTATAAATACTAGTCTTTAACTCACACAAAGGAGGGGGGGCAATTAGGAAATTTTCAGAAGATAAAATACAAAAAAAACCCTAACCCTAAACAAAAAAAAGCTGCCTCATTCTACCCAAAGGAGCCGCCCCCCCGGTTTGAATTTTTTTGAACTTCTAGCCGTTGCTCCTTCTCACCCAAGGCCCCTTCCCCTCTGGTTTTATTTTTATTTTATTTTTTCTATTCAGCCGGAGCCAAACACAGCCGCCCCTACCGTGTTCATTTTTTTCGGTCAAGCAGCAGCCCCCCCCGGTGGCTTTCATTTTTGGGTTCCCTGTAGCCCCATCTCGCCGGCGACCTCACTCTCTCATCTATCAGCCGACCCTCCCTCCAAACCGGAGCCCTCATTAGGAGCTCACCCCGTCCCTCAACCGGTTCTCTTTCAACACCCCCTCACACTTCTCTCTCCGCTCGTCCTCATCGGAGATCCAGCCTGTTCACGATCTCCTTCAGCTCTCCCAGTTTTCTCTTAGCCTCACCGTGCAGCGGCGTCCCAGCTTCAGCAGCCCCAGACCCACGGTCTTCACCGATTAGCCGCAGCGGCACCCACTGACTCAGGCAACCACCCCCCAACAGCTGACCCGAACAGAAGCAAGCCACCGCCTTTCAGATCCTCCACCAAGCCACCGATCTTCCACCCGAAGCAGAGGAGAAGAAGACGAAACCCAGCGCCCACCGAAGCCAACCGCAGCAGCTCCTTTCCCCAGCGGCGCCACCCGCTGCTCCGGGCTCCAGCAGTCGTCACCTGTACAGGGAAGACGATCTGAAGAAGAAGAGGAAGCAGCAGGCGGAGAAAGAAAGAATAAAAAAAAAACAGATTTGAAAAACTAAGAAAAACTTAAAATCGACTGCCCTGGCTGTGCGTGGGGTCCACGCGCCGCTATTGTTCAGGCAGCCCAGAACTGTTCCTGAAGGGTTTCCCAGTACTGTTATGGATTGTTTAGGGACCATTTTGTAAATTTTAAAGTTTTAATGTAATTTTTTTTTATTTATTTTAAATTTGTAGTATGTGAATGTAAAAGAAAAAAAAAAGAAAAGAAAAGAAAATAATAATAACAAAGGGGATGTGTGTGTTGGTGTATTTTTATTTATTTATTTTGAATTTGAATTTGAATTTGTATTTGTATTTGTATTTGTATTGTGGATGTAAAAGAAAAGAAAAAGAAAAGAAATGAAAATAGTGAATGTGTGTGTTTGTATTTTGTTTTACTTATTTGTATATATGTATATATATATTTTTTTTTATTTTTTTTTTAGGATAAAATTGCAAATATATTAAAGAAGAATTTAATATTTTGATCGGATCACGGTTAAGAATTATTAACTGATACGTAAGTGATATTTCTAATTTCCGATGAAAAGACAATTATTAAAACTTCTTTAACACGTCAAAGCCACGAAGCAGCTTACCTCAGGTAGGGTGCGTTAGGGGTGCTAATACCTTCCCTAACCACAACCAGTCCCTTACCCGCGAATCTCTGACAAGACAAGTACATCCAGTTTCCTAGTAGCCCGAAATCAATTACTAGGTGGCGACTCCAACGAACCAAATTCAAGCAAACAACAACGAGACGAAAAATCGTCAGTCGATGCCGCGCGCTGATTTTTTTTTGGGTGCGAAAATGATCACAAAATCAGAATCAAAATATTTTAGTTTCCTATTTTTGCTTTATTTGATCACCCAAGATTACACCCTAGAATTAATGTGATATTTGTTTCCTAAATAGAGCTGCATGTTAGGCTATATAAACCTCTCATGCTAGGAGACACGGTGGGAACGAGAAAAGAAAGACAAGAAAAAATGCAAGAGAGGTAGGCAGTTAGAAGAGAAAAAAAAACACAAAGAACAAAGGGAGTTTCTTTCCTTCATCCTTGCGTTACTGTTAGATCAGGAAGGCAGGCAGTAGAAGAGAAAGAAGAGAAAAAAAGACGGAAAAAAAAAAAGAGGACCAAGGAAGAAGCAGGGACTGCCTTTCGGTCTTTGCTCTATTTTCTGCAAAAAAAAATCTGCAAAACAGGAGAGAAGAAAGCACAGAAAACTAGTAAAGAGAGGGAGGGACGAAGATTGCAGAGGTAAAACTCAAAAGACGAATGCCAACAGAGAATAGGGGGAAAGAGCTAAAGCAGACGGCAACACTGATTGACTAGTCAGCAAGCCTTCAACATCATCGTTGTCCTTTTGTTCCCACCTCCAGGTTTGTTCTCTTCACCTTTTTGCATGCATTTGTTTTCTTTGTGTTTGCACTGTTCAAGTGAATTTTAATTCACTCAAACAATAGCATGGTCTCTTTGCATGCACTTTACGTTGTGTTTGTATTGTTTAAGTGAATTAATTCACTTGAACAGTAACTCGCCAGTTTTCATTAAGAGGATTGCACCCTTTTTGTGTCCTGCCGGGTCACTTGCTTGGGCAAGTGACCCGGCCAGACCTACTGGTTCCAACTTTTTTTTCTTTCCCGAAAAAAATAAAAAGAAAGAGAAAGAGATTTATGATTTTCTGGCATATTTATTTTAAGGTTTGAATTTTTTTTTAATATTGTAAAAAAGTTTCAATCTCACATTTAGAATACCCAGTTTTTTAACGTAATGTGACAAGTATACATATATATCCAAAAAACAATTCGTGGATACGGCCAATTCCTTAACATATTTTGAATTTCCTCTTAAAAAAAATATTCAAAGTTTAAAAGAAAATGTGTTTTAGCATGGAGTTCTTAAACAAAAAAAAAATATTTTCTTGCATTCTGGATTTTACAACATGTTTGTAAAACTCCAAAGGATGTTGGCCAATATTCTAAAAAATATAAAAATCATATTTTGGGGGGAATTCTTCTATTATTCACCGTTAATGTTTGGATAAAGAGATTTCAAAAGGATGAATATCCAAAATATTATTGGGAATAACATGTTATTATTCACTATTAATATTTGGATAAAGAAACCATAGATGGTAAATATCCACGGTAAATATCTAAAATAATTTTCTAGGAATAATAAGTCATCACACATCCTTGAAAGAAGCCTTGATTATAATTGAGGATATTTCAATTTTTGACTCCACGGTTTACAAGCCGTAAGAATATGAAACATTAAGGCAAAAATGGGCTTTAAAGCACCCTGAATTTCCTTAGATTTCTAAATTTTTTGTCCCTCCTTGCGATTTACGAGTCGCAAACTCTTGAAATATTAAGGGAAAATGAGCTTTTAAAGCACATGGAATCTCCTTGGATTTCAATCTTAATAAATTTAGTTTGAATCAAACACAGATGTCAAGAGATCTGCATTGGTTCTCCTTAGCCCTTTGTAGACATATCTAAAGGTATGATCAATATTGGCCAAGGGTTTTTGCTTTTAGACTTTGAACCCAAATCTATTCATCATAGCAAACCTGTCCTAATAAAATTAATTAAGAGAACACCAACACTACAGCAATTATAAGGCAAACAAACACCAAACAGCTTACCTTAGATAGGGCGTACTAGAGGTGATAATACCTTCCCTTTACGTAACCAGTCCCTTACCTTAGAATCTCTAAAATACCAGTTAGGATTCCTAGTGACCATAATACTAGGTAGCAACTCTCATATTCACAACATAAAAATCAAAATCAATCGAGGGTCGCCGCGAGGGTACAACACTTCCAAAGTTTACACCTCCTTATTTATTATGTCTGTTGGTGCTAATATCTTCTATCTTCTAGTTAATGTTGATGACATTCTACTTACGGGTAGCAACTCTACTATGCTTCACCACCTAATACAGTTACTGAGTTAAGAGTTCAAGCTTCATGACCTTAGCGTCGTTCAATATTTTTTAGGTATTGAGGTTCAGTCCACTGCTACAGGTCTGATGTTATGCTGATATAAGTATATTCTTGACATCCTTACTCGAGTAGGTATGACTTCTTGCAAACCGATTAATACTCTTATCTTTACTCAGGTCCCTTGTTTTATGATCCTACAAGGTTTCGTCAAATTATGGATGCTCTTCAATATCTCACCTTTATGAGACCAAATATCTATTTTGTTGTTAACAGAGTCTGATAATTTATGCATGCTCCTATAGATTCTCATTGGGTGTCGTTAAATGTATTATGTGTTATCTACGAGGTATGACCACTTATGGCTTACATATCACTCGCAGTTCTTCATTTACTCTACGTGGCTTTACAAATATAGATTGGACAGGTAGTATTGATGATTGCAAGTCTACTGGTGGTTATCTTGTCTTCTTTAGTCAAACGTCAGTTTCATAGAAATCAAGCAAGCAACGAACAGTTGCTCTCTCCTCGACCAAGATTGAGTATAAAGCCTTGACAAATAGCACTGCTAAGGTTATATGGCTTCAGTATCTATTGAGAGATATGCAGATTCTTTCTAACTATACTCATTTTATTTGGTGTGATAATATAAGCGCTACTCTTATCTGCAAATCCTATCTTCAATGCTTGCACTAAACATGTTAAGGTTGACTATCATTTTGTACGAGACAGGGTTGCGAAGAAAGAGATTTAGATTCCCTTTATCTTCTCTCACAATCAACTTGCAGTTGTTTTTACTAAGCCACTTCCTACTACTCTATTTACTGCTTTTTGATTCAAGCTTTAGGTCGATCCTCCACACTCAACTTTAGGGGACATGTTATAGAATATACCTAAATAGAAAATATTATAGTCATAAATTATGTGTTTTAATTATCACCATTACTATTGTATATTGCCCTACACATATAAATAGAAAAATGATTGGCTAACCAATAAGTTAAGCCTCCTAATTATTCTTAACTCATAAAAAAATAATTTTAAATAAAAAAAATCAAATTTTTGGCACCCTCTAATTCCTTGTCCTTTGTTGTTATACTCATCATAGGGTTTGAATTCCTATGGAATGATATTTTTTATAAATAATTGTGTTTGTTTAATATTTAAGCTGTGTTTTTTTATTAAAAAATATATTAAAATAATTTTTTTTATTTTTAACATTAACATATCAAAATATTAAAATAAATTTAAAAATAATAAATTAATATCTTTTTAGAAGAAAAAAAATATATACAATCAATCCAACATCTTAGTCTATTATTGTCAATTTACAAGTTTACAAAAAATTGAATTGTTTTTGTTAAAAATAAAAAAAATCATTTTGATGCATTTCAGAATGAAAAAAACACTTTAAAAAACAACTGCAACCACACTCTCAAACAAACCTTTATAGTCTCGCGGCCTCAATGTGCAAGAAGGTGATTTTACTTTGAAATATTATGCCTCCACGGGCCATGGAAAACATTGTTCGGTTAGTCGGTACCCAAAACTATTTTTGTTTAAAATGATTAAAAACATAGTTGAATTAATCGAGTTTAGTCACATTAATATTTTGCTTTTTATTTTTACCTGAGTAAATCTTTAAATAAAAAATTTTATGAATCAACCAATAGGGTATAATTAACAACTATTCCTTCCGTACAAGTCAATGGAGATTTCCATAACGCCTTCAAAATCTCCATTGCTTCCTTACATTTTCATTGACAGCTCGCTAACCTATCCCATGGTAGCATTCTTCTTCTGTCATCCCCACCAATTAATGGATGTGTAAAGGATAGAAAAGAAACGAGTCAAATAACGTCAACCAATGATAATCTGTAGATTAAGAGCTTTACATGGCTTCACATAAAACTATATATACATCATGAAAAGGAAATTGGTCTTCGATTATTATGTATGTTGATAAAGGGATTATTAATTCTTCTCTCCAAGTACGTACAATCCTAATTTATAGAATATTTAATAATCCAAATTTCATTATCTCGTTTGGATTATGAGGCATGGCTGAGCTTGCACCATTTTTTCTAGGAAACAAGCATGGTCATGTTTACACCACAGAAGCAATCAAACGACCGAGGATTGAAGAAAGCAATTCAAAGTGAAAGAAACGAAGGTGCACGCACCGGCACCATCATCATGGAAAATGGAACCTTTTGCTTTTATTTGCAATAATTGTAACTACTTCCGTACTAACCCTACAATAATATTTATACATCTCACCAACCTTGTTGACCTTATTGTTTAATCACAGAGAATGGTCTCTTTGCGAAAAATATTATAAATTATATGAGTTTATTCATAACGTTTTATGGAATGAAAAATATATTTTAAAACAAAAACAATATTATAAGAAAACTATCATTTACAAAGTACGGTCGAATGATGTTGTTTCTGGGCATTTCATCCGGCAAAAAATGACGAGAGAATAGATGGAGAGGGGTTTTTTGAAACAGATAATAGCACTTTGGAAGAAAACATCCAAAGGGACTATACAAAGATAAGAAATCGTAAAAAAACAAAGACTAGGTAGTAAAGACTCCCATATTTGTTGACCAAACATGTAAGAAGCCATCAACAATGGAAAAACTGTGACCATTGACTTCAAAATATATACTAGCTAGGCACAAAGTCGTGCATCATCTAGCTAGATGAAAGAGGTCAAAACAACATCAGCAACACAAAAAGGGATGATATTATAAACACAACAACACTATGACCACTGGAGTAGAATCCAATGGTTGATTGTGGACGTTGACTCAAATCATCGGTCTTCTTAACTTGATTTCCCTTTACATGCTTTTGCATGTCGGGGGATAGTACTCTTCATAAACATATAAACTTCTGCACACATAGTAACCCCTACTTCGGCAACTACAACAACCATCTCCCCATAGATCACACTCTGACCTTCTACAAGGTACATAACAATATGGAGGTACTGTTGGCATACAAAAGTGATGACAATATGGGCCTCGGCGGCATTTTTCACTGCATGTGCATGGTGGTGGTGGTGGTGGTGGTGGTGGTGGTGGTGGAGGAGGAGGAGGAGGTGGAGGTGGAGGTGGAGGAGGTGGAGGTGGAGGTGGAGGCAGCTTGATCTCAATGCACTTGACAGCTTCACCTCCTTTGCAGTATATTTTTTTCTTGATCTTTTCAGGACAGCAACACACCACAGTGATTGTCACTGTGTTGTCCTTCTTGTCATATGTCTGGTTCTGGATTTCTCTTGTTCGTTAATTAACATCATCAAATCCACAAAACTTAGTCACTTCCTTTGGTAATAAAAACAAATCAAACCTAGAACTGTTTTTAAAGAGGAAAAAAAAAGAAGACTCACGAGGAATAGCACACAGTACTTTCTTGATTTTCTTGTGGCATTTTTCGCATCCAAGGTCAACCACCTCGATCACCATCGTTGTGACTTGCTGTAACAGTACTAGTTAGTGCATGCATTTCATATAGGACCTCACCATGATTAATCCCAATAGAAAAACAAAGAAAATCTCACGATAAATTTATAGACAGAAAGATTGGAAGAACTCAAAACATGTTCTGACGTGGAAGAATCCGCTGTAGAGATTATTTATCAAGAACTTGTACATATATAGGACATCCAAGTAAAAAGAAGAAAAAGGCCAAAGAGGATGCATTAAAAGATAAATTAACACACACAAATATATATATATATATATATATATATATATAACATACCGTTTCCACCATGGTTTTGTGTATGCTTTGATTTGATGAGACGATGGAAATATTGAGAGTATATATATAGAGGTGGGGGGGTTAATTTAATTAAGATAAATACATGTGAGGCTTTAATTTAATTGTCCAATAAG
Organism: Populus tremula; assembly: GCA_964019445.1. Taxonomy (NCBI): domain Eukaryota; kingdom Viridiplantae; phylum Streptophyta; class Magnoliopsida; order Malpighiales; family Salicaceae; genus Populus; species Populus tremula. The sequence continues at coordinate 22,580,736 of CAXHTJ010000016.1, read as the reverse complement.
ATGGGGAAATGTTGACTTGGGAGTGGAAACTTGAAGCAACCATCATAAACATCGTCGCTGCTGACCCCACAATTAATCTTTCATCAGCAAGAGATGGTTTTGATGTGCGCAGCTCACCTTCTATTTTGTTAATCAATTCAACGGTTAAGCTAAGGATAGCCGCAGGGTTACAGAAATTAATAGTGACATTTGTATATATAAAAAATTACTAATGTGGTGATGTTCAATTGTGCTCCGTGCACGCCCCCACCCAGCACATGGCATCCGTAGTGGGTCTGTGGGTGTCCCGTGCAATGTTGTGGAGTAATTTATTTATTTTTTTTACATAAAAAATATTAATATTCAAGAATGTTAGGTTTATTTACAAAATTAGATTTAAAGGTCTATAAAACTAGATTTAAAAGTCTTGAGTCTGAATGTAATATTTGATTCAAAAATAATATTTATAATATTAACTATAATACAAATACAAATAGTAATTCTTTTAATACAAATAATAATATTTTTAATATTAATAATAATATTAAACTTGTCTCGTACAAGTTCATATAATTTTTTATCCCTTGAAATTAAATTTATAATCTTTTTTCAATAGTAAAAATATTTTTTAAAAAATTATTAATGATATAACAATAATAATAACAATAAGAATAATAAAAATATTACTCATGATTATAAACTTGGATTTGGAGCCACAACTAGACCTATGTTTCTAGGATTTGATTCCTTTTATGATGATAATAACAATCATAATAATAATGATAAGAAACTTGTTTGATTCAAGTTTTTATAGTTTTTAATCTCTTTAAATTAAATTTATGATTTTTTTTAATAGTAATATTTTTTTATCAAATTTAATAATGATAAAAATAATAACATTAAGAATAAGAATACCAATGACGACGACGACGACGACGACGACAATAATAATAATCTTTAATTTTATTCTTCAAATAAAATCTATGGGTTTTTTTTTAATAATAATAATATTTTTTAAAAAAATTATTAATGATTATATTAATAATAATGACAATAATAATATTTATAATATTAATAATAATATTAAACATATCTAACCCAAACTTTTATAATTTTAAATTTTAAATTTTAAATTTTAAATTAAAATCAAATAATAATAAGAAAGTTCATTAAACAAGATGAACATTGATCGATTTTGCAATTCTTGACAGAGATGACATTGACACTTCTTACTCATGCTTGAAAAATTGACCACCTGGGGTCTATGGAACATGCATACTATTTTTATGTCGATTTTGGACTCTGTTGAAACTGTTAATAGTGCACAAGAATCCTCGTATGTGAGGTTAAGTTTATGTTTGATAATAAAATAAATGGTTTTTTAAAAAATATATTTTTAAATTAAAAATATATTAAAATAATTTTTTAATTTTATTTTTTGTATTAACAAACACATTAAATTTATTGAAAAGTATTCATAAAACCATTAAATAAAAATAATTTAAAAAACACTTTGAAAAACTGATTGAACTGTGTCACCAAATAGAACATAAGTATATGATTGTTTTTTGTAGCATGTTTTGATTTTTAAAAAAATCTATAAATTATAATCTTTTAAATTCAAGTTTTTACCATTATTTAAGATGAAAAGCAAATTTAAGCACTGGAAAATTAAATAACTTTTAAAATTATAATAAGTTCAAAAACATTTTCAATTACACTACGTCACAACGAAATCTAAAGCGTGGTTGCTAAAGAAAATTTTCTTTTAAAAAAAAAGTCGGTTTACTTAAAGAGGGAAAAGGTGGTAGCTTGCTTCGTAGCAATGAAAAGAACAGAGCGAAGCAATTGATCGATGTGGGAAAAGATTAGTACTGTTGCTTCCTTCAACTCAAAGTATTGGTGAGTTCAAGGACAAGATGATTTATTGGAGATCCAAAAGGCTTGACGCAGAAAGAGGTAACCTTTTAATGATTTTATCGCTGTTTATTTTATTTTTTTCAAAAGTTTTTTTAAAAAAAATTATATTTATTTATTTACTTTAAATTAATATAATTTTAGTGATTTTAAATTATTTTAAGGTACTAATATCGAAAATAATTTTTTTAAAATAAAAAATAATATTATTTTAATATATTTTTAAATAAAAAATAATTTAAAAAGTAATCTGAAAGTAATATTCTCAAAGATCTTCAAATTGACCACCACTTATTTAATTTTCTGATCATCATGACAATATTCCTTCCACTTTAAATAAAATAATTTCTCTCAATAATTAATGTACTGTGAAGCCCTGATTGGCAAAGAAAATGTATAAAGTTTTTCTTTTTTGTTCAAAATAATTAAAAACCATGACCATATGGCATAAGCCATGAGGCTCCTCCACGATACCATGTTCTTCAAGATTGGTCAATATTTGTGTTCCCAATGGCTCTAGTCACAGCTCATAGCCAGGTCTGCCGACAACGGTTTTGGCTACACATTCTTATAAGCTGTACTCAATGGATTTCAATGCCCGGCATTTTTAAGATCCATGCATGCACTACGTCTCTAGAGGAAGGCCACTGTGCTGTGATTGTTTTTATAACTATAATTAAAAAAAAAAAAAAGCTAAAAAATCATAGTTTTTTTTGTTTTTTTATATAAAATTATAATATATGTATTGATTATTTAAACATTTTTAAATAAATGATTGAGATGTGTCTTCATTTGCGCAAATCTTTTGATCAGATCCCACCATATATGATTATTATAACAATCTGTGTTCGTCATCGGCCATTGAAAGATTATTTGAGCCATGAAAGATACAAGCAACTATGTTGAAATTCCATGCTTATGTAAGGCTTAACCAAGAAGATAAGTAGGTGGTTGGCATGGTAGCTAGGGTTTCCAAAAGTTGAAAGCACAAAATAAAGCCATTTATGTATGGGCGAAGCTTCCTTCCACTCAAAGCTACTGGTAGGCAAGTTCATGAGACGGGCCTTAATCCCTTTAAATTTCTATTGATTTTATCATTTCATTGTATTTCAATGATGACTGCCACCTACCATATAATATGTTTTAAGATTATTTTTTAATTAAAAATATATTTAAAAAATATTTTTTAAAAAATAATAATATCAGCATATTAAAACTATAAAAAAAACATTTAAAAACATTAATCTAATGTTTTTTTAAAATATAAAAATTAAAAAATACTTTAAAAAAGAAAAAGTGTGAAATTCACTTTCTCGTACCATGTACTGTAAAATGATCAAACATCTTACTCTTTTTTTACATATAAAGCTAGCATGAGTAGATATTCAAGTAAACTAAAGTAGAAGAAAGTGCCATAAAAAAAAAAAAAAAGATTAAGTCAAAATCAACATCATTCATAAAGTTTGGTGGCTCCAATGGGTTACAAAGCTCAATTTTTGTGTCGAGACTGGTTATAAAAGCAAATAAATTAATATCACTGTTTTTTTTTTTTTTGGGTGAAATAAGATAAGGGCATCCTTTGTCACGTCAATCTCCCTTTATTAGTTAGAAAAGTACATTTTTCTGATGGTAAAAACCACGTTAAAATTTCTTTTTCTTTTTACGCCACTTATTTTGGTACAAGTACTTTTGCATTTGTCATGTTTTTTTATGTCTATATCTTTAAATTAAAAAAAATAATTGGTATTATTTTAATTTATATTAAAAATGATAATAACTTGGCAAATTTAAGAACATGATTATAATTATAGTGTAAATAATGATATTTAATCTAAAACCTAACTTGAACCAAGTTTTATTTTTAATTAAAATAAATATTGAATTGATTATCCAAGATGATGAGACTTTGGGTTGGTCAATTACTTGGAATCTTTATAAATTTTATTAAAAAAAATATTATTTAAGTTTTTTTAACCAAAATAACATTATATAACAAACTCACATTTCAAATTCTAAATCAAATCCGATCACAAAACATTTATATAAAACGTGAGAGAATAGAAATTCTAAATTTTTCATTGTGAATTGCACAAGAATTTCAATTTTTTAATCAATAATAATAGTGTTTAGAGCATAGTTTTGAAACCCGGTCTAGCCTGGCGGGTCGACCCGAGACCTGGTCGACTGGTGTGACCCGGTTGACCTAGCAAAACCCTGTCAAGACTCGGCTGCAAACCTGTTGACTTTTATTATTTTATTTTTTAACCAAAATAATATTATTTTATAGTTTAAGTTTTTTTAACAAAAATAATATTATTTTATAACCAAAATAATATTATATAACAAACTCACATTTCATATTCTAAATCAGATCTGACCACAAAACATTTATTTAAAACGTGAGAGAATAGGAATCCCAAATTTTTCATTGTGAATTGCACAAGCAATTCACTATTTTAATCAATAATAATAGTGTTTAGACTTTAGAGAGCAACTAATATAAATTTCGTAGTCGACAACTTTACATAATCTCATATATCAACAAATCACGAGAAGGAAGGGAACTGCTCAATTCAATGATTTTGCTCATTCATGGTAGAATTCTTATCGCCAAGTCCGTACAATGATGGGATCATGACAGTCCACATTCCATTATCTAGATGGATCATGCATGACCTCAACTTCTGACAGCGAAACTTGATAACTTTTACAAACAAAAGCCATCGATCAGTTACTGTCAGAAATTAAAGAGAGCAAATAGAAATTGAAGGCAAAGGAGATGCTGAGATGCACTATCACTATACAAATAGCAATGATTATGGAAGCTTTAAGATCCCTTATATTAATATATTAAAAATCTTAACAAATCTTGTAATAAAATCTTTATCACGAAGGAAGAAGACCCAAAATGCAGCCAAAACTAACCCCAACATTTCAACATAGACAAATAGCTAGCTAGACAAGGTTATGACATGAGCATAAGTAATGCTATTGTTTAATTTGATCATATCGACTCAATAATAATGTCCAAACCCAGTGAGTTTTGGTGGAAATCGGCTTAAGGCAATATCGACATTCTAGATGCTTTCACATGATTGAGCATGACGAGGGATTATCTTCACAGACATATTCACATCTACACACATAGTAACCGCTTCTTTGGCAACCGCAGCCGCCGCCGCCGCCAGACCAACTATCATACACTGGCCTTCCATAACCTTCATAACATGGGGGTGCTGGCCTACCATAGTCTTGATAACATGGGCCTCCGCTAATCCCATGGTAGCATTCAGCACAACATGTCCTTGGGTGGACTGGTTCCGGAGCTTTAGGTGGTGGTGGTGCCGGGTTTGGAGCTGGGATTAGGGCGGGTGCTGGCCTCCTAAAGTCATGATAACACGGGCCTCCGCTAATCCCATGGTAGCATTCAGAACAACATGTCCTTGGGTGGACTACTTCCGGAGCTTTAGGTGGTGGTGGTGCCGGGATTGGAGCTGGGATTGGGGCGGGTGCTGGCCTCCTATAGTCATGATAACATGGGCCTCCACTGATCCCATGGTAGCATTCAGTACAACATGTCCTTGGGTGGACTGGTTCTGCCGGTTTCTCCGGTTCTTTGGGTTTCTCCGGTTCTTTGGGTTTCTCCGGTTCTTTGGGTTTCTCTGGTTCTTTGGGCTTCTCCGGTTCTTTGGGATTCTCCGGTTGCTTAGGGTTTTCAGGTTCTTTTGGCTTCTCCGGTTCTTTAGGTTTAGCTGGTGGTTCTTTGGGTATCTCTGGAACCTTGATCTTAATGCACTGGACAGCTTCACCTCCCTTACAGATTATCTTTTCCTTGATCTTTTCAGGACTGCAACATACCACAGTGATGGTCACTGTGCCTGCCTTCTTGTCATATATCTGGCTCTGAATTTCTCTTGTTCACAATCCACAAAAACAACTTAGCCACTTTCCTTTCATCTTAAAATTCAAGTCAAACTAAGTTATGATACATGGAGAAAGAGGCACTCACGAGGGATTCTACACAGTACTTTCTTGATTTTCTTTTGGCATTTCTCACATTCAAGGTCAACCTTGATCACCATTATTGTGACTTTCTGCAATAGGAGCACATAAAAACAAGGACATTCTAAGCCAAGAAGAATATTGAAAGGACCGGAACACTTTCTGACATGGAAGGATATTGATCAGTAAAGATGATGAACAAGAAGATGAGGTCCATACTCCATAGGGCCAAAGACAATGATCACCACATGAAAAGAAGAAAAACCCACATGAATGGGCTAATTAATAAAAGATAAATCTAAACCAAGAGAAGAAGGAAAATATATCAAAATATCCACATCCATCCATGCACATACCTTTTCAGCCATGGTTTTGTCTAAGCTTTGATCTGGACCTGATGAGATGATAGAATTGAGAGCAGAGTGAAGGAACCGACCAGAGGGTGAGAGGGAGATTTGAGACACAAAAAAGACGCTTGTAAAATTAAGATTGATCACAACTTAAGTAGTAGAAGTGTGAGACCATGTTTTAAATACCGTGCATCTAGAGGCCAATAAGAAGAGAACACGTGGGGTTGGGTGTTGAGCTTGACGTCATATTGTCGTTTTATTTTTTATTGCTGACCCTCTAATCCTGCATGTGCATGTGCTGGCTTTTATGGACACGTCTCACCTTCAATTTTGTTAATCATTTCGAAGGTTGTAGTGCATCCTACGGTGCATTAGTATAGTCATGTCATAAACGAGCCATGCAAACCCCATGACAACCTTACACGTGTCCCAAAAAATTCCCCATAAAAAAATAAAAATCTTCAATTAATATTTCCATATCTCATGTTAAAAGAATTTAGCCGGTGTTTGATTGTTGTTTCGTGATTAAAACATAGAAAACTTGAATTATTATATTTATTATTTTGAAAGTATATAATTTTTTTTAATTATTACAAAAACAATTTATTTTATATTCTTATTTTTATCCTCCGTTCTACACTAACAACACATAATTTTAACGATAATAAGAAAAAAATAATTAATATGTTGAGATATTTGTATTACTCTCTCTTGTATTTATATTTTTTCAAAAAGTACATCTTATAAAATAATTAATAAATTATTACTAATTCCTATCATCACCATGGAATACTTCATGTAATCTAAACGACAAAAATCTGTATAATTATAATGATATGAAACCCAAGTCGTTAAGAAATTAGGGATGGCTATCCCCTCATCCCTATGTGTTGACATAAAGAAGAAAGATAACAAATTGTGGGCCCAGAAGTTGCGTCCATGAGTGCCAACTTTGAAAGCGGAGGCAGGTTTAACTAATCGTTTGAAATTACGATCAACTGTATTTTTTAAAAATCTTATATATATATATATATATATATTTTGATTGTTTTGATATATTGGTATAAGAATGAATTTTGAAAAATAAAAAGTATATATTTTATTTTAATATATTTTCAATAATGTTAGTGTTTAGAGAGCAACTCATATAAATTTCGTAGTCGGCAACTTTACATAAATCTCATATCAACAAATCAAGAGAGGGAAGGGAACTGCTCATTCATGGTAGAATTCTTATCGCCAAGTACAATGATGGAATCACGACAGTCCACATTCCATTATCTAGATGGATCATGCATCACCTAAATTTCTGACAGCGAAGCTTGCAAACAAAAGCCATCGATCAGTTACTGTCAGAAATTAAAGAAAGCAAATGGAAAGTGAATGGAAAGGAGATGCTGGGATGCACCATCACTATATATACAAATAGCAATGATTATTATGGAAGCTTTAAAATCCCTTTTGTTAATTTATTAAAAATCTTAACATTTGTAAACCTGTAATAAAATATTGTTCCCACATCACCAACCTTATTGTATCACATAAAATCTCTATAACGAAGGAAGAAGACCCAATATGCAGCCAAAACTGACTAGCTAGACAAGGTTATGACATGAGCATGAGTAATGCTATTGTTTGATTTGATCATATCGACACCATACTACTGTCCAAATCCAGTGATTTTTGGTGGAAATCGGCTTAAGGCAATATCGACATTCTAGACGCTTTCACATGATTGAGCATGACGAGGGATTATCTTCACAGACATATTCGCATCTGCACACATAGTAACCGCTTCTTTGGCAACCACAGCCGCCGCCGCCGCCGCCGCCACCCCAATTATCATACACTGGCCTTCCATAAGCTTCATAACTTGGGGGTGCTGGCCCACCATAGTCATGATAACATGGGCCTCCACTAATCCCATGGTAGCATTCAGCACAACATGTCCTCGGGTGGACTGGTTCCGGAGCTTTAGGTGGTGGTGGTGGTGGTGCCGGGTTTGGAGCTGGGTTTGGGGCCGGTTCTTTGGGTTTTGGTTGTTCAACAAGAAGCGCTTTAGGCTTCTCCGGTTCTTTGGCCTTCTCTGGTTCTTTGGGTTTCTCCGGTTCTTTCGGCTTCTCTGGTTGCTTGGGCTTCTCAGGTTCTTTCGGCTTCTCCGGTTCTTTCGGCTTCTCCGGTTCTTTCGGCTTCTCTGGTTGCTTAGGCTTCTCAGGTTCTTTCGGCTTCTCCGGTTGTTTGGGTTTCTCTGGTGCTGCTTTGGGTTTCTCTGGAACCTTGATCTCAATGCTCTTGACAGCTTCACCTCCCTTACAGATTATCTTTTCCTTGATCTTTTCAGGACTGCAACATACCACAGTGATGGTCACTGTGCCTGCCTTCGTGTCATATATCTGGCTCTGAATTTCTCTTGTTCACAATCCACAAAAACAACTTAGCCACTTTCCTTTCATCTTAAAACAGCTCAAACTAAGTTATAGTAAATGGAGAAAGAGGCACTCACGAGGGATCCTACACAGTACTTTCTTGATTTTCTTGTGGCATTTCTCACATTCAAGGTCAACCTTGATCACCATTATTGTGACTTTCTGCAATATGAGCACATAATTAAACACAAGGACATAATTTCTAAGCCAGGAAGAATATTGAAAGGACCGGAACACTTTCTGACATGGAAGGATATTGATCAGTAAAGAAAATTAAAAAGAAGATGAGGTCCATAGGGCCAAAAACAATGACCACACCACGTAAAAAGAAGAAAAACCCACATGAATGGGCTAAATAAAAGATAAATCGAAACCAAGAAAAGAAGAAGAAGGAAATATATCAAAATCCCCACATCCATCCATCCATGCACATACCTTTTCAGCCATGGTTTTGTCCGAGCTTTGATCTGCACCTGATGAGATGATAGAATTGAGAGCAGAGTGAAGGAACGGACCAGAGGGTGAGAGGGAGATTGTGATACAAAAAGGAGGCTTATAAAATGAAGATTGATCACAGCTTAAGTAGTAAAGTGTGAGGACATAGTTTAAATACCGTGCGTCTAGAGGCCAATAAGAAGAGAACACGTGGGATTGGGTGTTGAGCTTGACGTAATATTGTCGTTTCATTTTTAATTGCTGACCCTCCAATCATGCACATGCATGTGCTGGTTTTGATGGCACATCTCACCTTCAATTTTTTTAATCATTTCGAAGGTTGCAGTGCATCCTACGGTGCCTTAGTTTAGTCATGTCAATAAATGAGCCATGCAACACCCATGACAACCGTACACGTGCCCCAAAAAATTCCTCATAAAAAATTAAAAATCTTCAGTTAATATTTCCATATCTCATGTGTAAAAGAATTTAGCCGGCGTTTGATTGTTGTTTCCTGAAAAAAAGAAATTGTATTTATTATTTTACCATGAAAATGAAAAATGAGAAATTAGAAACCCAAGTCGTAAAGCAAGTAGCTCATCGTTTTATCTTATCCCTATGTGTGGACATAAAGAAGAAAGTTAGCAAATTGTGGGCCCGGAAGTTGCGTCTATGATTTCCAACTTTGAAAGCTGAGGCAGGTTTAACTAACCGTTTGAAATTGCGTTCAGCTGCATTTTTTAAAAAATAATTATTTTTAATTTTTAATTTTTAATTTTATAAAAAACTTCGAAAAAAATCCCAGCAAAATCATTATTGCTTTCCAGAATTGTTGAGAGGAATCACATGAATCTAATTTGAAATTGTTGCCTCGTCATGAAAGTAGAGAATCCAAGGAAAGCCATGGACCAGTCCATTATCTATGTTTTCTGCTGGGTTTCATTAACAGAGCTTAGCCCATGTGTTAAAGGGCATATTAATTAGCCCAACATTTCCATGGCTATACAAGGACTGGCTAAGAAGCCCAGAGGCTAAAACAGGGCTGTGCAAGCAACACATATTGCTTTCTGCGGGTCAAATATTATTCTTTCTAGTAGAAAAAATTAATAAATATGTTTTTATATTATATTTATTCATCCAATTAAATAAATTGAAAATTTTTATACTAATAAATACAAAACAAATCGTTAAGAATGTGATTATATAACCATATATAGTTGATCTAGAATTTAGCTCGAACCAGGTTTTATATTATTGGAGTGGATGTTGGCTCGATAAACCTAAATAATACCTTGATAAATTACTTGAATTTTTTAAAATTTTATTCAAAATAATATTTTTATAGACTTTTTTTAACCAAAACATTATCATTTTATCATATATATATATATCTGGATCTTTGAATTTACATGATAAATTTTCTAACCCATTAAACATTTATTTAAAACGTGTGAGAATAGGAATCCCTTAATTTTTATTGTGAATTGCACAAGAATTTCACTCTTTTAATCAATAATATTAGTGTTTAGAGAGCAACTCGTATAAATTTCGTAGTCGACAACTTTACATAATCCCATGTCAACAAATCACGAGAAGGGAGGGAACTGCTCAATTCAATGATTCTGTGATAAATTCAAGGGAGAATTCTTATATATCGCCAAGAACAATGATAGGATCATGACAGTCCACATTCCATTATCTAAATGGATCATGCATCACCTAAATTTCTGACAGCGAAGCTTGGTAACGTTTACAAACAAAAGCCATCGACCAGTTACTGTCAGAAATTTAAGAAAGCAAATGGAAAGTGAATGGAAAGGAGATGCTGAGACGCACCATCAATATACAAATAGCAATGATTATGGAGCTTTTAAAATCACTTATATTAATTTATTAAAAATCTTAACAGCTCTTGTAATAAAAGATTGTTCCCACATGATCACCAACCTTATTGTATCACATAAAACCTTTATAACAAAGAAAGAAGACCCAATATGCAGCCAAAACTGACCCCAACATTTCAACATAGACAACTAGAGCTAGCTAGACAAGGTTATGACATGAGCATGAGTAATGCTGTTGTTTAATTTGATCATATCGACACCATACTAAAGCATCGACATTCTTGATGCTTTCACATGATTGTGCATGACGAGGGATTATCTTCACAGACATATTCACCTCTGCACGCATAGTAACCGCTTCTTTGGCAACCATAGCCGCCGCCGCCGCCAGACCAACTATCATACACTGGCCGTCCGTAAGCTTCATAACATGGGGGTGCTGGCCTGCCATAGTCATGATAACATGGTCCTCCACTAATCCCTCTCGGTAGCAGTCAGCACAATATGTCCTTGGGTGGACTGGTTCAACAATAACCACTTTCAGCTTCTCTGGTTCGTTTGGTTTTGATGGTTCAACAATAAGCGCTTTCGGCTTGTGTAGTCCTTTGGGCTTGTCATTGCCATCAACTTTATCTGTTGGGTCGTCCGGTTCTTTGCTTGGTTTGGTTACTTGATGTTTGGTTTGCCTTGCTATAGTGGTAGTGTTCTCTAATCAATTTTCCTATGAAAGGTTTGCTGTGATGAATGGGCTTGAGTTCAAAGTTTATAAGAAAGAACCCTTAGCCAATATAGATCATGCCTTTGGATATGTCTGTAGAGTCCCAAGAAGAACCGACGTAGATTTTTTTAAAATCTATGTTTGATTTAAAATAAATTTATAACCTCTGAATTAAAAGATATATAAGATAGAAATCTAAGGAGATTCAATTTGCTTTAAAAACTCATTTTTCTCTTAGTATTTCAAGTATTCGCGACTCGTAAATTACAAAGAAAAAAGAAAAACATTTAGAAATCTAAAGAAATTCAAAGTGCTTTAAAAGTCTATTTTTTTCTTAGTGTTTCATACTCTCACAGCTCGTAAACCGTAGAGTAAAAAAAAATTAAAATGTCCTCCATTATAATCGAGGTTTTTTTCAAGGATGTGTGATGATTTATTATTCCTAGGAAAATATTTTGGATAGTAACCACTTGGGATTTCTTTATCTAAACATTAACATCGAATAATAACAAGTTAGTTCCAATAATATTTTGGATATTTATCCCTTTGAGAATTTTTTATCCAAACATTAACTGTGAATAATTCATGAATTCCTCAAAAAATAGATTTTTTTAATTTTTTTAGGGGCTCGCACACAAACCAATGATATTAGTTTTTTTTAGAGGCTGGATCGAGCTTGGCCCATATGGCTTGGCTGAAACCTGCAGGCCTAGCCGGTCACTAGCCCAAACCAGTGACCTAGTTGGGCAAAAAGGCATGCGTGAGTTTCCTCAGGCGTGCCTTGGCTTATCACTGTTCAAGTGAATTAAATTTCACTTAAGAAAAAACAAATGCACTAGGATTCATGCAGATGCTGGGAATGACAAACTTGGAGGCGGAAATGAAGAAGCTGCAGCGAAGCTAAAGGCGCCATGGCTAATCTGTCTGTGTTTGTCTGTTTTAGCCCTTTTTCTTCTGTTCTGTGTTTGCGTTCGTCTCTTTTTTTTTCCTCTACGTCTTCATCCCTCTCTATCTACTGGTTCTTGTACTCTCTTCTCCCTTGTTCTGCAGATTTTATTTGCAGGGAGGAAAGACCGAAAGGCAATCCCTGCTTCTCTCTTGTTTCTCTTATCTTTTTTTTTTTGTTTTCTTTGTTTTTGTTAATTTTTCAACAATCACGAACTAAACTTCTGCATATGATTCAAAAGAGATACATTCCATCTCCAGCACGTGCGTGAGATCCAAAAATAAATAGCAATAATGTATATTTTTTATTGTTTTTAAATGCTGGTATCAAGAATAAATCTTAAAAATAAAAATTATATATTTTATTTTTATATAGTTTTAAGTAAAAAATATTTTTAAAAGTAATATTTACGTCAAAATTTCATAAGAAGGGAACGTAATAATCACATGAATCTAATTTGAAATTTATGCCTCTACTCTACATGTCATGAGTCCATTATTTATGCTTTCTGAATGACAAGCTGGGTTTCATTAGTATTGAGCTTAGCCCATGTTTTACAGGGCGCATTATTTAGCCCACCACTTCCATGGCTATACCAGGACTGGCTAGAAGCCTAGAGGGTAAAACAGGGCTGCAAGCAACACATATTGCTTTGCTTTGGATCAAATATTATTCTCAACTAATCATTTGAAATTGCGTTCAACTGCAATTTTAAAAAAAAATTAATTTTTTAATTTTTATACACACACACATATACTATCACAACCTCGCGAGAGCTCGACATCATGGCAACCCTTCCCAGGAGCGGAGATTTCATGTCGGGGTCTTTGTTTTGTGAAAAAAAAAAGTCGTCACTTAATATTATGGTTACTAGAAAACCTAACTGGTTTTTCAGAGATTCTAAGGCAATGGACTAGTTGCGTAAAGAAAAGGTATTAACACTCCTAATACGCCCTACTTAAAGTAAGTTACTTGGTGTTTGGTTTGCCTTGCTATAGTGTTGGTGTTCTCTAATCAATTTTCCTATGAAAGGTTTGCTCTGATGAATGGGCTTGAGTTCAAAGTCTAAAAGTAAAAACCCTTAGTCAATATAGATCATGCATTTAGATATGTCTACAGAGTCCTAAGAAGAACCGATGCAGATCTTTTAAAATCTGTGTTTGATTTAAAATAAATTTATAACCTCTGAATTAAAAGATATGTAAGATAGAAATCTAAGGAGATTCAATTTGATTTAAAAGCTCATTTTTCTCTTAGTATTTCAAGTGTTCGCGACTCGTAAATCACAAGGAAAAGGGAAAAACATTTAGAAATCTAAAGAAATTCAGGGTACTTTAAAAGCCTATTTTTTTCTTAGTGTTTCATACTCTCATGGCTCGTAAACCGTAGAGTCAAAAAAAATTGAAATGTCCTCAATTATAATCAAGGCTTTTTTCAAGGATGTGTGATGACTTATTATTCCTAGAAAAATATTTTGGATAGTAACTATCTGGGATTTCTTTATCTAAACATTAACATCGAATAACAACAAGTTAGTTCCAATAATATTTTGGATATTTATCCCTTTGGGATTTTTTTATCCAAATATTAACTGTGAATAATACATGAATTCCTCAAAAAATAAGATTTTTGTATTTTTTTTTTGGAATATTATCCAACACCCTTTTGATTTTTACAAATATGTTGTAAAATCCAGAATGCAAGAAAATATGTTTTTTGTTTAAGAAATCCATGCCAAAACACATTTTCTTTCAAACTTTGAATATTTGTTTTGTTTTTTTTAAAGGAAATTCAAAATATATTAGGGTATTGACTGTATGCAACATACAAGAAAATATTTTTTTTTTACACACACACAAACCAATGATATTATTGTTTTTTTAGGGGCTGGGTCGAGCTCGACCCATGTGGCTAGGCTGAACCCAGCAGGCCTAGCCGATCACTGACCCAAATCAATGACCTGGTTGGGCAAAAAGGCATGTGTGAGTTTCCTCAGGTGTGCCTTGGCCGATCACTGTTCAAGTGTATTAAATTTCACTTAAACAGAAACAAATGCACTAGGATTCATGCAGATGCTAGGAATGACAAACCTGGAGGCGGAAACGAAGAAGCTGCAGCGAAGTTAAAGGCGTGGCTAATCTGTCTGTGTTCATCTATTTCAGCCCTTTTCCTTCTATTTTGTGTTTGCGATCGTCTCTTTTTTTCCCTCTAGGTCTTCATCCCTCTCTATCTACTGGTTCTTGTACTCTCTTCTCCCTTGTTCTGTAGATTTTATTTGTAGGGAGGAAAGACCGAAAGGCAAACCCTGCTTCTCTCTTCTTATATTTTTCTCTGTTTTTGTTGATTTTTCAACAATCACGAACTGAACTCCTGCATATGGTTCAAGAGGGATACATTCCATCTCCAGCACGTGAGGTCCAAAAATAAGTAACAACAATGTATATTTTTTATTGTTTTCAAATACTGATATCAATAATAAATCTTAAAAATAAAAATTATATATTTTATTTTAATATAGTTTTAAGTAAAATAATATTTTTAAAAGTAATATTTACGTCAAAATTTCATAAGAAGGAACGTAATAATCACATGAATCTAATTTGAAATTTGTGCCTCTACTCTACGTGTCATGAGTCCATTATCTATGCTTTCTGAATGACAAGCTGGGTTTCATTAGTATTGAGCTTAGCCCATGTTTCAAAATATGCTTTCTGAATCACATTGAATTGCTTTGCTTTGGATCAAATATTATTCTTTCTAGTAGAAAAAAAAATGAATAAACATATTTTTTCATTATATTTTTTAATGTAAAAAAATTTGATTATAAATAAAAAAAATCATGTATTCATTCAATTAAATAAATTGAGAATTATTTGTAGTAGACTTACTTGTACCCATAAATGCAAAAAAATAATAATCATATTAATGTAAATAAATCTGATTATATTTTTTTTATTCTAGTAGAAACAAATGCAAAAAATATCTTTAAGAATCTTATTATATAATCATAGTTGATATAGAATCTAACTCTAATTAATTGCAGTGGATGTTGGCACGATTAATCTAGATGATGAGACTCAACTAGTAAATTACTTGGATTTTTTAAAAAAATTATTCAAAACAATATCCTTTCCAATTTTTTTTAACAGAAACAATATAAATTTTATGATATATCTGAATTGACCCAATGATCTATACATTGGAAGGGAACTGCTCAATTCAATGCATGATTCTGTGATAAATTCAAGGGAGAATTCTTATCGCCAAGGACAATGATAGGATCATGACAGTCCACATTCCATTATCTAGATGGATCATGCATGACCTAAATTTCTGACAGCGAAGCTCAAAAACAAACCATCGACCAGTTACTGTCAGAAATTAAAGAAAGCAAATGGAAAGGAGATGCTGAGACGCACCATTAATATAAAATAAAAGATTGTTCCCACATGTATCACATAAAATCCTAATAACGATGAAAGATCGAAGACCCAATATGCAGCCAAAACTGACCCCAACATTTCAACATAGACAACTAGAGCTAGCTAGACAAGGTTATGACATGCGCATGAGTAATGCTATTGTTTAGTTTGATCATATCGACACCATACTAATGTCCAAATCCAGTGATTTTTGGTGGAGATCGGCTTAAAGCATCGACATTCTTGATGCTTTCACATGATTGTGCATGACGAGGGATTATCTTCACAGACATATTCACCTCTGCACGCATAGTAACCGCTTCTTTGGCAACCATAGCCGCCGCCGCCGCCAGACCAACTATCATACACTGGCCGTCCGTAAGCTTCATAACATGGGGGTGCTGGCCTGCCATAGTCATGATAACATGGGCCCCCACTAATACCTCGGTAGTGTTCAACACAACATGTCCTTGGGTGGACTGGTTCAACAATAAGTCCTTGGGGCTTGAGTGGTCCTTTGGGCCTGCCATCGCCATCAACTGTGTCTGAAGGATCGTCCGGTTGTCTGCTTGGTGCCTTAGGCTTCTCAGGTTCTTTTGGCTTCTCCGGTTGTTTGGGTTTCTCTGGTGCTGCTTTGGGTTTCTCCGGTGCTGGTTTGGGTTTCTCTGGAACCTTGATCTCAATGCTCTTGACAGCTTCACCTCCCTTACAGATAATCTTTTCCATGATCTTTTCAGGACTGCAACATACCACAGTGATGGTCACTGTGCCTGCCTTCTTGTCATATATCTGGTTCTGAATTTCTCTTGTTCACAATCCACAAAAACAACTTAGCCACTTTCCTTTCATCTTAAATTAATCAGCTCAAACTAAGATATAGTACATGGAGAAGGAGGCACTCACGAGGGATTCTACACAGTACTTTCTTGATTTTCTTGTGGCATTTCTCACATTCAAGGTCAACCTTGATCACCATTGTTGTGACTTTCTGCAAAAGGAGCACATAAAAACAAGGACATAATTTCTAAGCCATGAAGAATATTGAAAGGACCGGAACACTTTCTGACATGGAAGGATATTGATCAGTAAAGAGAGTGAACAAGAAGATGAGGTCCATAGGGCCAAAAACAAGGACCGCCACATAAAAAGAAGGAAAACCCAAATGAATGGGCTAAATAAAAGACAAATCGAAACCAAGAAAAGAAGAAGAAGGAAATATATCATAATCCCCACATCCATCAATGCACATACCTTTTCAGCCATGGTTTTGTCGAAGCTTTGATCTGGACCTGATGCGATTATAGAATTGTGGGCAGGGTGAAGGAACAGACCGGAGGGTGAGAGGGAGATTGAGATGCCAAAATGGAGGCTTATGAAGTTAAGAGTGATCACAAGTCACAGCTTAAGTGGAAGAAGTGTGAGACCATGGTTTAAATACCGTGCATCTAGAGGTCAATAAGAAGAGAACACGTGGCATTAGGTGTGTAGCCTGCCGTAATATTGTCGTTGCATTTTTTATTGCTGACCCTCCAAAGTCCAAACCTGCACATGCATGTGCTGGCCTTGATGGACACATCTCACCTTCAATTTTGTTAATCATGTCGAAGGTTGTAGTGCATCCGACGGTGCATTAGTTTAGTCAAGTCCATAAATGAGCCATGCAACCCCCATGACAACCGTACACGTGTCCCCAAAAAATTCCCCACATAAAATTAAAAATCTTCAATTAATATTTCCATGTCTCATGTTTAAAGGAATTTAGCCGGTGTTTGATCGTTGTTTCCTGATAAAAATAAAAGAGTAAAGATAATAAAAATACACTGAGGAGGCATAGAAAACTTGGATCATTGTATTTATTATTTTAAAAGTATATAAAATTATTTTAAAATTATTACAAAAAAACTTTTTATTCTATATTCTTATTTTTATCCTCCGCCCTACACTAACACATAATTTTAAGTGTCCTAATTCTAACGAACTCCTCTGTTTCAAAACTTGAATTTATAGAGCAAAGTAATTAGTTGATTTACTTTATATATATAAAAAAAAGATAATACAAGGGAAATAATAAGTTGAGATATTTTTATTATTCTCTTTTTTATTTATATTTTTTAAAAAATTAAATCTTATAAAATAACTAATAAAATATTACCAATTCCTATCATCACCCCAAACGACAAACATCTATATATTTATAAAGATATGAAAATGAGAAAGAAAGCCAATGATTCACGTTCTCTAATGATACATTAGGGATGGCTACCTCCTCATCCCTATGTGTGGACATCGAGAAGAAAGCTGACAAATTGGGGGTCCTGAAGTTGCGTCCGCCAACTTTCTTCTTCTTCTAGTTCAAATAATTAATGTCGGTGTGCACTCACTATTCATTTCATTTACCGATCTTAAAATTAATAATTAAATAAATTTTTAATAATTTTAAAATTTGTAATAATTTATAAAAAAAAACTAGAGACTACCAAATAAGCTACACCCCTTCAAATTTTACATTATCTTAAACTGTATTTTAAAAAAATTAAATTTAAAATTTTATTTTATATATTTTTAAATTATTTTGATATTTACGAGTAAAAAATAAAATTTAAAAAATAAAAAAATAAAAAATTTATTCTAATATATTTCAACAATATAGTTTCTTTTTTATGTTTGTTGTTAAAAAAATATATATATTTTAAAGAAATTTATTACTTAAATATATTTTAAAAAAGTATTATAAAAAAACCACCATTGCCGAAGCTCTAGCACTTTGGAAGAAAACATTCAAAAGGACAAAATCCGAGGACTTTGAGCATAAAAAACAAGAGGAGGTAGTAAAACTCCCCGTATTTGTCGACCAAACAAGCCATCAACATTGACTAAACAAATTAAGGCGTGCATCATCTAGAGTCTAGACGAAAGAGGTCAAAACAGCAGCAGCATCATCACAAAAGGGATGATATTATAAACACAGAAACAGTACTAAGGTCCATCATGACCACTGGATTTGCATCCAACGGTTGATGTTGGGCGATGACTCTACAGGTCATGAAATTAGAGAATCCAAGGAAAGCCATGGACCGATCCATTATCTATGCTGGGTTTCATTAATATTGAGCTTAGCCCATCTCTTCCATGGCTAGACCACGACTGCCTCAAAGCCCAGAGGCTAAAACAGGGCTGCAAGTAAGGTACCTTATGCAGTTTATTCCAGCTACCACTTTGTCGTGGGTAGATATTATTTTTTTTAGTACAAAAAATAAATATATAGGTTTTTTATTATATTTTTTAATGTAAGAAATTCTGATTATAAATAAATAAATAAAACTATGTATACATTTAATTAAATAAATTGAGAATTATTTGTACCAATAAAAAAAATCATTAACAATAACCAAAGACTAGACTTGAAAATTTAAGAGATAGATGTAAATTAAAATATTTAATCTAGTAGAATGAAACATATACCTGGTTGTGTTTATAACTTTGTTCATTAGACTTAATCTTCTATTTAGTTAAATAATAATAGAAATTAACACACATTAAAATGATTGAATAAAATAATAAATAAAATTGATATAGGGTTGCATAAATTATATATAAAAATATTATCATTAAAAACCAACTAAAAACTAAATAAGTAATTTAATTGCGGTTGATTTTTTATTATTATTAAAGCCTGTCGTTTTATTATTAAAACAATGATGTTAACCCGGTTAACTTTTGATAGAAATTTACAAGTAAATCAAATAATTTAAAATTTAATCTGAAATCAAGTTTAGTCCTATCATTTTTTTATTTTTCAACTTGAAACTTAATCCGGGTTAACCTTTTAGGTCTCAAATTTTATGAATCAACCAACAGGGCTATTACTACTGTACAAGTCAATGGAGATTTCCATCGCTTCCTTGCATTTTCATTGACAGCTCGCTAACCTATCCCATGGCAGCATTCTTCTTCTGTCATCCCCGCCAATTAATTAATGTGTAAAGGAGGATAGAAAAGAAACGAGTCAAACAAAGTCAACCAATGATAATATATCTCCAGATTAAGAGAGCCTTACATGGCTTCATATAAAACTATGTATACATCATGAAAAGGAAGTTGATAAAGGGATTATAAATTCTTCTCTCCAAGTACGTACAATCCTACTTTATAGAATATATAATAATCCAAATTTCATCATCTCGTATGGATCATGAGGCTTGGCTGAGCTCACGTTTACACCACAGAAGCAATCAAACGATCAAGGATTGAAGAAAGCAATTGAAAGTGAAAGAAACGGAGGTGCACGCACCAGCACCAGCACCATCACCATCACCATCACCATCACCGTCACCTTGGAAAATAAAACCTTTTGCTTTTATTTGCAATAATTGTAACTTTGACTTGAAGCCAAACATGGAAGAAGCCATCAACAATGGAAAAACTGTGGTCATTGACTTGAACATACTAGCTAGGCACAAAGTCGTGCATCATCACAAAAGGGCTGATATTACAAACAGAACAACACAAAGGCCCATCATGACCACTGGATTCGAATCCAACGGTTGATGGTGGACGTTGACTCAAACCATCGGTCTTCTGAACTTTCCCTTTACATGATTTTGCATGCCGGGGAATAGTCTTCATAAAAATATTCACATCTACACACATAGTAACCCCTACTTCGGCAACTACAGCCACCAACTGCCCATATATCACACACTGGTACATAACATGGACGTGTTGGTATACAAAAGTCTTGATAACATGGTCCTCCACTAATCCCTTGGGAGCATTCAGCACAACATGTCCTTCGGGGTGTTGGGCACTCATTATGCGGTTTAGGCTGTGTCTTTGGAGGCGGTTTAGGCTGTGTCTGTGGCTGTGGCTGTGGCTGTGGCTGTGGCTGTGTCTGTGTCTTTGGAGGGTCATCCTTCGGAGGCGGCTTGATGATCTCAATGCACTTGACACATTCACCTCCTTTGCAGTATATTTTTTTCTTGATCTTTTCAGGACAGGAACCCACCACAGTGATTGTCACTGTATTTTTCTTCTGGTCATATGTCTGGTTCTGGATTTCTATTGTTCATTAATTAACATCATCAAATCCACAAGACTTAGTCACTTCCTTTGGTAATAAACACAACTCAAACCTAGCACTGTTCTTAAAGATAAAATAGAAAGACTCACGAGGAATAGCACACAGCACTTTCTTGATTTTCTTGTGGCATTTTTCGCATCCAAGGTCAACCTTAATCACCATCGTTGTGACTTTCTGTAACGATAGTAGTTAATTAGTGCATGCATTTCATAAAGGACCTCACCATGATTAATCCCAATAGAAAACATAAAAAAACGTCGTCATGATAAATTTATAGACAGAAAGATTGGATGAACTCCAAACATGTTCTGACATGAAAGAATCCGCTGTAGAGATTATATATCAAGAAGTTGTACATATATAGGACCTCCACGTAAAAAGAAGAAAAGCCAAAGAGGATGCATTAAAAGATAAAATCAACACACACAAATATATATATCATACCGTTTCTACCATGGTTTTGTGTATGCTTTGATCCGATGAGACGATGGAAATATTAAGAGTACATATACATATATAGTGGTGGGAGAGGGAGGGGGCGGTGGCCTAATTTAATTAAGATAAATGCATGGTGACATCATAAGCAGGTGGAGACATGTGAGGCCTTAATTTAGTTTGTCCGTTCATTTTTAGACCAATAAGATGAGGAAATGTGGACATGAGAGTGGAAACTTGATGCAGCCATCGTAAACATCGTAGCTGCTGACCCAACAAACTTTCATCAGCAAGAGATGGTTTTGATGTGCACATCTCACCTTCTATATATATATATTCTTAAAAAATTGTATTAAAAAAATATTTTTTTTTATTTTTAATATCAACACATCAAAATATTAAAATAAATTAAAAATATTAAATTAATATCTTTCCCACTTAAACACAATTATATATATATATATTTTTTAATTAATATACACGTAAGAAGCCATCAACATTGACTTGAAAATACTAGCAACAGTACTAAGGTCCATCATGACCACTGGATTTGCATCCAACGGTTGATGTTGGGCGATGACTCTACAGGTCATGAAAGTAGAGAATCCAAGGAAAGCCATGGACCGATGCCCTCTAAAGCCATGTTTTAAAGGGCGTATTAATTAGCCCATCTCTTCCATGGCTAGACCACGACTGCCTAGAAGTCCAGAGGCTAAAACAGGGCTGCAAGTATGCTACCTTATGCAGTTTATACCGGCTACCACTTTATCGTCGCTCAGATATTATTTTTTTTAGTAAAAAAAATAAATATATAAATATTTTTTAATGTAATAAATTCTGATTATATATATATATATATAAAACTATGTATACATTCAATTAAATAAATTGAGAATTATTTGTACTAATAAAAAAAATCGTTAAAAATAACTAAAAACTAACTTGAAAAATTAAGAGATAAATGTAAATTAAAATATTTAATATAATAGCATGAATCATGTACCTTGTTGTTTTTTAAAACTTTGTTTATTAGACTTAATTTTTTATTTAATTAAACAATAATAAAAATTAACACACATTAAAATAATTAAATAAAAAAAAATAAAAATTATATAGGGTTGCATAAATTATATAAAAAAATACTATCATTTTATGGAAAAAAACAACTAAAAACTAAATAATTAAGTTAATTGCGGTTGATTTTTTATTATTATTAAAGCGTGTCATTTTATTATTTAAAACAATGATGTTAACCCGTTAAGTTTTAATAGCAATTTACCGAGTAATCCAAATTTCATTATCTCGTATGGATCATGAGGCATGGCTGAGCTTGCACCATTTTTTCCAGGAAACAAGCATGCTCACGTTTACACCACAGAAGCAATCAAACGATCAAGGATTGAAGAAAGCAATTAAAAGTGAAAGAAACGGAGGTGCACGCACCAGCACCAGCACCATCACCATCACCATCACCGTCACCTTGGAAAATGGAACCTTTTGCTTTTATTTGCAATAATTGTAACTTTGACTTGAAGCCAAACATGCAACAAGCCGTTTAACAATGGAAAAAACAATGACCATTGACTTGAAAATACTAGCTAGGCACAAAGTCGTCCATCATCACAAAAGGGATATGTTATTATAAACACAACAGCAGCACAAAGGCCCATGCATCATGACCACTGGATTTGAATCCAATGATAGATGCTGGGCGTTGACTCAAACCATCGGTCTTCTGAACTTGATTTCCCTTTACATGATTGTGCATGGCGCCGAGGGATAGTACTCTTCACAAACATATACACTTCTGCACACATAGTAACCTCTACTTCGGCAACTACAACATCCATCTCCCCATATATCACACGCTGACCTTCTACAAGGTACATAACAATATGGAGGTACTGTTGGCATACAAAAGTGATGACAACATGGTCCTCGGCGGCATTTTTCACAACATGTGCATGGTGGTGGTTCTGGTTTTTTTTCTGGTTTTTTTTCTGGTTCTGGTTTTTCCTTCGGAGGCGGCTTGATCTCAACGCACTTGACAGTTCGACCTCCTTTGCTGTATATTTTTTTCTTGATCTTTTCAGGACAGCAACCCACCACAGTGATTGTCACTGTGTTTTCCTTCTTGTCATATGTCTGGTTTTGGATTTCTATTGTTCATTAATTAACATCATCAAATCCACAAGACTTAGTCACTTCCTTTGGTAATAAAAACAACTCAAACCAAGCACTGCTCTTAAAGAGAAAATAGAAAGACTCACGAGGAATACCACACAGCACTTTCTTGATTTTCTTGTGGCATTTTTCGCATCCAAGGTCAACCTTAATCACCATCGTTGTGACTTGCTGTAACAGTACTAGTTAGTGCATGCATTTCATAAAGGACCTCACCATGATTAATCCCAATAGAAAACATAAAAAAACGTCGTCATGATAAATTTATAGACAGAAAGATTGGAAGAACTCAAAACATGTTCTGGCATGGAAGAATCCGCTGTAGAGATTATATATCAAGAACTTGTACGTAACATATATAGGACCTCCACGTAAAAAGAAGAAAAGCCAAATTAAGAGGATGCATTGAAAGATAAAATAACACACACAAATATATATATCATACCGTTTCTACCATGGTTTTCTGTATGCTTTGATCCGATGAGACGATGGAAATATGGAGAGGACATATATAGAGGTGGGGGCGGCGGCCTAATTTAATTAAGATAAAATGCATGTGAGGCCTTAATTTAGTTTGTCCTTTCATTTTTAGACCAATAAGATGAGGAAATGTGGACATGAGAGTGGAAACTTGATGTAGCCATCGTAAACATCGTAGCTGCTGACCCAACAATCTTTTTTTTTTTTTTTCTTTCATCAGCAAGAGATGGTAGAGATGGTTTTGATGTGCACATCTCACCTTCTATTTTGTTAATCAATTCAAAGGTTAACCTCGTACATTAAGAAAAAATATTTTTCTTAATGTATTAGGTTAATATAAAGGATTCTTTCTTAAAATTATTCAAAATAAAAAATCATTCTATGTATAAAATGATTCTTAATATCTATACCATGAAAAAAAATCAATAGAAAATAGGGATGTTTTAAAAAAACCCCAGCACATGGCATGTGTCACAAGTGTTTTATAAAATATTAATGTAGTATTTAGAAATATGGTAGCAATTGTGATTTAAAATGTTTTTTACTTGAAATAAATTAAAATAATATTTTTTTAAAAAAATTATTTTAACATTAATACATCAAAACAATCTAAAAATATAAAAAAATAATTTTAAATAAAACACAATTCCTATAACGTTTTTAAACAACCCTAATTCCTTACCCTTCTCTGTTATGTTATAGTCATCATTCATTGGGTTTGAATTCCTATGGAACAACATTTTTAATATATAAATGTGATTTTTTTAATATTTTTTCCTTTTAAATATATATATATATATATATTCTTAAAAAAATATATTAAAAAATATTTTTTTTTATTTTTAATATCAACACATCAAAATATTAAAATAAATTAAAAATATTAAATTAATATCTTTCCCACTTAAACACAAATATATATATATATATATATATATATGTGTGTGTGTGAAAAAATAAAAATAAAAAACATCCTCTTGAGCATTTATATTGATTTGAAAAGAAGAAAGAGACACAAGTGGTTAAGCGACGATGATAAATGAATGGTGCTACAAAAGATTAAAGGGGTGGCTATCTGCCAATCGCTATCTGCCAAATTTTAGAAGGAGGTGATGTAATAATCACACCAATCAATTTTGAAATCCATTGTCTATGTTTTCTCCATGACTACTGGCAAAACAGGGCTGAACCACCACCTTATGCAGTTTATACCCGCGGCTATCGGGCAAGTGCTTTATTGTGGGTTAGATATTATTCTTTCTAATAAAATAAATAAATAAATAATCAAGTTCTTTTATTATATTTTATTAATGTTAAAAATTCTTATTATATAAAAAAAACTTATGTATACATTTAATTAAATAAATTTAGAATTATTTGTACTAATAAATAAAAAAGCAAATCATTAACAATAATTAAGGATTAAATTTGAGAAATCAAAAGATAAATATAGATCAAAATATTTAATCTAGTAACATGAACCATGTACTTGGTTGTGTTTAATGAATTTGTTTATTAGACTTAATATTCTATTTAATCAAACGATAATAGAAATTGACACACACAAAAATAATTAAATAAAAATTTTAAAAAATAATTTATACACAATTGCTCCTATTAAAAGAAAAAAATTATAATTTTATGTGAAAACTAAGTACAAATTAATTAATCGAGTTAATTGCGGCTGATTTTTTTATTATTAAAGCGTGTTGTTTTATTATTTAAAACAATAATGTTAACCAGGTCAAGTTTTGATAGAAATTGATCGAATAAATCAAATAATTAAAAATTTAGTTTGATTAATCAAATTTAGTCATATCAATATATTTTTTTTCAACTTGAAATTTAAAAGTTAACTTTTTAAGTAAAACATTTTAACTATTACTACTGTACAAGTCAATGGAGATTTTCATAACGCCTTCAAATTAAAATCTCCATTGCTTCCTTACATTTTCATTGACAGCTCGCTAACATATCCCATGGTAGCATTCTTCTCCTGTCATCCCCACCAATTAATTAATGTGTAAAGGAGGAAACGAGTCAAATAACGTCAACCAATGATAATATATCTCCAGATTAAGAGAGCTTTACATGGCCTCATATAAAACTATACATCATGAAAAGGAAATTGGTCTTCGATTATTATGTATGCTGATAAAGGGATTACTAACTCTTCTCTCCAAGTACAATCCTAATTAATTTATAGAATATATAATAATCAAAATTGCATTATCTCGTTTGGATCATGAGGCATGGCTGAGCTTGCACCATTTTTTCCAGGAAACAAGCATGCTCACGTGTACACTACGGAAGCAATCAAACGATCAAGGATTGAAGAAAGCAATTGAGTCCCTGTTTATTTGCTGAAAAATAAAATTTTTTTGAAAAGTAAATTCTAAGAAAGTAAATTATTTTTTAATGTTTGATAATATAATAAAAAATAAGTTAAAAAATACTTTTCAGTATTTGATAATGTCATAAAAAAATAAGATGGAAAAAAACTTATTAATTTTTTATTTTTTTCAAGTTTATTAAAATAATAAGGAACAAATCTTACAAATTAAAAAGTTAAATGATAATGAAATTTAAAATATATATATAATTTCATAAATTATCTCAAATAAAATAAATAATAATTAAAATAATAGAAATCAAATCTAAAAAATAAGAAAATTGAAAGATGAAGAAATTAAAATAATAATAATTATTATTTATAAATTTGTTTCAAATAAAATAAATAACAATCAAAAGAATGAGGATCAAATTTGATAGATAAAAAAATTCAATTAAAAAATGATAAGGAAAAAGCAAATAACAATTATAAAAATTAGGATCAAAGTTAATATAAAAATTAAATTCTAAATGATGAAATTGAAAAACAAATATTCAAAATAAAATATATATATAAAAATAAAAAATTTGAGGATCAAATTTGATATAATCAGCAAATAATATGATATTTTTAAATTTTTCATAATTTCTGAAAAGTGTTTTTCTTCCAAAATAAAAGAAAAACACTTTCCTAAAAACCAAGCTAAATTTTTCTTTGACTGAAAAGTATTTTTCGTTGATCGAAAATTATTTTTTGTTAACCAATTTTTTTAATAATAAAAAAACATAAAAATAATTTCTTAAAAATAATTTTTCAAGAAATAAACACAGCATGAAAGTGAAAGAAACGGAGGTGCACGCACCAGCACCATCACCATCACCTTGGAAAATGGAACCTTTTGCTTTTATTTGCAATAGTGTAACTACGTACGTGACCCTACAACAATATTTATTATATATCTCACCAAGCTTCTTGACCTTACTGTTTAATCACAGAGGATGGTCTCCCTGCGTAAAATCTTATAAATTATATGAGTTTATTCATAAGGTTTTATTGAATGAAAAATATATTATCAATTAATTAACAAAATTTGCAAAACATGTTTTTCAAAATTTGCAAAATTATATGGATAATACCATAGCCAGTCCTTAGACGTCCCGTAAAACATGTTGCTTACTGACTGTGTTCACCGGGAAGCAAATTGAAACCCCAACTTGAATGTTTTTCGTGGTTGGCTTGAAGACTTTGTTTGAAAAATCATTAAGATCTATTTGCGGTTTTTATTTTATTATATTTTGGATGGATAGCTAAGGTGACTCATTATCAGAAGATCAATAAATATAAACAAAAATATTGAGGGATAAAGTATGGTTGAATTTTCATATAATTTTAATATGTTAATATTAAAAATAATTGTTTTTTAAAAAAAATTATTCCAAAAAAAAAAATTATAAGAAAACTACCATTAACAAATTGCGGTCGAATGATGTTTCTGGGCATTTCATCAGGTAAAAAATGACGAGAGAATAGATAGAAAGGGGTTTTTTGAAACAAATAAAAGCACTTTGGAAGAAAACATTCAAAGGGACAAAATCCGAGTACTATACAAGGATAAGATAGCATAAAAAAACAAAGAGTAGGTAGTAAAGCCTCCCATATTTGCTGACCAAACCTGTAACAAGCCAACAACAATGGAAAAAATGTGACCATTGACTTGAAAATACTAGGAAAAAAAATTAATATAAAATAGAGTGGTTTTAAAAAACTAACCTATTTATAATATTTGTATTATCTAATTTGACCCAACCCGTTAAGATCAGATTATGTAGATATTATAAACGATAACTAGTTAAAAAATCTAAAAATTAAATATTACAAAGTGAGAAAACTCAACCTAGCATGTATATATCCTATAACAAAAAACTTAAATATTTGTTGGTTATATGTCTTGTATTTATTTTTATTTTTTTGCAATTGATTCTTTTATTTTAGTTAATTAATTTAGTTAATGTATTAAGTCTAAATTATTTGTTAAAACTTATAAAAAAAATTTAAGCTAATTTATTGAGCATTAATTAAACTTAATTTATAAAAATTAACAACATAAACTTAATTTGTAAATATATATAATATTCATAAAATATTTAACATATATCTTATGACTCGATTGGATATAAATAAAAATTAAATAAGTGAAATTTACAAAATATTAAAATTGTGTTACTTCACCGAATCATATTTATGAACAACGCTAATATAAAGGTTGAATTGTATCTATCCTAAGGCACATTAGTTTGGTGATGTTCAATTACGCTCCATGCACGCCCACTGGCATGTGCCCCAAGTGCTTTATAAAATATTAATGAGGTATTTAAAAATATTGTAATGGTTGTAATTTAAAGTGTTTTTTTTTTTTTAAATTATATTAAAATAATATTTTTTAAAAATTTTAAAAATTATTTTAATATCAATACATCAGAACGATCTGAAAATATTTTAAAAAATAATTTTTAACAAAATATAAAGAAAAAGTTTTAAATTATGATTTTTTATATATAATTGTTATTTTTTTAATATTTCCTGTGATGTTTTTTTAAAAAATATATATATTTTAAAAAATATTAAACTAATAATTTTTTTTATTGGTGATATTAACATATCAAAATATTAAAATAAATTAAAAATATTAAATTACCATCTTTCCAACTTAAACACAATTATATATATATGAAAAAAAAAAATCCTCCTGAGCATTTATATCGATTTGAAAAGGAGAAAGAGACTGAAGGGGTTAGGCGACGATGCTAATTGCAATTGGTGCTACAAAAGACTAAAGGGGTGGCTATCTGCCAATTGCTATGTGTGGGCACAAGGGAGAGAAGTTAACAAAAAAAATTATGGGGTCCAGAAATTGTCCATAAGTGCAAAACTACAAAAGAAATTATCCAATCAATCCAGCGTCCTATCCTATTATTGTCAATTTACAGTGTCGTGGAACTAAAAAAGAAAAAAAAGAAGAAGGTGATTTTACTTTGAAATTTATGCCACCACGGGTCATGGAAGACATTTTTCGGTACCAAAAACTATTTTTTGTTTAAAATTAATATATATATATATATATATATATTATTTTATGTGTTGTGCTGATATGAATAATAAATTTTTAAAAATAAAATAAAAATATATTATTTTGATATATTCTTAAATAAAAAGAACATTAAAAAATAACCACTATTATACTCACAAACATCCTCGGAGTAATGTTTGTTATTGCGATTCATTGTGTTTTAAGAGTGTTTTTAGTTTAAAAATACATTATAATAAATTTGTTTTGATTTTTTTTTTGACATCAAAGTATTAAATTCATCTAAATATATTAAAAAAACCAATTTAATATTGGTCCAAAAAAACCAATTTAGACGTTCAATCAACTCCCTTATTTTAGTATTTTTTTAATTCAATCCCAGTCCGAAAAAAGTCCTTTACATTGGCCCACAATTGGCCTTCAAACTTTAAGATTCTTGCAATTAGGTCCCTCGAATCAAACCTGGAAACTCAGGTCAGAATCCTTCTCGCGGCAAAATTCTCTACTTTCATGTTTAGATATTCAAACGGGAATATCTTGAGCTTCTGATATCGAAATCAAGCTATTCAAAAACCCAAATTCATCTACGCATCAAGGACTACAACTTTGATAAAGGATTTGAAGTGATATAAAATCGTTTTGAAGAACAAAATCTAGCAGCAATCGGGTTAGTAAAAAAAAGATCTCCTAATCTAATTCAGGAAACTGACAATGCCAAACATCCTAATTTGACTGAGAGTCTGCCATAAGAATAGTGAGCCCTAAGACCCAATAAAAATGTAGGTCAATTCTTCAACATGTCATGAGTGACAGATGTCGCACCCGACATCGCGGTGACCTTAAAAATTATTCATGGAAAGAACGGATTTTCTGGCATCTTGTTCTTTAATGGGGAATTGTCTTATTTAAGAAGTCGCCACCTAGTATTATGGTCACTAGGAATCCTAACTGGTCAATAGAGATTCTATGGTTCAGGACTGGTTACATAAAAGGGAAGATATTATCACTCCTTAAACGTCCTGCCTGAGGCAGGCTGCATTGCTAGTTTCATCTTAAATTGCTAAATGTTTATTAGTTTATGCTATGATAATTTGCTTATAATATTCCTGACTCTGGCGCCAGTGAATATTCAACTACGGATACTTCCATCTCTGGCGTTGGTAAATATCACGTAGCTATAAAATAAATTAGATCAATATTTTTTATTCCCAACTCTAGCGCCGATGAATAAATAAATAAAAATAAATTTATTTTTATGCATGCATATATTTTTTATTTTTCTAGCTAAATAAAATAAAATACAACGAATAAAAATAATATAAATTAAAACTGATATTTTTATTCTTAACTCTAGCATCAGTGAATAAACCAATAAATTTACATTATTTTTTATTCATGTATACACATTTTTTATTTTTTTATTTTTTCTACCTTTTTTATTTTTCTGTTTTTTATTTTTTTATTTTTTTTGGGGCTAGGCCTAGCTCAGCCCACATGAGCTGAGCTAGACCCAGCCAACCCAGTCTAGTCACTGGCCAAGTCAATATTTTTAAATAGTTTTAATGATTTCATATCAAGAATAATTTTATTTAAAAAAAAACATTACTTCAATATATTTTAAAATAAAAATAATATTATAAGAAAACTATCATTGACGAAGTACGGTCGAATGGTGTTGTTTCTGGGCATTTCATCCGGCAACAAATGACGAGAGAATAGATGGAGAGGGGTTTTTTTAAACAGATAATAGCACTTTGGAAGAAAACATCCAAAGGGACAAAATCCTAGGCCTATACAAGGATAAGATAGCATAAAAAACAAAGATAGGTGTGTTTGTTTCTAAAAGAGTGATTTTTAGAAAATTATTTTTTATATTTTTTTGTATTTATTTATTATTAGAAAAATTAGTCAATAGAAAATACTTTCCAGTTAATAGAAAACATTTTCCAATAAAATAAAAATTTGGCTTAGTTTCCAGAAAAGTGTTTTCTTTTTATTTTGGACGGAAAATACTTTTCGAAAATTGTGAAAACTTTAGAAATGTCATATTATTTGCTAATTATATCAAACTTGATCCCCAAACTTTTGATT
Source organism: Populus tremula (assembly GCA_964019445.1). Lineage (NCBI taxonomy): Eukaryota > Viridiplantae > Streptophyta > Magnoliopsida > Malpighiales > Salicaceae > Populus > Populus tremula. Next base: position 22,549,010 of record CAXHTJ010000016.1, on the reverse strand, counting down.
GCTATATATATTTTGTTTTGAATATTTGTTTTTCAATTTCATCCTTTAGAATTTAAATTTTATATTAACTTTGGTCCTCATTTTATTTTTCTTTTCATTTATCATTTTTTAATTGAATTTTTTTATCTATCAAATTTGATTCTTATTCTTTTGATGGTTACATATTTTATTTGAAATAACTTATGAAATGTTAATTACTATTATTTTAATTTTTTCATCTTTCAAATTTTTTATTTTTTAGATTTGATCTCTATTATTTTAATTATTATTTATTTTATTTTAGATAATTTATGATTTTTTTTTCAATTTGATTCTCAATCAACTTTTCAATTTATAAGATTTGTTCCTCATTATTTTAATAAACTTGAAAAAAATAAAATATTAATAAGTTATTTTCCAGTTCATTTAATTTCCATGACATAACCAAATACTGAAAAATATTTTCGAACTTATTTTTCATTACACTACTAAATATCAAAAATTAATTTATTTTCTCATATTTTTTAAAATTAAATTATTTTTCAATAAACAAACAGGTCGTACCACATATTTACTGAACAAACATGAAACAAGCCATTTAACAATGGAAAAACTGTGACCATTGACTTGAAAATACAAGCTAGGCACAAAGTCGTGCATCATCTAGCTAGATGAAAGAGGTCAAAACAACAGCAACATCACAAAAGGGATGATATTATAAACACAACAACACGAAGGTCCATCATGACCACTGGATTTTTTTTTTTAATCAAAACATGACCACTGGATTTGAATCCGACGGTCGATGCTGGACGTTGACTCAAACCATCGGTCTTCCGAACTTGATTGCCCTTTACATGATTTTGCATGTTGGGGGGTAGTCTTCGTAAACATTTACACTTCTGCACACATAGTAACCTCTACTTCGGCAACTACAACATCCATCTCCCCATAGATCACACTCTGACCTTCTACAAGGTACATAACAATATGGAGGTACTGTTGGCATACAAAAGTGATGACAACATGGTCCTCGGCGGCATTTTTCACAACATGGGCATGGTGGTGGTTCTGGTTTTTGTTCTGGTTTTTTTTCTGGTTCTGGTTTTTTCTTCGGAGGCGGCTTGATCTCAACGCACTTGACAGTTCGACCTCCTTTGCTGTATATTTTTTTCTTGATCTTTTCAGGACAGCAACCACCACAGTGATTGTCACTGTGTTTTCCTTCTTGTCATATGTCTGGTTTTGGATTTCTGTTGTTCATTAATTAACATCATCAAATCCACAAGACTTATTCACTTCCTTTGGTAATAAAAACAACTCAAACCAAGCACTGTTCTTAAAGAGAAAATAGAAAGACTCACGAGGAATACCACACAGCACTTTCTTGATTTTCTTGTGGCATTTTTCACATCCAAGGTCAACCTTAATCACCATCGTTGTGACTTGCTGTAACGATAGTAGTTAGTGCATGCATTTCATATAGGACCTCACCATGATTAATCCCAATCGAAAACATAAAAAAACGTCATGATAAATTTATAGACAGATAGATTGGATGAACTCCAAACATGTTCTGACATGAAAGAATCCGCTGTAGAGATTATATATCAAGAACTTGTACATATATAGGACCTCCACGTAAAAAGAAGAAAAGCCAGATTAAGAGGATTAATTAAAAGATAAAAAACACACAAATATATATATATATATATATATCATACCGTTTCTACCATGGTTTTGTGTATGCTTTGATCCGATGAGACGATGGAAATACTGAGAGTGCATATATAGAGGTGGGGAGGGAGGGGGCGGTGGCCTAATTTAATTAAGATAAATGCATGGTTACATCATAAGCAGGTGGAGACATGTGAGGCCTTAATTTAGTTTATCCTTTCATTTTTAGACCAATAAGAAGAGGAAATGTGGACATGAGAGTGGAAACTTGATGCAGCCATCGTAAACATCGTAAGAGATGGTTTTGATGTGCACATCTCACCTTCTATTTTGTTTATCAATTCAAAGGTTAACCTCATACAGTAAGAAAAAATATTTTTCTTAATGTATTAGGTTAATATAAGGTATTCTTTCTTAAAATTATTCAAAATAAAAAATCATTCCATGTATAAAATGATTCTTAATATCTATACCATGAAAAAAAATCAATATAAAATAGGAATGTTTTAAAAAAAACCCAGCACATGACGAATATGTGTCCCAAGTGTTTTATAAAATATTAATGGGGTGTTTAGAAATATAATAGCGATTGTGATTTAAAATGTTTTTTTGCTTGCAAATACATAAAAAATTATATATATTTTTAAAAAAATTATTTTGATATAAATACATCAAAACAATTTAAAAATATAAAAAAATAATTTTTTAAAAAATACAATTTCTATAACGGTTTTAAACAACCCTAATTCCTTACCCTTCGCTGTTATGTTATAGTCATCATTCATTGGGTTTGAATTCCTATGGAACAACATTTTTAATATATAAATGTGATTTTTTTAATATTTGTTTCTTATATACACACACACGTGTGTGTGTATAAAAATAAAAATAAAAAACATCCTCTTGAGCATTAATATTGATTTGAAAAGGAGAAAGAGACAGAAGTGGTTAAGCGACGATGATAAATGAATGGTGCTACAAAAGATTAAAGGGGTGGCTATCTGCCAATCGCTATCTGCCAAATTTTAGAAGGAGGTGATGTAATAATCACACCAATCAAATTTGAAATCCATTGTATATGTTTTCTCCATGACTACTGGCAAAACAGGGCTGCAAGCAACACCTTATGCAGTTTATACCTGCGGCTAGTGTTATAATCCAATTCTAAGTTATTTTTTAAAAATAATTTTTTTTTCATAAAAAATCAAAAAATAAAATAAAAACTGGCAATGTAGAGAAAGTAGGCCGAGAAATCAAGCTATAATTTTTGAGGAAAATTCAAGGCCTAATTGTACCCCATTATGCCTAAACAAAACGGAGAAAACAATACAAATTCAAGGTCAAATTAAATGATTATTGGATGAATTTGCATAAACATTAAGTCCAAGAACATAATTAAATTTTTAATAGGCCAATTTAATTTAATCATGGGCCAAATTGAATTTTAATTATGTTTGAGAATTAATTTTGGTTCAATTAAAGGATTTAATTAAGTGCAAGGACTTAATTATACTTTAAATGGGTCAAATTAGTTTTATTTGGGGGCTTAATTAGTGAAAAATTAAGTCCAAAGACATAATTAAATTTTTAATATGCCAATTTGATTTAATTATGAGCCAAATTAAATTTTAAGAATTAAGTTGGGTCTAATTGAAGGATTTAATTAAGTGCAAGCACTTAATTATACTTTAAACTCGTCAAATTAATTGTATTTGGGGCTTAATTGGTGAAAAATTAAGTTTGGGAGCTTAATTTGGGCTTAATTGAGAAGATTGGAATTTTAAAAGACCAAATTTAATTTTTACCAAGTTAATTGATTGAAATTGGGGGCCAAATTGCAAGAAAATTAAAGTTTTGGGGTCAATTAGGGGTTAAATTGAAGAAATCCGAGACCAGGGACCAATCTGCACTAGTGATCCTCAGTCTTGAAATCCCTTAAACACCTTTTGAGCCTATAAATATTCTTTTTCTTCATAGCCAAGAGCCAAAGCCTACGTTACGTGCCCAATCAAGCCATTTCTGATCAAAGGCAGTTAATCTGGATCGGTAGACTTTGTTTTCCCATGTGAAACAAGTCATTATTCATGCAAGCAAAATGAATGTTTTGAAAACTAGTTCTTTGAAACCCTCAGATTGGATCTTGAACTCATTTTGACCAATCAAACACTCATGCAAACCTATCCATGAGAATCACTTGAATTTTTCAGAACAAGTTTGTTTTGAACAAACATCAAAATGATTTTTTGGAATAACTTTGAAATTCCAAAAGTTCTTTGTGAAAACAACTCCTTGTAAATAACAAAATCTTCTTCCACATAGCTTCATCCCCAAGAAAAACCCAAATTGAACACTTGGAGACATGATCAAACTGGGGGGCAATCCACCAAAACACATAAGGCTGGCTCCATGATTCCCTTTCTAAGAAAACATGAGATATAGTGCAAAGCTGGCAATCCCTTAGATAAAAGTTTATGGGCAAAGAAGTATGCTGATGTCATACCCCTCTTAGAGGTCAAGATTACAAAATATAACTCGAGTAAGCAAGAGCAGAAAGAGCCATCAAAGCTTACTATTAGAGACTCAAACTTTGGAGAAAAAGGGAGAAACTCCATGAAGAAAAGGGGACCTATATTTCTCAGGTAAGTATACATGCATATTGATCATGATGCATTTCTTTCATCCCTGATATATCGGTGTCTCATCGTCACCTCTTTTTGAGGGGGCTATTGAACCCTTGTCATTTATATAGTGTGCTTTCTAGCCTTATCTCCCTTTTGAATGCGCCTCTGAGCTATTATCTCTCGGGTATTGTGTTTTCTAACCTTACCTCTTTTCGAGTGCGCCTTTGAGCCGTCGACCACCTTTTGGGTAGTGTTTTTTTCCCAACCCTACCTCCTTTCGAGTGCTCCTTTGAGCCCTCGACCATTTTAGGTAGTGTGTTTTTCAACCCTATCTCATTTTGAGTGCGCCTTTGAGCCCTCGAACACCTTAGGTAGTGCATTTTCTAACCCTACCTCATTTTGAGTGCGCCTTAGAGCCCTCAACCATTTTAGGTAGTGTGTTTTCCAACCCTACCTCTTTTTTAATGCGCCTTCGAGCCCTCACCTTTTGGGTAGTGTGTTTTCTAACCCTATCTCATTTTGAGTGTGTCTTAGAGCCCTCACCTTTTGGGTAGTGTGTTTTCTAACCCTATCTCATTTTGAGTGCACCTTAGAGCCCTCAACCTGTAACAGTCCGACTATAGGACTCAATCAATGTAAAAGATCACAACATATCCTCTTTATTTGAGGGTAATTTTTTTTTTTCAAAAATTCAGCAGAGTTTCTTTTGCATTTAGGACATCCCAAGTTATCGACTACTATCAATTTACTTAATCAACCCATCATCACAAGGTCCCATAATTCCGGACCTTATATCAACCCTCATAATTCCACACAATATATATATCCTACGAGTAAGACCAATATGAACATAGTCCAAACATCATATCATAAAATTTAAGAGAAAAGGAGTACTAACATACAAAGAAAGTATTTACAACATAATAAGTGTTCCTAAATATTTCAAAAGGGTTAGTTACAAGATAATTAAAATACTAAATGCCAAGCTGAACTTTTATGAATACATCAAGGTTTACAAAAAAATATACTACATAAACACGTTAATTCCCTTTTGTTTAAGTTAAATATTTACATAAGCTTTATAAAGTAGAGTCCTAAACTAATGATCTTCTTGGATGTTTGATGGACCTGTTACATAATAAATATACCATTATGTTGATAAGGAATATATGTATGCTCATGTAATAAATACAAATGAAGTATTAACTTTTTATCGAACCATAAGAATTCTAACAGAGAACTTATATTTTGCTTGTAAATCTTTTAAACCCAATTAACACTCATTTGTATATTCTTAATCAAACAATCTTATTTACTTACATGAACTGGGTGACCTTGCAAGGTCAAATCTTGTAATCCATTTCCAGGCGATCCTATCACGAATGCCATTAGTCGAAGCAAATCTTGTGGTTCATATCCCGGCAATCATATCACGGATGCCATTAGCCGAAACTAATCTTGTGGGTCATCTCCCGGCAATCCTATCACGGATGCCATTAGCCGAAGCTATTCTTGTATTTACGATATATTTTTATTTACATTGAACACGATATTTATTGTAATTGACTTCACCAGACAAATTTTAGATTATATAAGTGCAAATAGGAGGGAAATCACGCATCTGCTTCGCCTGTCTCGCGACCTCCCCTAACAGAAAATCCAATCATGGTTGCTCCTCCTGAATCACAAGGAAGTTTTTTGGTTATGATTCCTTCAAGCCGATATTATAGAGAATTCATATTCATCCATTACTCATATGTTACTTTCTATGCATGTTCATTTCCTCATAAAAACATACATACATATATCATGTATATTTTCAAACTTAGTATCTCAATGTGTAAGCGTTCGTATGACTCAATTCTTTTATATTCTTATTTATAGCATTCACATGAAAGTCTACTGTTACTGTCCAATTTCCAACTATTACTGTCTAACTTTGAACTGTTACTGTCTGACTTTGAATTGTTACTGTCCAATTTCCAACTGTTACTGTCTAATTTTGAATTGTTACTGTCCAAATTTCCAACTGTTACTGTCTGACTTTAAACTGTTACTGTCTAACTTTGAACTGTTACTGTCCAATTTTGAACCGTTACTGTCTGACTTTAAACCGTTACTGTCTAACTTTGAATTGTTACTGTCCAATTTTGAACCATTACTGTCTAATTTTGAACTGTTACTGTCTAAATTTCCAACTGTTACTGTCTGACTTTGAACCGTTAATGTCTAACTTTGAACTGTTACTGTCCGAACACTCATCAGATTTTAAACTATATCTAAAGTTCTAAAACTCCATTTTAAGTGAGTTTTATCTCGTTAGAAAGCTAAGACATGAGGCTACCAATTCTCTGAGGAAGGAGAACCTAGTTCTGCCTCCAAGATAGTTAAAATCGTTTATCAACTAATCAATCCTATTGCCCTACATAATCAGTCACGACTTAGTTTCGGTTGGTAACCCATAACTGGAGTTCTACATCTCCAAATTGAGCAAGACCAGTTTCCTTGGTTAGCTAACATTCAAATCTATAATTTCTATAAGGAATCCAATCCTAATTCCCTCATCCTCCTATCCAAAATCTCACCGAAAGTCAGGAGACAAGTCTGTCCAGAGTTGTCTCCCCCTCACCTTCACACAATACTTTCATAAACTACATACCACACATATAAATTAACTTAATCTCAATAATAAGTACTTTCCCCCCAATTTATGTCTAAGAACCCTAACCTATGATTCAATATCAAGGCATCAATTCTTTATCGAATTTTAAAATGATTTTTTTTTAGATCATGTTTAGAATACCTTACCCGATACAAATTAAGATCTTGATCTTCAACCAGTTGAAGATTTTCAACTCCCTCCTTTCTTTTCTTCTTGTTCAATTTCTTGGTAATCCTTTGCTCTCAAGTGTTTATCCCATCTATAAGCTCTAAATCTTGGATGGGTTCTTGAAATGTTAGTGTTTCTCTCTTGATTTTTCAAGAATGGGTATAAAACTCTCTATCATCTCTCCTTATGGTTCCTACAGATTTTGTTTTGGTGAGGAGAGAGTAATTATACTCTATATTTTTCCTTATTTGCATTTAACCCCCCGTTTTCCTTCAAGTGTATTTTATTTTTTTTTCTCTTCAATTAAATCTAACCCTCAACAATACCGAGTTCATTATAATATCTCGAATTATTTCACCTGGAAATTCATATTCAAAAATCTCTAAATTCCTAATTTTTTTTTTAAACCATATCCATGAATTCCTTCACTTTTATTTATTTATTTTTCTTGGGGTTTACATAACCACTTTAGGTAGTGCGTTTTCCAACCCTACCTCTTTTTGAGTGCGTCTTCATGCCCTCACCTCTTGGGTAATGTGTTTTCTAACCCTATCTAATTTTGAATGCGCCTTAGAGCCTTCAACCACTTTAGGTAGTGCGTTTTCCAACCCTACCTCTTTTTTAGTGCGCCTTCGAGCCCTCACCTTTTGGGTAGTGTCTTTTCTAACCCTATCTCATTTTGAGTGCGTCTTTGAGCCCTCAACCATTTTAGGTAGTGCATTTTCTAACCCTACTTCTTTTTTAGTGCTCCTTAGAGCCCTCAACCACTTTAGGTAGTGCGTTTTCCAACCCTACCTCTTCTTAAGTACGCCTTCAAACCCTCACCTCATAGGTAGTGCGTTTTCTAACCCTGTCTCCTTTCAAGTTCGCCTTTGAACGTAATGCGTTTTCTAATCCTACCCCCTTTCCAGAACGCTTTTCAGCCCTCGTTCCCCTTTGAGTCCTATCTTTTTTTGAACGCTTCCTTGAGTTTCCGTCTCTTGAATAGTGCACCTTCGAGCCCTATCATGTCGTCTCTTCAAGACATTTCACCCGGGTAGGTCACCCATCACAATTAGACCTTTTTGAAAACTTTTTTCATCTTCCATTTAGGCCAGTTGCCCATTACAATGAAACCATTTTTTTTTAGGAATCCTTGCATTTCTCACCACCTTCAAAATCTTTCATTTTGGGCCGATTGCCCATTACAATGAAACCATTTTAAGAAATTCTCGCATTTTTCACCTCCTTCAAAATTTTGACCTAGATAGGTCGCCTATTACAACAAGACCACTTTGGAAAATCTCTGTATTTTTCACCACTTCAAAAAATCTCTGCATTTTTCATCACGTAGAAAAAAATCTATGAGTTTTTCACCTGGGCAGGTCGCCCATTACAACAAGACCACTTTGAAAAATCTTTGCATTTTTCACCTTCGTATTCTTCAACACTTTGAAAAATCTCTGTATTTTTCACCACTTCAAAAAATCTCTGCATTTTTCATCACGTAGAAAAAAATCTATGAGTTTTTCACCTGGGCAGGTCGCCCATTACAACAAGACCACTTTGAAAAATCTTTGCATTTTTCACCTTCGTATTCTTCAACACTTTGAAAAATCTCTGTATTTTTCATTTGGCTAGGTCGCCCATTACAACAAGACCACTTTGAAAAATCTCTGTATTTTTCTCCACTTTGTAAAATCTCTGCATTTTTCATCACGTAGAAAAAATCTGTGAGTTTTTCATTTGGACAGGTCGCCCATTACAACAAGATCACTTTGAAAAATCTTTGCATTTTTCACCTGGGCAGGTCGCCTATTACAACAAGACCACTTTGAAAAATCTTTGCATTTCTCACCTTCGTTTTTTTCAACACTTTGAAGGTCGCCCAATACAACAAGACCACTTTGAAAAATCTTTGCATTTTTCACCTGGGTAGGTCACCCATTACAATTTTCTCTGAGTAGGTCACCCATGATAATTCGACCACTTCAAAATCTCTGAATTTTCAGAAGATAAATCTTCCAGTTTTCACCTTGAGTGCGCTTTCTAGCCCTCAAAAGGATTAATCATTCCATCATCTCTCATTCTTCTTTTTCTTTCTTTTTCTTCTTTACAACGCTTACTATCTAAAGTCTCTTACGAGATTTTCTATCGTAAGCATTGTAAAGAGAGGGGCAACTGTCATAACTCAATTCTGGGTTATTCCCAAAAAATAACTTCTTTTTCAAGATAAAAATCAAGAAATAAAATAAAGGCTAGCAAAGTGGAAAAAGTAGGCCGGGAAATCAAGCTGTAATTTTTGAGGAAAATTCAAGGCCTAATTGTACCCCATTATGCCCAAACAATAGAGAAAACAATGCAAATTCAAGGTCAAATTAAATGATTATTGGATGAATTTGCATAAACATTAAGTCCAAGAACATAATTAAATTTTTAATAGGCCAATTTCATTTAATCATGGGCCAAATTAAATTTTAATTATGTTTGAGAATTAATTTTGGTTCAATTAAAGGATTTAATTAAGTGCAAGGACTTAATTATACTTTAAATGGGTCAAATTAGTTTTATTTGGGGCTTAATTAGTGAAAAATTAAGTCCAAGGACATAATTAAAATTTTAATATGCCAATTTGATTTAATCATGAGCCAAATTAAATTTTAAGAATTAATTTGGGTCCAATTGAAAGATTTAATTAAGTGCAAGCACTTAATTATACTTTAAACTAGTCAAATTAATTGTATTTGAGGCTTAATTGATGAAAAATTAAGTTTGAGAGCTTAATTTGGGCTTAATTGAGAAGATTAGAATTTTAAAAGACCAAATTTAATTTTACCAAATTAATTGATTGAAATTGGGGGCCAAATTGAAAGAAAATTGAAGTTTTGGGGTCAATTAGGGTTAAATTTAAGAAATCCGAGAATAGGGACCAATCTGCAACAGGCAACAAACTATGGGGTTTCAATTGACAAAAACCGGGGGGGATTGAAGAAATTGAAAGTATAATGGTCAATTATGGGTTAAATTGACAAATTCTGAGACCAAGGACCATATTGCAAAAGGCACGTAAATACGAAACTGCAATTGAAGTTCATCAGGGGTTTAATTGCATTAAATCGAAAGTTTTGTGTCAATTAGGGGTTCCATTGAAAGAAATTGAAAGATCAGGGACTAAATTAAAAATGAGTAAAAATCCCTAATTTAAACCTAAAACGGCGCCGTTTTGCGTTAAAAAAAAAGAAAAAAAAAAGAGAAGACCAGACAACGCGTTGTCTAGTCACTGTTTGTTGTCCTTTTTTTTTACCCGAAAGAAACTGCCCGTCCGCCTACTTTTCAAGTGCATTTAATGCACCAAACGTGCACGGAATTTGACCAAACTTGCACGAAAATGATCCTCTACAGTCAATCTACACCCCCATGTGAAGCTTGTAGTCTAAATGACAGCAAATCGACGCCGGCGCCGGCCTAAACATGCCCACTCAGGCAGCTTTTTCTGCAGAATTGACAACTCAGGATGCCTACTTTGGGCCAACAGTTGGGATCCTTCCCAACTGAATCAATGGCTGAAATTTTACCTCGGTGTAGACGAGATTACCCTCTTCCACCTTCTATAAATAGAGGCTCTGTTGATGACCTGAGGGAGGAGAAAATCGAGTCAAAAGTTGACAAAAAACCAGCCCCCCACTGCTCCGTTTTTGCAGTCTCTCTCTCCGCCGCCGCAGCCACCAAACAGAGCCACAAATAGCTTCTCCGCCACCATGTCCACCACAGGTGTCTATCCCAACCACAAGCCGACCACCCCCCACACCTGAAACTGTCACCGTTTTTTCCTCTCTCTCACCTCTGCAGAATCCTTCTTCCTTCCCCGTGATCGACTCCGGCCACCGTTGCTCCCAGCGACGCCGCCCGAGCCATCAGCTCAACCTTTTAATCACATCTGTGACCACCGCTGATGATAGTCTTCTCCTCCGCCCACCTACACCTTCTGCAACCGTTTGGTTGCATGCAAAACGTGAACAGTTACACGTTTATGCAGAAATAATTAACATGGAGATGGGCTGGACCTGATTCGGCCCAGACCAAATTTATGGACCGATAACGGCCCACCCTTTTGTAGGCTGGGCTCGGCCCGGCTAGCTAGGCCGGCCCAGCACACATATTTTATATTATATAATATAATATATATTATAATATTATTATTTAAAAAAAAAACAAAAAACAAAAAAATCCAAAAAAAATGCAAAAATCATTTTAAAAAATTTGTGATTTTCTCAAATATTTTTCTATCCATTTTGCATAATATCGGGTTGTATATTTACATTGTAAAATACAAATCCGGTATTAAAATACCCGTTTTTCTCCGAAATATTTCAAAAAAAAATCAAAACATTTTCAATATATATATATATATTGTTGCATACGACTAAATCCTATTCAAGCATATTTTTGATAAAAAAAAAAACAAGAAAAAAAATTGCATCTTTTCATGTTTTTTTTTTTAAATCAAAAAATGGATATCATAACCAGTTTATGATTATCCATTAAGATTTGGCCACCATGTCAAAAATATTTGTCCAATCTTTTTTTTAAGATCCAGATGTAGGCTTTAATATTTGTGGGGTGTAAAATTACACGATAAATTACACCCTCAGGTATTAAAGATACAAGGTGTAAATGCGATGCTAAAATTCAAAATTTAGAATGGTTAGGATGTAACCCGATAAGATAGAGATTCTCTCATGAAGAGAGATCTGCCTTGAACCTTAGAAAAGACCAACCCTACTTAGAAAAAAAACAATCAAACAACAATGCAACTTACCTTAGGTAGGGTTCACTAGGGGTGATGCGTCTTCCCCCTTGCATAACCAATCCCTTACTCGGACTCTCGCAGACCATAGGTTCCTAGTGACCATAGTACTAGGTGGTGACTCCTTACACTAATCATAATTTTATGATTAAATCCAAAACCCTTTCCAACACACAACACACCTCACACAGGAGGCACGACAAAGAGCCTCCGCCGTCGCCAGACGACGTCGCGCCCCCGCGACAGCTATCGTGAAAGTGCATTGTTGTGGGTTAGATATTATTCTTTCTAATAAAATAAATAAATAAATAATCAAGTTCTTTCATTATATTTTTTAATGTTAAAAATTCTTATTATATATAAAAAACTTATGTATACATTCAATTAAATAAATTTAGAATTATTTGTACTAATAAATAAATAAATAAAATCGTTAACAATAATTAAGGACTAAATTTGAGAAATGAAAAGATAGATATAGATCAAAATATTTAATCTACCAATATGAATCATGTACCTGGTTGCGTTTAATAACTTTGTTTATTAAACTTAATCTTCTATTTAATCAAACGATAATAGAAATTGACACAAACACAAAAATAATTGAATAAAATTAAAGAAAAAATAATTTATACAAGATTGCACTTATTAAAAGAAAAAAATATTATTATTTTATGTGAAAACCAAGTAAAAATTAAATAATCAAGTTAATTGCAGCTGATTTTTTATTATTAAAGCATGTTTGTTTTATTATTTAAAAGAATGATGTTAACCCGTTCAAGTTTTGATAGAAATTGACCAAGTAAATCAAATAATTAAAAATTTAGTCTGATTAATTGAGTTTAGTCATATCAATATATTATGGCAACCTTTTAGGACATAAATTTTATGAATCAACTAAGTGGGTATAATTAACAACTATTTCTTCCGTACAAGTCAATGGAGATTACAATAACCCCTTCAAAATCTCCATTGCTTCCTTACATTTTCATTGACAGCTCGCTAACCTATCCCATGGTAGCATTCTTCTTCTGTCATCCCAACCAATTAATTGATGTGTAAAGGAGATAGAAAAGAAACGAGTCAAATAACGTCAACCAATGATAATATATCTCCAGATTAAGAGAGCTTTACATGGCTTCACATAAAACTAGATATATACATAATGAAAAGGAAATTGGTCTTCGATTATTATGTATGCTGATAAAGGGATTATTCTTCTCTCCAAGTACAATCCTAATTAATTTATAGAGTATATAATAATCCAAATTTCATTATCTCGTTTGGATCATCAGGCATGGCTGGGTGGCACCATGTTTTCCAGGACACAAGCATGCTCACGTCTACACCACAGAAGCAATCAAACGGTCAAGGATTGAAGAAAGCAATTGAAAGTGAAAGAAACGGAGGTGCACGCACCACCACCGTCACTATCACCACCGTCACCTTGGAAAATGGAAGCTTTTGCTTTTATTTGCAATAATTGTAACTACGTACGTGACCCTACAATAATATTTATACATCTCACCAACCTTGTTGACCTAATTGTTTAATCACAGAGGATGGTCTCTCTGCGTAAAATATTATAAATTATATGAGTTTATTCATAAGGTTTTATGGAATGAAAAACATATTATCAATTAATAAACAAAATTTGCATGGGGATAATACCATAGCCAGTGTTTAGACGTACCGCGAAACATGTTGCTTACTGACTGTGTCCATCGGGAAGCAAATTGGAACCCTAACTTGAATGTTTTTCGTGATTGGCTTGAAGATTAATTAAAGATAGTGAAAAGAGTTTCTCCTTGAAGACTTTGTTTGAAAAATGATTAAGATCTATCCGGGGGTTTTATTTTATTATATTTTGGATGGATAGGTAGTTTGGCCCTGTTTAATGGAGTTATAGAAGTGAGGTACTTAGGTTTTTATTTTATTATTTTGAGTCTAAACACGAGTATCAATGCAGTGCAATTTATGTATTTTATGTATTTTCAATTTATGTATCTTTTTATGTATTTTCAGATAATTTTAATATTCTATATTAAGAATAATTTTATTTAAAAAAAAAAGTACTTCAATATAATAGCACTTTGGAAGAAAACATTCAAAGGGACAAAATCCCAGGAGTGCTATACAAAGATAAGATAGCATAAACATGTAGTAAAGCCTCCCATATTTGCCTGACCAAACATGTAACAACACAAAGGCCCATGCATCATGACCACTGGATTTGAATCCAACGGTTGATGCTGGACGTTGACTCAAACCATCGATCTTCTGAACTTAATTTCCCTTTACATGATTTTGCATGCCGGGGGATAGTCTTCATAAACATATTCACATCTACACACATAGTAACCCCTACTTCGGCAACTACAGCCACCAACTGCCCATATATCACACACTGGCCTTCCACAAGGTACATAACATGGACGTGTTGGCCTTCCACAAGGTACATCACATGGACGTGTTGGCCTTCCAGAAGCTTGATAACATGGGCCTCCACTAATCCCATTGTAGCATTCAGCACAACATGTCCTTCGGGGTGTCTGTGGAGGCGGGTCAGGCTTTGTCTGTGGAGGCGGGTCAGGCTTTGTCTGTGGAGGCGGGTCAGGCTGTGGCTGTGTCTGTGTCTGTGTCTGTGGAGGCGGGTTAGACTGTGTCTGTGGCTGTGGATCCGATTTAGGCTGTGGTGGTTTCGGAGTCGGTTTGATGATCTCAATGCACTTGACAGCTTTACCTCCTTTGCAGTATATTTTTTTCTTGATCTTTTCAGGACAGCAACACACCACAGTGATTGTCACTTTATTTTCCTTCTTGTCATATGCCTGGTTCTGGATTTCTATTGTTCATTAATTAACATCATCAATCCACAAAACTTAGTCACTTCCTTTGGTAATAAAAACAACTCAAACGTAGCAGTACTGTTTTTAAAGAGAAAAAAGAAAGACTCACGAGGGATAGCACACAGTACTCTCTTGATTTTCTTGTGGCATTTTTCGCATCCAAGGTCAACCTTAATCACCATCTTTGTGACTTGCTGTAACGATAGTACGTAGTTAGTGCATGCATTTCATTTAGGACCTCACCATGATTAATCCCAATAGAAAACATTAAAAAACGTCGTCATGATAAATTTATAGACAGAAAGATTTGAAGAACTCAAAACATGTTCTGACATGGAAGAATTCGCTGTAGAGATTATCAAGAACTTGTACGTAACATATATAGGACCTCCACGTAAAAAGAAGAAAAGCCAAATTAAGAGGATGCATTAAAAGATAAATTAACACACACAAATATACATATCATACCGTTTCCACCATGGTTTTGTGTATGCTTTGATCCGATGAGACGATGGAAATATTGAGCGAGTATATATATAGAGGTGGGGGGAGGGGGTTAATTTAATTAAGATAATTACATGTGAGACATGTGAGGCTTTAATTTAATTGTCCTTGCATTTTTAGACCAATAAGATGAGGAAATGTGGACTTGGGGGAGTGAAAACTTGCTGCAACCATCGTAAATATCGTCGCTGCTGACCCAACAATCTTTCATCAGCAAGAGATGGTTTTGATGTGCACATCTCACCTTCTATTTTGTTAATCAATTCAAAGGTTAAGCTAAAGGATAGCCAGGGTTAAAGAAATTGATACTAACATTTATTTCTTTTAAAAAATTATTTTTCTTAACGTATTAGGTTAATATAAAGGATTGTTTCTTAAAACTATTCAAAATAAAAAATCATTCTATATATAAAATGGTTCGAAATATCTAGCTATACCATGAAAACAAATCAATATAAAATAAGAGCGTTTAAAAAAACCAATTCATTTATAATATTTATATTATCTAACTTGATCCAATCAGTTAAAGTCAAATTATATAGATATTATAGATGATTACTAGTAAAAAAATCTAAAAAATAGATAATTGTGATAACAAAATATAATTTTTAATATTTTTAACAAAATATAAATAAAATTTTTAAATTATGATTTTTTATATATAATTGTGATTTTTTTAATATTTCATGTTGTGCTTTTTTAAAATATATATTTTAAAAAATATTAAACTAATAATTTTTTATTATTATTGATATTAACACATTAAATTATTAAAATAAATTAAAAATATTAAATTACCATCTTTCCAACTTAAACACAATTATATATATATATATATATATATATATATATATGTATGAAAAAAAAAATCCTCAGGCGTTAGGCGATTTATATCGATTTGAAAAGGAGAAAGAGACTGAAG
Organism: Populus tremula; assembly: GCA_964019445.1. NCBI lineage: Eukaryota > Viridiplantae > Streptophyta > Magnoliopsida > Malpighiales > Salicaceae > Populus > Populus tremula. Next base: position 22,532,842 of record CAXHTJ010000016.1, on the reverse strand, counting down.
GGGTTAGGCGACGATGCTAATTGGTGCTACAAAAGACTAAAGGAGTGGCTATCTGCCAATTGCTATGTGTGGGCACAAGGGAGAGAGGTTAAGAAAAAAATTGTGGGGTCCAGAAATTGTCCATAAGTGCAAAACTACAAAAGAAATTATCCAATCAATCCAGCGTCCTATCCTATTATTGTCAATTTACAATTATTGTAAATTTACAGTGTCGTGGAACTAAAAAAAAATAAAATGATTTTACCTTGAAATTTATGCCACCACGGGTCATGGAAGCCACTAGTTCAGGAACCCGCGCGATGCTGCAGGTTAATTTGTTTTGTATAAAAAATACCAAAAAAAACTAAGATCTAAAAATATGAGGTTTTTCTGTAAAGCTATATCCAAGAATCTTGGGTTTGCTATAACGCATGACCCAAAAATAATATTTATAATAATAATAATAATATTAAACTTGCATGACCCAGTAGGTCTCGCTCCAATACCAGACCCAATAGCCTTGGATGCGGATCTGGCTGCAAGGTCATGTCATAAAAGTGTGATAATTAAATAAATTAATTAAAAAGAAAAAAAAACCAATAGAAAGAAAAAAACTAATGAATAAAAAGAAAAAAAATATGAATTAATTGGGTTAACCCATTAAATGTTGGATTCATGTCGTGAAAGTTTGATAACTAAATAGAAAAACAAATTCAAGTTAACTCGTTAAACCAGGTTAACCCGTCAAACCTGAGATCCGTGTCATGAAAGTATGATAACTAAATAAAAACTTTTTTTCATATTAACAAACTAAATTAAACAAAAAAAATCATTAAAAGAAAAAAAAACACAAAGAAAAAAGCAAAAAAAAAAAACCATAGGCAAAAAAAAGGAAAAAAAAGAAAAAGTCAAGTGTTTATGTAAAAACAGAAGAAACAAAAAAAAAACGCTACAGTGAAGAACTTATGCATTTTAGAGTTCTTTAATATTAACAAATAGCATGAGACCCGCGCGATGCCGCGAGTTAATGTTTTTAACATAAAAAATATTAAAAAATAAAATAAAAGTGTTAGGCCATTCTTCAAAGTTATACCCAAGAGTCTTGGGTTTGACTGCAGCGTTTGACCCTAGAGTAATATTTATAATATGAATAAAAATATTAAACTTACATGACTTAAGTTTAAATGAGTCTGGTTGCAACACTGAACCCAAGAGCATTGGATGTGGGTCTGGCTATAAGGTCGTGTCATAAAAACGTGATAATTAAAAAGAAAAAAACCAAAGAAAAAAAAAACCAATAGGAAGAAAAAAACTAATTGTCGATACACGACGTCGGGCGACGGCTCCGCTCATTTTTGTTTATTTAACAAAAAAGATTTGTTTAATTGGGGGAAATAAAAATTTTATTGGAGTCGCCATCTAGTAATTTGAGGGAACTAGAAATCCCAAATTAGACACTGGTCCTAGAGATTCGGGTACTGGGTTAGTTATGATTAAGGGAAGGTAGACACCACCCTTAAAACATCCTTTCAAAAGAAAGGTTACCCTTACTTGTGTGTTTTTTTATTTGTTTCAAATGATATTATATTTTGAGTTTATTTGCAATTTTATTATTTTTTTATGGTTAACGTCGGTCCCTAAAAAAAAATAGAGACACGTTAAAAATGACATCGGTCCCTAAAAATAGGAGACTTGTCTAAAATATTGACGTTTAACCCTAAAAAGGAGAAGTACGTCTGAGTTACCAAAAAAAAACAAAATTATAGACATAATCCATATTTGTTTGGTATTTAAACTTTTTTATTTGACATCGGTCCTTTTTATAAAAAGAGACGTGTCGACAAACAAATATTTGTTTATAAAAACAAATATTTTAATATCGTTGAGATATGGCTATAACTATATTTAAAAATTGGGCTTTGGACCCACGAATGATGACATAATAGGATGGGTGTTGGACCCGCGTTGTTATTCTTTTTTTGTTTTACAACATGCAAGAAAATTTATATACAAAATAAAAAAAAATTAGCAATCTAAAAAAAATTACATGAGTGACACAGTATAGGTAAAAAACTGAAATACCCTCGGATTTCTTGAAAAATTACGAAAATGCCACTGGCGGCGCGTGTGTCTCACGCGCTGTCACTGTTGACGATGGCGAAATTTTCCGGCGAGATTTCTGGCCAACCGATGGTCGGTTCTGGTAGATCTGAGGTCGAGGATTCTGTTGGTGGTGGTCTCGACGGCCGTTGATGGCTGACGAGGGAGAATCGACGACTTGAAGCTTCGGTGGCCGGCGAGAATCGCGGCCTTTTTCCGGCCAGATGAGGCGGCGAAAACGGTTAAAACCGCCGGGGGTTTGCTTTAAAACAGTGGATCAACGTTTCTGTGGTGGTTAGGAGGCGTGATATGGCCGGAAAGTGGAGATTATAGAGGAGAGAGAGAGAGTCGCCGGCGAGAGGAGAGAGATGCTCCGAGATGTGCTACGGTGCGGACGCGTGTATGGTGTACCGGTGCCGCTGAAGGATGGTAACCGTTGGATCTTGGATGAAACGATCGGATGGCTGTGATTGACTAGATCAGCAGGTTGATCGGGTATCGAAAAAAAACATTTAATGGGTATCGACCCGATGAACCGGGTTTTGGTCGAAAATGACGGTTTTGACCCGAGACAACCCGAAACTCATTTTTTACGCTGGTCGACATGGTATGACCCGTATTGACCCGGTGAACGCGGTTTGGGTCGAAAATGATGTTTTTGACCCGAAACAACCCGAAACTCATTTTTTACCCTGGTCAACATGGTATGACCCGTATTGACCCGGTGAACCCGATTTTGGTCAAAAATGATGTTTTTGACCCGAAACAGCCCGAAACTCAGTTTTTACCCTGGTCAACATGGTTTGAATGAAGAGATGCGGTTGACTCGAGAGAGAGAAAAAAAATATTTTTTGAATTTTCAAATTTTTTCTTAATGTTTTTTTTTTATTTTTTTGAAAATATATAAAAAAACATGGGTAAAAAATTGGGTAGCAACAGATGCCCCCTCTTTACAATGCTTACGAAGCAAAAATCCTCGATGTTTTGCATAGTAAGCTTTGTAAAGAAAAAAACTTGTCTTTCTGTCTCTCTTTTTTTCGTTAACCTGAGATCCCATCTGGCGACCTCCTTTACCAAAACCAAAGAATGTGTAAAACGTGGTCTCATTGTAATGGGTAACCAACCCAGGTGGAAAGAATGTGAAAAAAAAATGGTCTCATTATGATGGGTGACCTACCCAAATATAAAGAATATGAAGTGCGGTCTCATTGTAATGGGTGACCTACCCAAAAAGGAAAGAGTGGTCTCATTGTAATGGGTAACCAACCCAGGTGGAAAATAATGTGAAGTGTTGTCTCATTGTAATGGGTGACCTACCCAGATGGAAAAAATATGATGAAGTGGTCTCGTTGTGATGGGCGACCTACCCAAATAGAAAGAATGTGAAGTAAAGAATTTTGTGAGTGGTCTAATTGTTCCAGGCGACCTGCCCGATGATAAAATGCGAGGAAACTCGCAAGTGGTCTAATTGTTCCAAGCGACCTGCCCGATGATAAATTGCGATGAAAATCGCAAGTGGTCTAATTGTTCCAGGCGACCTGCCCGATAAATGAAAAAAAATGCGAGGAAACTCGCAAGTGGTCTAATTGTTCCAGGCGACCTGCCCGATGATAAAATGCGAGGGAACTCGCAAGTGGTCTAATTGTTCCAGGCGACCTGCCCGATGATAAAATGCGATGAAAGTCGCAAGTGGTCTAATTGTTCCAGGCGACCTGCCCGATGATAAAATGCGATGAAAATCGCAAGTGGTCTAATTGTTCCAGGCGACCTGCCCGATAAATGAAAAAAACATGCGAGGAAACTCGCAAATGGTCTAATTGTTCCAGGCGACCTGCCCAATGAATGAAAAAAAAATGCGAGGAAACTCGCAAGTGGTCTAATTGTTCCAGGCGACCTGCCCGATGATAAAATGCGATGAAAATCGCAAGTGGTCTAATTGTTCCAGGCGACCTGCCCGATGATAAAATGCGAGGAAACTCGCAAGTGGTCAAATTGTTCCAGGCGACCTGCCCGATGATAAAATGCGATGAAAATCGCAAGTGGTCTAATTGTTCCAGGCGACCTGCCCGATGATAAAATGCTTGAAAGTGAATGAGCTTCAGGGTTGATGAAAACTTCTAAAGGAAGTCATACCTGTACGGTTGAGATTTGATCTGTAAATCGATCTCAAAGATGATGTAAGCTTCTCACGAAAGTCGTATATGTAAAGCTGAGATCTGATTTGCAAATCAATCTCAAAGATAACACTCAAGAAAGTCTTACATGTACAGTTGAGATCTGATTTGCAAATCAATCTCAAAGACGACGCTCAAGAAAGTCTTATATGTACAGTTGAGATCTGAGTTGTGAATGGATCAGGAAACTTCTCAAGAAAGTCTTATATGTACGGTTGGGATTTGATTTGAAAATGGATCCCAAAGATGAGGAAAACTTCCCAGGAAGTTTGTATCCACGGCTAAGATCTGATCTTCTATTGAAAATGATGGCCGGAGCAAATTCCCTATAAATCACGCAATATTGGGCAAAAGACATCATCCACTTCTCACATTTTCAATACTCTCAAAGTTCTTAACTTTTGAAGTTTTAACCATGTCTTCCTCTTCTTCCAATGCTAATCCAAACCTTGTTCCTGCGGCAGAGCCTGTAGTTTGGCGTACAACCTTTGAAGTGAATGGTCGTCCAGTTACAATAGAGGATACTGTAATGGACGATGAAGATACCGCTGTAGCCGTGGCTAGAGACATGATCCTTCCTCGTGATGAAATGATGCTGGCAGCGAGGACCGATATTGAAGCAGTGAATCAGTCACTTGCTCTTAGTATCAGAGCTACTTCGTCTTTGGTGAATGTTGCGGAGCGTCTTCATGCCAGAAGACTTGAGTTGAATACTCAAATTCCTGAGCTCCATAATCAGATTGAGAATTTAAGGAAAAGGCTCCATGATGAGAGACGTTACAGGAACGAATTGGAGAGGAGAAACCAAGAGCTCAATGCACGTGTTGACTTTTGGAGGGACTATGTTAACACTCGACACCTCGAGTTCGAGGAAGAGATGGAGCGCATGCATAAGCAATTTGAGGAATTCCGAGGCATGATTGGCCATCAAGATGAAAATATCCCTAATCGTCCTCACAGTGTTTAACGTTTGTACTTGTAAACCATTATGCCTATGAATAAAAATCCATCTTCTCGTCTTCATTCATGAATTTTGCCTTTGTGGAATTGCCATATTGATATGATTTAAAGAACTTCAATTCATCTTTGTCTCGTTGGATCCCATGAGGAGTTTTGTTTCGAGAGATATCTGCAAAACAAATATGCGATGCTTGTGAAGTGAGATGATATGCAATGCATCTTACCTGTTTTTGAAATATAGATCCCCGTTCATCTTGTTTGAGGGTTTTGACTTTGAGTGAGCTCTTTTGATTTACGCGTACTTCAAGTCTACTCAAGCTGACCCATGTTGTCCATTTTTTGAGTTTCCCAACAGTCACTGCACGTTTCTCTATTGGTAACTTCACTAAGAGAATCAGCTTCTCCGTGGCCCGACATTGTCCTGAGATTTCATCTGCATTTCTCTTACTGAAGATGTATCAGTTATCTTGTTGTCTAACTGATCATATTGTAAGAGTCAACAATCTCCTTTCATAGATACTGAAAATCATACTATTTCAGTCCGCATGCTAGAAGAAGTCCACAGTTTTATCATGTGTATTTTCCACTAGGGAAGCAAATTTCTTTGCTGTTAAGGATCTGGTAACTGCTTCTCTGCCCCCTGGGAGAATTAACTGCCTCATTTCATTTCCTCCTTTGCTCTTGTTGTCATTAGAATCTCTGATTTTCTAATGGTGCCTCATAACGTGTTATATGCTCATTTTTCTTACAAAGAAAACCTTTTTTCAAAAATGATTTTTTAAAAGATCTGTTTTGTTCCAGAAAACTGAAACTCTCAATGTCTGTTTATAACAATGTTCAGGCAATTCTGGGGCTTTATGTCAAATCTCTTGGTAAAAGTAATCTAAGATGAAGGTAAGTGATGAGATGACCTTCTGCTTTGGTTTTCAAAGTGTTCAAGCGATTGCTTGAAGGTATTTTGAGAGAAAAGAAACAATTTGCCTTTTATCTTTAGAAACACTCTTTTTAACAGCATGAATAATAACGAGTAATTATTTGCTACGCCATGACTCTTGATGAAAAAGTCTCTTATATTTTGAGAACGCCATTTATTGATCCAGGTCGCTTACTTGATTAGAAAGGACTTCAAAGGCACATAATGTAGTTTATGGCTCAAGGCTATAAAAGAAAGAGTATTCCATAAGCTCAAAAAGTGTTTAAGGGCTTATAAACTATAGATCACTATTATCTTGTCTTGGCATTTTCTTTTGCTACCTTGACAACAAAAATGATGATAATATTCCAAATGAGGAACTTCTGTTTTCTTTTTGTTATTCCCATATTTAGGAATTCTCTCAATTGTTTGGAATTTTGAATTCTTTGTTGTCAGACTTTCTTTAAAGCTCACATGCCTTCAAGACAATTTCTTAATCATATTTCTCTTTTTGCCCCCTAGTGTAGGGTGTGATCTTAGTCAAGGTTCTCATGAAAGAAAAGGCTTTAAATAGACTCAGCTCAAATTGGGACTGCAAAGGATAATTTTAAAGAAAGTGAAAGGAATATCAAAGATGGCCTTTCCTCATTTCAAGTAAGATCAGTTAAAACCAATAAACTTTGTCCATATCCAACGTAATGCTTTGGATTTGTAAGATACCATGTTTTGCGAGTCCATGACAAACTAATGTACTACCAACCATTATTCATGCTGATAAAATGTGGATCCAAGACATAATTTGGGTGATAGTTGTTCCAATTGCATGTTTTTTTTTTTTTGGTCATCTCTTTCAAGGGAATTGCTCTGAACATTATTCCAAACAAATCATTGATTTATTTCATTGAAATCACAAACAAAATCAGTTCTTTTAAAACCTCATTTAAGAAGAATGGATTCTCCTGTAAAAAAAGTTTGAAAGATCAAATTGTTGAGCCATTGAGATCATGCATGGGCTTTTTGGTGAGGTATAATGCAAAGAGAATTTCCTGGCCAAAACTTTATTGATTTGATTGGATGAAACCATCATACATAATACTTTTTCACAGAATCAGAGTTCACAGGCCTAGGTAAATCATCTCCATCCATCCTACTTAACAACAGAGCTCCTCCAGATAGTGTTTTCTTCACTACATATGGGCCTTCATAGTTTGGTGCCCACTTGCTTCGGTCTTCACTTGGTAATGGCAAGATTTTCATAGTACAAGATCCCCTTCTTTGAATTCTCTTGCATGATTGGGCAAAGGGTTGGACTTCACATTTGGTGCATCATCAAAAGATATCCATCCAGCTTTTATCAATTGCAAAAGCTTGTTCTTAAATGCATTACAACTTTCAATGTTATGCCCAGCAGCGCCAGCATGATACTCACATTTCAGATCTGTCTTATACCAATTTGGGTATGGAGGTTGCAGTGGGGTTAAGGGAATAGGGGCTATTTGCCCAATACTCAACAACTTCGAGTACATTTCTCCTAAGGGAAGTGGTAATGGTGGCAGTCGTTCTTGGGTTCTTTGAAAATTCCTTCTTGGAGGATTAACAATCTGGTTACTTTCTTGGTTATTTGGTTGATTTTGTTGGTTGGTAGGGAAATGTTTAGTGAAGTTTACACTTGCAACTTGTTGGGTAGGTATTTGGAAGTTATAATGATAGTAATTCTTTTTCATACCCTTATACACTTCTTCCACATTGTTCACATCGGCATCCTTTTTCCCAGTAAAGCCTTTCTTCTCAGTAGGCTCTGACATTCTCCCCGCTCTTATCGCTTGTTCTATTCTCTCAGCGATAGTTACAGCATCATAGAAATGCTGAGCTGAACTACCCACCAGGTGTTCAAAGTATGGAGATTTAAAAGTGTTAGAAAACAGAGTGACCATTTCTTTTTCTAACAAAGAGGGTTGCACATGCGATGCTTTTTCACGCCATCTCAAAGCGTATTCTCTTACAGTCTCTTTGCTGCCCTTCTCCATGACTAACAAGCTTGACCTGTCCGGGGCTACCTCCATGTTGAATTTATACTGCTCCACAAAGGCTTTTACCAAATCTTTCCACTTTCTGATCTTGGTGTTATCCAGCCTTGTATACCAGCTTAATGCCGATCCAGAAAGACTGTCTTGAAAGAAATGGATGAGAAGTTTCTCATCATTCACTACTTCTGCCATCTTATTGCAGTAAGATTTAAGATGCGTGACTGGGCATTCAGTTCCCGTATACTTGATGAATTCTGGTACCCTAAATTTTCTGGGTACAACTACATTTGGAACTAAACACATTTCTGCAGCATAAACAGGATCATATAAGTCTGCCCCTTCTACTGCCTTCAATCTCTCTTCCAGAGCGGTCAATTTATCATAATCGATATTTTCAGAGAATTTCATCCTTTGTGGGTCATCAGTTGCCAGGTTTACATTAACTGGCACTTGTGCTGGTGGAACATTGGCAGTGAACTGTTGTTCAAATGAAGAGGGATTTGCCCCTAAATTTTGAGGCGGGAATACAAAGGGAGCTGATGGCATAGATATAGATGGAGTTGCAACTGCCGGCTGAGTAGAGGTGCCTTCCCCAGACTTGGATACTAGGGCCTGCTCGAGTAGACTTGTAAGTCGTGCTATATCATTTTTCATGTTCTCCAACTCTCTTTGATAATGAGCCTCCAGGTGTGCCCTTTCTTCGTTCTCCATTATCTTCCTTCGTTGTCGAGTGTAATGAATTTTACGGCCTTTTGGGGGATCTATATTTTAACCTGAGTGAATGCAAGTAAACTAAATGAAATGCACAAATGGATGCAAAATGCCATATGCTTTATGCATGTTTGTTATTGGTTTCAATTTTTTTTTAAACTTATAACGAGGAATAGACCAGATCAGATTCTCTTAAGAAAGTTCTCACTGAGGACTCCAAACCTACAGGGACTTGAACCGATTTAGGGGAGAAATTTGATGCCATGTTCTGATGGCAAACAATCCCTTTCATCATGTTGGTTCAATTCTGATCTGGTCAAAAATTCCTCAATAGTAATGTTTTTTTAATCTCACACTTCCTATGAGGATCGGTGGAGATTTAATGAGAATATGAAATATATATGAACATGTATGTTAATGCATTGATATTTGTTTGTGTCCTAAAGGTATATCCTAATTGATAGGATCTAGCTCATAGGGTTTGGCTCAGTTGATTCTAATCTTAAAGATTTTCTTTGGTTCTTAGATTGCCCGAATTACCCATGGGGTAGTCGGCCTCTTAACCTTATACAACATGAGTATGGGAAGAAAATTCCACAATACCCGTTGCATAGGGTGAGTTACAATCCAAGCGAAAGTCCAAATGAGCATCAGTGGACATAAGTCACACTTGCCACCTGAATCTTTCTTTTCTAATCTTAAAAAGGACGAGCTCGGGTCCAGAGCTTTTATGGGTTCACTGTGAAGTGTGTGAATACACAAATAAATAACATGCATGCATGTGTAATTAAAAAATGAAATGATTTACAATTGATATTGCATAAAATAAATAGTGCAAATAAAATAAATACTCAAAAAATAAATAGCAATAAAAAAAAATGAAAAGCACACACAAGCAGTTGGTTCAACCCTGTCCCCAGTGGAGTCGCCATTCTGTCGATACACGACGTCGGGCGACGGCTCCGCTCATTTTTGTTTATTTAACAAAAAAGATTTGTTTAATTGGGGAAATGAAAATTTTATTGGAGTCGCCATCTAGTAATTTGAGGGAACTAGAAATCCCAAATTAGACACTGGTCCCAGAGATTCGGGTACTGGGTTAGTTATGATTAAGGGAAGGTAGACACCACCCTTAAAACATCCTTTCAAAAGAAAGGTTACCCTTACTTGTGTGTTTTTTTATTTGTTTAAATGATATTATATTTTGAGCTTATTTGCAATTTTATTTTTTTTTTATGGTTAACGTCGGTCCCTAAAAATAGGAGACACGTTAAAAATGACATCAGTCCCTAAAAATAGGAGACTTGTCTAAAATATTGACGTTTAACCCTAAAAAGGAGAAGTACGTCTGAGTTACCAAAAAAACTATGGACATAATCCATATTTGGTATTTAAACTTTTGACATCGGTCCTTTTTATAAAAAGAGACGTGTCGACAAACAATATTTGTTTATAAAAAAAAATATTTTATATCGTTGAGATATGGGTATAACTATATTTGAAAATTGGGCTTTGGACCCACGAATGATGACATAATAGGATGGGTGTTGGACCCGCGTTGTTATTCTTTTTTTTGTTTTACAACATGCAAGAAAATTTATATACAAAATAAAAAAAATTAGCAATCTAAAAAAATTACATGAGTGACACAGTATAGGTAAAAACTGAAATACCCTCGGATTTCTTGAAAAATTTACGAAAATGCCACTGGCGGCGCGTGTGTCTCACGCGCTGTCACTGTTGACGATGGCGAAATTTTCCGGCGAGATTTCTGGCCAACCGATGGTCGGTTCTGGTAGATCTGAGGTCGAGGATTCTGTTGGTGGTGGTCTCGACGGCCGTTGATGGCTGACGAGGGAGAATCGACGACTTGAAGCTTCGGTGGCCGGCGAGAATCGCGGCCTTTTTCCGGCCAGATGAGGCGAAAACGGTTAAAACCACCGGGGTTTTACTTTAACAGTGGAACCTTTCTGTGGTGGTTAGGAGACTTTATGGCCGGAAAGTGGAGATCGAGGAGAGAGAGAGAGTCGCCGGCGAGAGGAGAGAGATGCTCCGAGATTTGCTACGGTGCGGACGCGTGTATGGTGTACCGGTGCCGCTGAAGGATGTTAACCGTTGGATCTTGGATGAAACGATCGGATGGCTGTGATTGGCTAGATCAGCAGGTTGATCGGACGGCCCAGATTGTCTGGTTTTGATTCTGTGTGGCGCGGTGCACCGAAAGCTCGGTGCACCGGATGACGTGGCGCAACGGGATTAAATCCTGGAATATGTTAACGGCTGAGATGTGTTGGGATATGTTTGGTATTTTTTAAATTGTTTTTTTTAAAAGACAATATCCTACTCTCCTGAAGAAAAACTAAAAAAATTAGAAATAGTATCAATCGATTCTTTCTTTTTTTCTTTTCTCTTCCTTTTTTTTTTTTCCCCCCCCTTTTTTTTCTGCCCCCCTCCCGTGGCTATTTATAGCCACGGTACAACAACCATAAAATTCTGTTTTATTATATATAATAATAAATAATGCACACAACTACCATAATTTTGTTTTATTATATATAATAATAAATATTTACACAACTACCATAATTTTGTTTTATTATATATAAAAATATTTACATGGGTAAAACTAAAAATTCAAATCAGTATTAGAAAAATTCCGTTTCAACCGCCAAAAAATGGAATACCAAAAAAAACATTTAATGGGTATCGACCCGATGAACCGGGTTTTGGTCGAAAATGACGGTTTTGACCCGAGACAACCCGAAACTCATTTTTTACCCTGGTCGACATGGTATGACCCGTATTGACCCGGTGAACTCGGTTTGGGTCGAAAATGATGTTTTTGACCCGAAACAACCCGAAACTCATTTTTTACCCTGGTCAACATGGTATGACCCGTATTGACCCGGTGAACCCGATTTTGGTCAAAAATGATGTTTTTGACCCGAAACAGCCCGAAACTCAGTTTTTACCCTGGTCAACATGGTTTGAATGAAGAGATGCGGTTGACTCGAGAGAGAGAAAAAAAATATTTTTTGAATTTTCAAATTTTTTCTTAATGTTTTTTTTTTTATTTTTTTGAAAATATATAAAAAAACATGGGTAAAAAATTGGGTAGCAACACTAATGAAGAAAAGGAAAAAAATTTAATTAACTGGGTTAACCCTTTAAACCAGGTTAACCCATCAAACCTGAGATCCGCGTCATGAAAGTTTGATAACTAAATAAAAACAAAATTGACGGGTTTACCCAGAATTAATAGGGTTAACCCGTCAAACCAAGTTAACATGTTAAGCCTAGGATACATGTCATGAAAGTCTGATAATTAAATAGAAAGAAATTTAACCTTAACAAACTAAACTAAACGAAAAAAATTAATAAAAAAAAAATAACAATTTTGGGTCAGCCCATCAAATCAGGTTAAGCCATCAAACTTGGGATCCACCTCATGAAAGTTTAATAACTAAATAGAAAAAAAACATTGACAGGTTTACCTATAATTAACTGGGTTAACCCGTCAAACCAAGTTAACCCGTCAAGCTCGGGATACGTGTCATAAAAGTCATAATTAAATAGAAAGAAATTTAACATTGACAAACTAAACTAAATGAAAAAAATTAATTAAAAAAAAAAAATTACAGGTTAACCCGTTAAACCAGGTTAAGCCATCAAACCCGGGATCTATGTCATAAAAATTTGATATCAAAATAAAAAAAAATTAACATTAATAAACTAATTCAAACCAAAAAAAAATTAAAAAGAAAAAGAAAAAGAAAAAAGATAGTTAATATATATTATAATATAATATAATATATTAATAATAAAATAAGTAAAAGGCGTGGGGAAGCTACAGTAGTTTCCCCACGCCTTTTAGTATATTACTTAATTGTTCGATACCAAAAACTATTTTTGTTTAAAATTAATTTATATATATATATATATATATATATATATGTATGTATATATGTATGTATGTATGTATATATATATTTTTTAGATTGTTTTATATGTTGTGTTGTTATGAATAAAATTTTTTTAAAAATAAAATAAAAATATATTATTTAGAAATATTTCTAAGTGAAAAGAATATTAAAAAATAACTACTACTACACCCTCAAACATCCTCGGAATAATGTTTGTTATTGCAATTCATTGTGTTTTAAGAGTGTTTTTAGTTTAATAATACAATATAATAAATTTATTTTGATTTTTTTGTTTTTGACATCAAAGTATTAAATTCATAAAAATATATTAAAAAAAACCAATTTAATATATTTTCAAGCCAAATATAATTTTAAAATGCACTCAAACAAAATTTTATACACAAAATCAAATGGAACCCGGAAGAAAGCAACGATTGAACGCTCTCTAATGTGATTTGCTCTCTAATTTGAAATCACAGTTATAATGCCTCGCCATATAAAAAGGTGATTTAATTATAAACCAAGTTTCCATTAACATTAAGCTTAGCTCGTGGCTCACATAACAAGATAAGGACTGATTATAGACACTTGGACTACCTGACCAATCTCTTTTATTGTAATCTTGCTAGTTTAATATATCTTATAACCAATCAGTTGGTTAAAAGTGATATTATTTGTCATTTTTCTTCTGGGTTCTATAATGGTGGATGATCCCTCCGTATTGACTGAATTTTGGCTTTGCATTCTCGTGCTTCTGAGCACCCTGGATAATTCACCACTTCTCCATATTAAGTAATTAGGGTTGGTTGAGGATTTTTTTTGATGTTCCCTGTAGACTAAAACAAGCTACTCCAATTACATCGATCTGATGGCGTCTAGCTTAACTAAAAAATTTGCTTTTTTTGAACAAAATAATATACTTGGCTAATCCCAAAGTTTTTGGTATAAGCAGCGAGGGTGAGTAGCTGATATAAGCAGTCAAACCAATCAGTCGGACCCATGTTTTGTCACCACAACTCATAAGATAAGACGAACTATTCACCCAATGAGATATCCACCTGAAATTACTATGATAAAGTGCTTGGTAATTTTTCACCCATGCCTTCTCATCTAGGTTGTTCCACTATTCGCTTAAAATCGGCCCAATATTGAACCACAAAAAATTATTAAAAACTTCTCTCAATGTCTCCAAGTGATTGACTATCCATATGAATAGTAGAGGAACACAACATCGTATCGTTCTCTTTCCATTCAGTATATAATGGTTTAGGGATAAGAGAGTTTCAGTTAAGATAACTGAGATGAGGTTATTCTTTGTTCATTCATACTTAAGGAAAGTGTTGACAAATTCAATACTGATGATCTCAGCGGCTTCTGAAGGAAACAAAACTAACCCAAAGATGGCGAAAACAACTACTTGATATTTCTCTTCTCCTAGCTTTACATTGTCTTTATCTGTCTTCAACTTATTCTCAATCAACTTCCACTAAAATCCTTCATTAGACGTCCTATATTGATCAACTTGGTCTCGATGCATTAATTTTGCAACCTCGACAATTTTATTCTCAATGCTTTATCTGAAATATACTTTGTGAGGGTCATTTGTGAAGTTGAAAATATGGACATACTCTTCAATGGTAAGGGTCATGTTAATGTCTCCAAAGGTGAAACATATATAACCTAGATTCCAAAAATGCATTGACTTGTTGAAATCTGAACTGAGATCCTTATTAGGTGGGTAATTCTCTCATACTTCTTCTCTAACAAAGTCTCATCCACATACCACAAAACTGACACAAGCTTCTCTATATTCTCTAACAAAGGGTTTATGATAAAGGTTTTAGGTCCAGTGACCACCTTTTATGAAGGCATTATAAAGGTTTACAAGAAATGGTTGGGGAACATTGTGACCATCATTATCAAGTAAACGCTCAACTTATAGTATATGTTTCATGAATCTAAACTCCGACTGAAAGTCATGAGACAGGCCGCTACTCCCCACCCAACCTAGAATTCAGTTTATTTGAAAATCAAGATGAATGAAGGCATTAATCTATACCCGATGTACTTATACATGAGAAATATATAAAAACACATGCTAAAGCAGTAATATATATATATATATATATATATATATATATATATATATATATATATTCTTTAGGTAAAATTAAACAGGCCAACAAAATAAATAGGCAAATAATCAAACAAGCAAAGTTCAGTCCAACCAGACAAGTCCCTTATGGAGTCACCATCCTATTGTGACAACGTCGTGTGGCGAAATTGCCTCTTGGAATTGGGGGGGTTTTGGATTTAATCATGAAGTTATGATTATAGAGTTCAAGAATCACCACCTAGTATTATGGTCATTATAAAACCAAATGGTCTGTGAGAGTATAGTTAAAAGGACTAGTTGTGCAAGAAAAAATGTACCACCTTTGGTACAACCTACCTAAGATAAACTGTATTGTTGATTGATTATTTTTCTAGGTCATATTTATATTCGTTAGTCTTATTTAAGATTCAAGACAAATCTTTCTTCACGAGGAAGTCTCTAACTTATTGGGTTAAATCTTAATCATTTTAAGGCCTATATTTAGCATCACATTTATTTTCTCTGTTGTATCTTTAATACTTGAGGGTATACTTTACAATGTAATTTTATAGTCTCAAATATTAAAGTCTCACAATTAAATTCTAACTCTTTGGATACAAAAAACTAATTGTTGTGAGATTTTTTGTATTTTGGTCAAACCCTAATGAATAATTATAAACAAGTTATGATATTCATTTTGCATTTTTAAAAGATGATAAAAATATGATTTTATCCTTTTAAAAAAATATGCATGAAAAAACTTTAGGATTTGACCATATGCACAAAAACAAAATATTTTTTTGTTTTTGAAATGAAGGTTTGTTTAAAAAAATGGATTTTTTTGAAATTTCAAAGAAAATCAAATATCTTTTATATCGGGAATGTATCTTACGGTATAAGTTTACAACCCGATATTAGACGAAATTATTGGAAAAAACATACAATGAACCCATAAATAATTTTAAAATGGTTCTTAAAATTGTTTTGTTTTTTTAGCTTTTTATTAGGCTTGTTTTGCTAAACCATAAAACAAAGATATATATAAAAACAAACTAAGGGAAAGGTATTAGGGTGTGTTAGGCAAACTATTTTTTTTTACACGCACACACAAAAACCAATGATATTATTGTTTTTTTAGGGGCTGGGTCGAGCTCGACCCATGTGGCTGGGCTGAACCCAGCAGGCCTAGCCGATCACTGGCCCAAATCAGTGACCTGGTTGGGCAAAAAGGCATGTGTGAGTTTCCTCAGGCGTGCCTTGGCTGATCACTGTTCAAGTGAATTAAATTTCACTTAAACAGAAACAAATGCACTAGGATTCATGCAGATGCTGGGGATGACAAACCTAGAGGCGGAAACGAAGAAGCTGCAGTGAAGTTAAAGGCATCATGGCTAATCTGTCTTTATTCGTCTATTTCAGCCATTTTTCTTCTATTTTGTGTTTGCGTTTGTCTCTCTTTTTTCTTCTACGTCTTCATCCCTCTCTATCTACTGGTTCTTGTACTCTCTTCTCCCTTGTTCTGTAGATTTTATTTGTAGGGAGGAAAGACCGAAAGGCAATCCCCGCTTCTCTCTTGTTTCTCTCTTTTTTTTTCTCTGTTTTTGTTAATTTTTCAACAATAACAAACTAAACTCCTGCATATAGTTTAAAAGGGATACATTCCATCTTCAGGACGTAAGGTCCAAAAATAAGTAACAACAATGTATATTTTTTACTGTTTTCAAATACTGATATCAAGAATAAATCTTAAAAAAAAAAATTATATATTTATTTTAATATAGTTTTAAGTAAAAAATATTTTTAAAAGTAATATTTACGTCAAAATTTCATAAGAAGGGAACGTAATAATCACATGAATCTAATTTGAAATTTGTGCCTCTACTCTACGTGTCATGAGTCCATTATCTATGCTTTCTGAATGACAAGCTGGGTTTCATTAGTATTGAGCTTAGCCCATGTTTTACAGGGCGCATATAAATATAAATTTTATGATATATCTGAATTGACCCAATGACCTTTAAATTGGAAGGGAAGTACTGCTCAATTCAATGCATGATTCTGTGATAAATTCAAGGGAGAGTTCTTATCGCCAAGGACAATGATAGGATCATGACAGTCCTCATTCCATTATCTAGATAGATCATGCATGACCTAAATTTCTGACAGCGAAGCTTGGTAAAGTTTACAAACTTGAAGACGCATAGGAAACATGAATTATTGTATTTATTATTTTACCATGAAAATGAAAAATGAGAAATTAGAAACCCAAGTCGTAAAGCAAGTAGCTCATCGTTTAATCTCACCACTGGAACCTCAAAAGTGCTAGGATACATGAGGGATGGCTATCTCCTCATCCCTATGTGTGGACATTAAGAAGAAAGTTAACAAATTGTGGGCCCAGAAGTTGCGTCCATGAGTGCCAACCTTGAAAGCCGAGGTAGGTTTGACTAATCGTTTGAATTTGCGTTCAACTGCATATTTTTTTTAAAAATATATTTTTTAAAATATATATATATATGTCCCAACGTCACAAAGAGCAATAATCCTTAGCCAACATAGATCATATCTTTAGATATATTTACAGAGTTCCAAAAAGAATCGATGCGGATCTTCTAAAATCTGTGTTTGATTTTAAATAAATTTATAACCTTTGAATTAAAAGATATGTAAGATAGAATTTTAAGAAGATTTAATTTGCTTTAAAAGCTCATTTTTCTCTTAGTATTTCAAGTATTCGCGACTCGTAAATTACAAGAAAAAGACAAAAAATAGAAATCTAAGGAAATTTGAAGCGCTTTAAAAGCCTATTTTTGCCTTAGTATTTTATACTCTCACGGCTCGTAAACCGTGGAGTATTGAATGTCCTCAATTATAATCAAAACTTCTTTCAATGATATGTGATGACTTATTATTTCTAAAAACATATTTTGGATATTAATTATTTAGGGTTTCTTTATCCAAACATTAACATCGAATAATAACAAATTATTTTCAATAATATTTTAGATATTCATCCCTTTGGGATTTTTTTATCCAAACATTTTTTTTCTTCTATGCTTTTATCAATTTTTCAACAATCACAAACTAAATTTATGTATATGGTTTAAAAGGTATGCACTCCATCTCCAGCATGTGGGCTCCAAAAATAAACAACAATAATGTATGTTTTTTTATTGTTTTTATATACTAGTATTGAGAATAAATCTTAAAAAATAAAAATATATTTTTTATTTTAATATAGTTTTAAGTAAAAAAAAAATTAAAATTAAAATTTATGTCTATAAGAAGGCAATGTAATAATTGTAAACCTGACGAGATTTCATTCAAGAATTCTGTCTTTCTTTATTTCTGATACTTGCTCTTTACATATACTATGCAGCTGCTGCCTCTACTAGCTGTCTTTGGAAAGAAATCAAATACTATCCCATAACAATCGGGATTTACATAAATATAAGATATACTAGAATATTACATCTATAGTTTCCTGTTGTGTGTAGGTTTGTACAGCTCATGCCAACACTCCCTCTCAAGTTGGTGAAAAAATGTCTTTGATACCAAGCTTTTCAAGAGAGCTGTGAAAGTTTTTGTTGGAGACCGCTTTTGTAAGCATATCAGCAAGTTGATCCTCTGACCTGACGAAGGGAAAACAAATTACTTTTTTTTTTCTAGATTCTGCTTAATAAAATGCCGGTCTATCTCAATGTGTTTTGTCCTGTCATGCTGGATTGGATTCTGAGATATTTCAATTGTGGCCTTATTATCACAATACAAATTCATCTCTGAGTTAGGAGCAAAGCCAATTTCTGAGAGTAGTCTTCTAAGGCATAGAAGCTCACAAAGCCCCTTTGCCATACCTCTAAACTCGGCTTCAGCACTT
>CAXHTJ010000016.1:22366583-22511583 GCA_964019445.1 Populus tremula | reverse complement strand
ATGACTTTTGGCAAAAATGCAAGTCTCACATCTGAAATTTGAATGTCTCAAAGTTGAAAATAACTGTGGAAATAAATGCTTCATGTAGCTAAATGAGGGATGTCCTAATCGATAATGCCATAGCCAAATCTGTTCTTTGCTTGCACTAAATGTGCGACTCACAGTATTAACTCTGCCTGAACTGAAGTCGTCCATGTAGTATAACCCCTCTCTCTTAGTACCATGCCCAATGATCTCCTTTGTGAGAATATCCTGAAAAAGACAATTGTGGATACATTAGTGCTACACAGTTGAGCTCTTCGGTGGCTTGACCCACAGATAATAGTTTACTAGACATATATGGTACTAATAGAGTATTAGGCAATGAAATTGATGGAGATATGTCTACGGTTCCAGCTCCTGTAACTGGATACATAACTCCATTGGCGTTGAGTATATTAGTCCGCCTTGGTTCTGTCAATTTCACAATATCCTCCAGACAAAATGTCATATGATCAGTGGCTCCTGAGTCCACTATCCAGTCATTATTATTGCCTCCTTTAGAAACAAGTAAGGCACTATTGTTGTTACCTTGATTACCAGGAGGGGCAGTCATGAGTTCATTTGAATTCACCAGTGGAGCAAGGGAAAGTTCTGGTTCTTTAGTCACAAGTTGTTCTCCCTTATCCGTGGTTGTTCCTCCTGTAAAAGCACAATCTGCATTAACCATGGCTGCTCGTCCAGTTCCACCAGCAGACTCTTTGGACTTTCGTGCCTTAAGTTCTGTCCACCATTCTGGGTAACCATGCAACTTAAAACATGTTTCACGGGTATGTTTCATGTTCCCACAGTAAGAGCATCCGTGACTTCCTCCTTCGGTTTGTCCTTTAGCCTTTGAAAAATTCAATTTTCCCCCATGTGATGAAGAATTCCCTGGTTTGGCCACCTGAAGTGTAAACTGATTCTGTGAACTATTTCTCATTCCTCTCGAGATCATAGCAGCGGCTGGAATGGTTCCATTATTTGACAGCATGATTGTCTGCCTGATATCTTCCCTTCTAACATATGCATACGCCTGTTCCACAAATGGGAATGGTTTTAGTTGAAGAACGTCGCTTCTGATCTTGTCAAGCCTGTCATCTAATCCATCAAGGAAAGTATACACTTTATCCTCTTGCAAGAGAGTGTTATATTTCTGTATGTCATGAACACATTCCATCGGGTTCGGGCGGCGAAAATCAATCTCCCTCCAGACGCCTTGGAGACAGTTGTAATATGTCTCAATTGGTTCTCCAGATTACTTCATTCTAGTCACCCGTCTCTTCAAATCATAAACTTGGGAAGCATCAGTTCCATCAAAATAGGTTGTAGCAATTGAATCCCATACCTGTTTTGCCGTGGGAAATCGAATGAAGTTACTAACTAATGATGGATTCATTGAGCCAATTAACCATCCCTTCACGACAGAGTTCTCTGTCCTCCATCTCCTGAATGAAGGAGCAGCCGGTTCTGGTTGTGGAAAGTCACCATTTATATACCCTAGCTTGTCTTTTCCTGAGATAAACATCTCAACAATCTGGGACCACAAAGCATAATTGGTACCATCCAATTTTATACCAATCTGTGTTGCAGTTATATCCTGCATTACTGCTGGAGTCTGATTCTGGTTTATGGCTTGATTCACTCTTGCCATAAGATCTTCAAGGTTTTCAGTTGTATTAGGTTGCTCTGGTTCAACCAAGCCGGTTGGTGTTGCCATCACCTCTATTGTCAGATGTTGCTAGCAGAGATCAGACAAAGGATCTCGGCTCTGATACCATGTAAACCTGACGAGATTTCATTCAAGAATTCTGTCTTTCTTTATTTCTGATACTTGCTCTTTACATATACTATGCAGCTGCTGCCTCTACTAGCTGTCTTTGGAAAGAAATCAAATACTATCCCATAACAATCGGGATTTACATAAATATAAGATATACTAGAATATTACATCTATAGTTTCCTATTGTGTGTAGGTTTGTACAGCTCATGCCAACAATAATCACATGAATCTAATTTGAAATTTGAGCCTCTACTCTACAGGTCATGAGTCCATTATCTATGTTTTCTGAATGACAAACTAGGTTTCATTAATATTGAGCTTAGCCCATGTTTTACAGGGCGTATTAACTTACATGGCTATACCACGACTGCCTCGAAGCTTAGAGGCTAAAACAGGGTGCAAGCGACACATATTGCTTTGCTTTGGATCAAATATTATTCTTTCTAGTAGAAAACAAAATGAATAAACATGTTTTTTCATTATATTTTTTAATGTAAAAAAATCTGATTATAAATAAAAAAAAATTATTTATTCATTCAATTAAATAAATTGAGAATTATTTGTAATAGACTTATTTGTACCAATAAGTACAAAAAAAAATCATATTTCATGTAAATAAATCTGATTATATTCTTTCATTCCAGTAGAATTATTTAAACCAACAAATATATAAAAAAAAAAAATCATTGGGAATCTTATTATATAATCATAGTCGATATAGAATCTAACACAAACCAAGTTTTATATTTAATTGGAGTGGATGTTGACTTGATTAACCTCAACTTGGTAAATTACTTGGATTTAAAAAAAAAAAATTCAATTGATATATCCTTTCCAACTTTTTTAACAAAAACAATATTATTTTATGATACATCTGAATTGATCCAATGATCTATAAATTGACATGATAAACCTTCTAACCCATAGAACATTTATATAAAACGTGAGAGAATAGGAATCCCATATTTTTCATTATGAATTGCACAAGAATTTCACTCTTTTAATCAATAATAATAGTGTCTAGAGAGCAACTCATATAAATTTCCTAGTCGACAACTTTACATAATCTCATGTCAACAAATCACGAGAAGGAAGGGAACTGCTCACTTCAATAATTCTGTGATAAATTCAAGGGAGAATTCTTATCGCCAAGAACAATGATAGGATCATGGTAGTCCACATCCCATTATCTAAATGGATTATGCATGACCTAAATTTCTGACAGCGAAGCTTGGTAACGTTTACAAACAAAAGCCATCGACCAGTTACTGTCAGAAATTTAAGAAAATGAATGGAAAGGAGATGTTGAGATGCACTATCACTATACAAATAGCAATGATTATGGAGCTTTTAAAATCCCTTATATTAATTTATTAAAAATCTTAACATCTCTTGTAATAAAAGATTGTTCCCACCAAAATTGTTAAAATCGC
Organism: Populus tremula; assembly: GCA_964019445.1. Lineage (NCBI taxonomy): Eukaryota > Viridiplantae > Streptophyta > Magnoliopsida > Malpighiales > Salicaceae > Populus > Populus tremula. The sequence goes on along the minus strand of CAXHTJ010000016.1, from coordinate 22,508,349 downwards.
GATTTTAACATGACACGAAAAGTCGTTTACAAACTCGGATCGTAAAAACAGATCGTAAAATCGTAAAGAATTTTAAAATACATTAAAAAAAATTATGTTTCAAATAAAAATTTATACATATTTCAAGTCGTCAAATAAAAATTTATATATAGTTCAAGCATCTTAAAATACATGATTCAAATAAAATTTGAGAGTCAATTGGTTTGAAATTGAAGAATTAATAACTTTGAGAATTTAATTAAAATTTGGATTAGTTCAATTAATAAAATCATGAGTTTAATTAAAAAATTGATTAGTTTGAGAACTTAATTAAACTTTGATTTAATTAATTAAAGAAATTGGAGGTTGAATTGCAGAAACACCAAAGAGCAAGAACAAGAACAAGGAGAAAAACCCAGTATAAAAGAGCAGTTGTGAAGCCGAAGAGCATTAAAGAGGCATCAACTACAATTGAACAGGATTTTCCTTCTAACTTCTCCACGAGCTGTGATGACTATTCAAGGATCAATGGCTTGGATTTCGAGGGTGTTGATATCTCCACGAGTGCATGCTCTACTCCAAAAGCTGAGAGATTTCGGATACCAGAGATTCAGACATGCCCACCAGCGCCGAGGAAGCAAAGGATGATATCGATTTGCTCTTTGCAGAGGAGACCAATTGCTTTCTTTGCTCCTCCAGATTTAGAGCTCTTCTTCTTCTATGCACTTCAAGTCTGAAATGTTTGTTCATGTCGTATGATCAAGATCATTTGAATAATTTCAAGAGGCGATCCCTAGTGTTTATTACTTCCATCTAGTCACAGATCATAGCCTGTTCTTTTCAATTCCATTGTTGAAGTACGTACAGTGTGATAGCTTGTCAATTAGCTTTACCTTCTCCATCTTGTTTGCTTGCTAATTTTATAGCCTGGGTTTTCTACCGGTTAGGAAGGGGAACGCAAGCAAAACACATAGAAAAAACCAGAAAACAGGAGAACGATCAGGGGACTGTGCAAGAATTGTTAGTACTTTCGCGGTTTCGCCAGAAGACTGAAGTGAAGAGTGAAGACAGTGGAAGAAAAATCAGTGCAAGAAAAAAGTGAAGACAGTCCGTGACTGTGCAAGAAAAATCCAAATGGTTTCTGACAGCTGGATATGAGGGGTGAATTTTGTTTCAGCACCTAATTTTGTCAAAATCATAAAATCGGTCCTGAAATCGCGATTTTGCGCGATTTCATCCGATTTTTGCGATTTCACTTGATTTCAACTCGATTTTATCCATTTTCGATTTTTTCAAGCGATTCAACTCGTAATACATGTTTTGATTTGTAAAATTATATGATTTTACGAGTCAAAACATGATTTTAACAACCATGGTTCCCGATCAACAACCTTATTGTATCACAAAAATCTTAATAACGATGAAAGAAGACCCAAAATGCAGCCAAAACTGACCCCAACATTTCAACATAGGCAACTAGCTAGCTAGACAAGGTTATGACATGAGCATAAGTAATGCTATTGTGTAATTTGATCATATCGACACCATACTAAAGCATCGACATTCTTGATGCTTTCACATGATTGTGCATGACGAGGGATTATCTTCACAGACATATTCACCTCTGCACGCATAGTAACCGCTTCTTTGGCAACCATAGCCGCCGCCGCCGCCAGACCAACTATCATACACTGGCCGTCCGTAAGCTTCATAACATGGGGGTGCTGGCCTGCCATAGTCATGATAACATGGCCCTCCACTAATCCCTCGGTAGCAGTTAGCACAATATGTCCTGGGTGGACTGGTTCAACATTAACCACTTTCAGCTTCTCTGGTTCGTTTGGTTTTGATGGTTCAACAATAAGCGCTTTCGGCTTGTTTGGTCCTATGGGCTTGCCATTGCCATCAACTGTATCTTTTGGGTTGTCCGGTTGTTTTTTTTTCTCCTCTTTTTTAGGTTTCTCCGGTGCTGGTTTGGGTTTCTCTGGAACCTTGATCTCAATGCTCTTGACAGCTTCACCTCCTTTACAGATTATGTTTTCCTTGATCTTTTCAGGACTGCAACATACCACAGTGATAGTCACTGTGCCTGCCTTCTTGTCATATATCTGGTTCTGAATTTCTCTTGTTCACAATCCACAAAAACAACTTAGCCACTTTCCTTTCATCTTAAAACAGCTCAAACTAAGTTATAGTACATGGAGAAGGAGGCACTCACGAGGGATTCTACACAGTACTTTCTTGATTTTCTTGTGGCATTTCTCACATTCAAGGTCAAACTTGATCACCATTGTTGTGACTTTCTGCAAAAGGAGCACATAAAAACAAGGACATAATTTCTAAGCCATGAAGAATATTGAAAGGACCGGAACACTTTCTGATATGGAAGGATATTGATCAGTAAAGAGAATGAACAAGAAGATGAGGTCCATAGGGCCAAAAACAAGGACCACCACATAAAAAGAAGGAAAACCCAAATGAATGGGCTAAATAAAAGACAAATCTAAACCAAGAAAAGAAGAAGGAAATATATCATAATCCCCACATCCATCCATGCACATACCTTTTCAGCCATGGTTTTGACGAAGCTTTGATCTGGACCTGATGAGATTATAGAATTGTGGGCAGGGTGAAGGAACAGACCGGAGGGTGAGAGGGAGATTGAGATGCCAAAATGGAGGCTTATGAAGTTAAGAGTGATCACAAGTCACAGCTTAAGTGGTAGAACTGTAGAAGTGTGAGAACACGTGGGATTAGGTGTGGAGCCTGACGTAATATTGCCGTTCCATTTTTTATTGCTGACCCTCCAAACCTGCACATGCATGTGCTGGCCTTGATGGACACATCTCACCTTCAATTTTGTTAATCATGTCGAAGGTTGTAGTGCATCCGACGGTGCATTAGTTTAGTCAAGTCAATAAATGAGCCATGCAACCCCCACGACAACCGTACACGTGTCCCCAAAAAATTCCCCACATAAAATTAAAAATCTTCAATTAATATTTCCATGTCTCATGTTTAAAGGAATTTAGCCGGTGTTTGATCGTCGTTTCCTGATAATAAAAAAAAAAGAAAAGGAAAGATAGTAAAAATACATTGAGGAGGCATAGAAAACTTGGATAATTGCATTTATTATTTTAAAAGTATATAAATTTATTTTAAAATTATTACAAAAAACTTTTTATTCTATATTCTTATTTTTATCCTCCGCCCTACACTAACACATATTTTTAAGTGTCCTAATTCTAACGAACTCCTCTGTTTTAAAACTTGAATTTATAGAGCAAAGTAATTAGTTGATTTACTTTATATAAAAAAAAAAGATAATACAAGGGAAATAATAAGTTGAGATATTTTTATTATTCTCTTTTATATTTATATTTTTAAAAAAAATAAATCTTATAAAATAACTAATAAAATATTACCAATTCCTATCATCACCCCAAACGACAAACATCTATATATTTATAAAGATATGAAAATGAGAAAGAAACCCAATGATTCACGTTCTCTAGTGATACATTAGGGATGGCTACCTCCTCATCCCTATGTGTAAACATCGAGAAGAAAGCTGACAAATTGGGGGTCCTGAAGTTGCGTCCGCCAACTTTCTTCTTCTTCTAGTTCTAATAATTAATGTCGGTGTACACACACTATTCATTTCATTTACCGATCTTAATATTAATAATTAAATAAATTTTTAATAATTTTAAAGTTTGTAAAACTCAAACTAATAATTTATAAAAAAACAAATTAGAAATTTTATACAAATTACCAAATAAGCTATACCACTTAAATTTTATATTATATTAAACTGCATTTTAAAAAAATTAAATTTAAATTTTTATTTTATATATTTTTAAATTATTTTGATATTTAAAAGTAAAAAATAAATCTTAAAAAATAAAAAAATAAAAAAGTTATTCTAATAAATTTCAACAATATAGTTTCTTTTTTATGTTTATTGTTAAATATATATATATATATAAGAAATTTACTACTTAAATATATTTTAAAAAAGTATTATAAAAAAACTACCATTGCCGAAGCTCTAACACTTTGGAAGAAAACATTCAAAAGGACTTTGAGCATAAAAAACAAAGAGGATGTAGTAAAGCCTCCCCGTATTTGTCGACGAAACAAGCCATCATCATTGACTAAACAAATTAAGGCGTGCATCATCTAGACGAAAGAGGTCAAAACAGCAGCAGCATCATCACAAAAGGGCACTCATTATGCGGTTTAGACTGTGGCTGTGTCCCAAGTGTTTTATAAAATATTAACGGGGTGTTTAGAAATACGGTATTAATTGTAATTTAAAATGTTTTTTTACTTGAAATATATTAAAATAATATTTTTTCTAATTGTAATTTAAAATGTTTTTTTACTTGAAATATATTAAAATAATATTCTTTTTAAAAAAAATATTTTAATATCAGGATATCAAAATAATCTAAAAATATAAAATAATATTTTTAAATAAAACACAATTTCTATAACGTTTTTAAACAACCCTAATTCCTTACCCTTCTCTGTTATGTTATAGTCATCATTCATTGGGTTTGAATTCCTATGGAACAACATTTTTAATATATAAATGTGATTTTTTAAATATTTGTTCCTTTTAAATATATATATATATATATATATATATATATTCTTAAAAAATTATATTAAAAAATATTTTTTTATTTTTAATATCAACACATCAAAATATTAAAATAAATTAAAAATATTAAATTAATATCTTTCCCACTTAAACACAATATATATATATATATATACATGTGTGTGTGTAAAAATAAAAATAAAAAACATCCTCTTGAGCATTTATATTGATTTGAAAAGGAGAAAGAGACAGAGGATATATAATAATCCAAATTTCATTATCTCATTTGGATCATCAGGCATGGCTGGGCTGGCACCATTTTGTCCAGGAAACAAGCATGCTTACGTCTACACCACAGAAGCAATCAAACGATCAAGGATTGAAGAAAGCAATTGAAAGTGAAAGAAACGGAGGTGCACGCACCACCACCGTCACCATCACTGTCACCTTCGAAAATGGAACCTTTTGCTTTTCTTTGCAATAATTGTAAGTATTTACATAACCCTACAATAATATTTATACATCTCACCAACCTTGTTTACCTTATTGTTTAATCATAGAGGATGGTCTCTCTGCGTAAAATATTATAAATTATATGAGTTTATTCATAGGGTTTTATGGAATGAAAAATATATTATTAATTAATTAACAAAATTTGCATGGGGATAATACTATAGCTAGTCTTTAGACATCCCGCGAAACATGTTGCATACTGAATGTGTCTACCGGGAAGCAAATTGGAACCCCAACTTGAATGTTTTTCGTGATTAGCTTGAAGATTAATTCAAGATAGTGAAAAGAGTTTCTCCTTGAAGACTTTGTTTGAAAAATGATTAAGATCTATCCGGGGGTTTTATTTTATTATATTTTGAATGGATAGGTAGTTTGGCCCTTTTTAATGTAGTTATAGAAGTGAGGTAGTTTGGGTTTTTATTTTATTATTTTGAGTCTAAACACGAGTATCAATGCAATGCAATGCAATGCAATGCAATTTATGTATTTTTTTTTTTATGTATTTTCAGATAGTTTAATATTCTATATTAAGAATAATTTTATTTAAAAAAAAATTACTTCAATATAATAGCACTTTGAAAGAAAACATTCAAAGGGACAAAATCCCAGGAGTGCTATACAAAGATAAGATAGCATAAAAAACAAAGACTAGGTAGTAAAGCTTCCCATATTTGCTGACCAAACATGTAACAACACAAAGGCCCATGCATCATGACCACTGGATTTGAATCCAATGGTTGATGCTGGACGTTGACTCTAACCATCGGTCTTCTGAACTTTCCCTTTACATGATTTGGCATGTCGAGGGATAGTACTCTTCATAAACATATACACTTTTGCACACAGAGTAACCTCTACTTCGGCAACTACAACATCCATCTCCCCATATATCACACTCTGACCTTCTACAAGGTGCATAGAAATATGGAGGTACTGTTGGCATACAAAAGTAATGACAACATGGTCCTCGGCGGCATTTTTCACAACATTTGCATGGTGGTGGTTCTGGTTTTGGTGATTTTGATGGAGATATTGGAGGTGGAGTTGATTTTGGTGGAGGTGGAGTTGATTTTGGTGGTTCTGGTTTTGTTGATTTTGGTGGAGATATTGGAGGTGGATTTGATTTTGGTGGAGGTGGAGTTGATTTTGGTGGAGGTGGAGTTGGAGTTGATTTTGGAGGATAGTCTTCACAAACATATACACTTCTGCACACATAGTAACCCCTACTTCGGCAACTACAACATCCATCTCCCCATATATCACACTCTGACCTTCTACAAGGTACGTAACAATATAGAGGTACTGTTAGCATACAAAAGTGATGACAACATGGTCCTCCGCGGCATTTTTCACAACATGTGCATGGTGATGGTGGAGTAATAGTAGCAGGGGGAGTAATATTAATAATAATAGTAGGAGTAGTGGTAGAAGGATTAGGAGTAATAGGAATAATAGTAGTAGGAGGAGGTGGAATCTCAATGCACTTGACAGTTTTACCTCCTTTGCAGTATATTTTTTTCTTGATCTTTTCAGGACAGCAACACACCACAGTGATTGTCACCGTGTTTTCCTTCTTGTCATATGTCTGGTTCTGGATTTCTCTTGTTCGTTAATTAACATCATCAAATCCACAAAACTTAGTCACTTCCTTTGGTAATAAAAACAACTCAAACCTAGCACTGTTCTTAAAGATAAAATAGAAAGACTCACGAGGAATAGCACACAGTACTTTCTTGATTTTCTTGTGGCATTTATCGCATCCAAGGTCAACCTTAATCACCATCTCTGTGACTTGCTGTAACGATAGTAGTTAGTGCATGCATTTCATATTGCACCTCACCATGATTAATCCCAATAGAAAACATAAAAAAACGTCGTCATGATAAATTTATAGACAGAAAGATTGGAAGAACTCAAAACATGTTCTGACATGGAAGAATCTGCTGTAGAGATTATCAAGAACTTGTACGTAACATATATAGAAACTCCACGTAAAAAGAAGAAAAGCCAAATTAAGAGGATGCATTGAAAGATAAATTAACACACACAAATATACATATCATACCGTTTCCACCATGGTTTTGTGTATGCTTTGATCCGATGAGACGATGGAAATATTGAGCGAGTATATATATAGAGGTGGTGGCAGGGGGTTAATTTAATTAAGATAAATACATGTGAGACATGTGAGGCTTTAATTTAATAATTGTCCTTGCATTTTTAGACCAATAAGATGTGGAAATGTGGACTTGGGGGAGTGGAAACTTGCTGCAACCATCGTAAATATCGTCGCTGCTGACCCAACAATCTTTCATCAGCAAGAGATGGTTTTGACGTGCACATCTCACCTTCTATTTTGTTAATCAATTCAAAGGTTAAGCTAAAGGATAGCCAGGGTTAAAGAAATTGATACTAACATTTATTTCTTTAAAAAAATTATTTTTCTTAACGTATGAGGTTAATATAAAGGATTGTCTTAAAACTATTCAAAATAAAAAAATCATTCTATGTATAAAATTGTTCGAAATATCTAGCTATATATACCATGAAAAAACCAACTTATTTATAATATTTATATTATTTAACTTGACCCAATCAGTTAAAGTCAAATTATATAAATATTATAGGCGATTACTAGTAAAAAAATCTAAAAAATAAATAATTGTGATTTTTAACAAAATATAATTTTTAATATTTTTAACAAAATATAAAGAAAAATTTTTAAATTATGATTTTTTATATATAATTGTGATTTTTTTAATATTTCATGTTGTGCTTTTTTAAAATATATATTTTAAAAAATATTAAAATAATATTTTTTAATTATTATTGATATTAACACATTAAAATATTAAAATAAATTAAAAATATTAAATTACCATCTTTCCAACTTAAAAACAATTATATATGTATATATATATATATATATAAAATCCTCCTGAGCATTTATATCGATTTGAAAAGGAGAAAGAGACTGAAGGGGTTAGGCGACGATGCTAATTGGTGCTACAAAAGACTAAAGGTATGGCTATCTGCCAATTGCTATGTGTGGCCACAAGGGAGAGAAGTTAAGAAAAAAATTGTGGGGTCCAGAAATTGTCCATAAGTGCAAAACTACAAAAGAAATTATCCAATCAATCCAGCGTCCTCTCCTATTATTGTCAATTTACAATTATTGTAAATTGACAGTGTCGTGGAACTAAAAAGAAAAAGAAAAAAAAAAAGGTGATTTCACTTTGAAATTTATGCCACGACGGGTCATGGAAGACATTGTTCGGTACCAAAAACTATTTTTGTTTAAAATTAATTTATATATATATTAGATTGTTTTATATGTTATGCTGATTATGAATAAAAAAATTAAAAAAATAAAATTAAAATATATTATTTTAAAATATTTCTAAGTAAAAAGAACATTAAAATATAACTGTTACTACATCCTCAAACATCCTCGGAATAATGTTTGTTATTGTGATTCATTGTGTTTTAAGAGTGTTTTTAGTTTAATAATACAATATAATAAATTTGTTTTGATTTTTTTTTATTTTTGACATCAAAGTATTAAATTCATCAAAATATATTAAAAAAACCAATTTAATATATTTTCAAGCCAAATATAATTTTAAAACGCACTCAAACAAAATTTTAAACACAAAATCAAATGGAACCCGGAAGAAAGCAGCCATTGAACGTTCTCTAATTTGAAATCACAATGATAATGCCTCGCCATATAAAAAGGTGATTTAATTATAAACCAGGTTTCCATTAACATTAAGCTTAGCTCGTGGCTCACATGACAAGACAAGGACTGATTATAGGCATTTGGACTACCAGACCAATCTCTTTTATTGTTTTCTTGCTAGTTTAATATATCTTATAACCAATCAGCTGGTTACAAGTGATATTATTTGTCATTTTTTTCTTGGGTTCCATAGTGGTGGATGATCCCTCCTTATTGACTGAATTTTGGCTTTGCATTCTTGTGCTTCCGAGCACCCTGGATAATTCACCATTTCTCCATATTAAGTAATTAGGGTTGGTTGAGGATTTTTTTTAATGTTCCCTATAAACTAAAACAAGCTACTCCAATTACATCTGATGGCATCTAGCTTAATTAAAAAATTTGCTTTTTTCGAACAAAATAGTATACTTGGTTAATCCCCAAGTTTTTGGTATAAGCAGCGAGGGTGAGTAGCTGATATAAGTAGTCAAACCAATTAGTCAAACCCATGCTTTGTCACCACAACTCATAAGATAAGATGAACTATCCACCTAATGAGATATCCACCTGAAATTACTATGATAAAGTGCTTGGTATTTTTTCACCCATGCCTTCTCATATAGGTCGTTCCACTCTTCGTTTAAAATCAGCCCAATATTGAACCACAAAAAATTATTAAAAACTTCTCTTGATGTCTCCAAGTGATTGACTATCCATATAAATAGTAGAGGAACATAACATCGTATCGTTCTCTTTCCATTCAGTATATAATGGTTTAGGCATAAGAGAGTTTTAGTTAAGATAACTGAGATGAGGTTATTCTTTGTCCATTCATACTCAATGAAAGTGTTGACAAATTCAATACTGATGATCTCAGTGGCTTCTGAAGGAAACAAAACTAACTTGAAGATGGCGAAAACAACTACTTGGTATTTCTCTTCTCTTAGCTTTACATTGTCTTTATTTGTCTTCAACTTATTCTCAATCAACTTCCACTAAAATCCTTCATTAGACGTCCTATATTGATCAACTTGGTCTCAAAGCATTAATTTTGCAACCTCAACAATTTTGTTCTCAATACTTTATCTGAAATATACTTTGTGAGGGTCATTTGTGAAGTTGAAAATATGGACATACTCTTCAATGGTAAGGGTCATGTCAATGTCTCCGAAGGTGAAACATATATAACCTAGATTCCAAAAATACATTGACTTGCTGAAATCTGAACTGAGATCCTTATTAGGTGGGTAATTCTCTCATACTTCTTCTTAAACAAAGTCTCATCCACATACCACAAAACTGACACAAGCTTCTCTATATTGTCCATGAAGTAATATACTTTGGTTAAGTGTGATAGTTCCCCGACCTTGGTCTTTGGGAAAATCCTCTTCAACTAATTGCATCATCTCAGATCTTTCCCCATACTCAGAGAAAGTTATAGAAGTCATGGTCTTAGCTCAAAAACCCTGCAAAGTTCAGGGTTTTAATCAGGTTTGCCCTAATACAAAATAAATTATTAAGGAGTCCATACCTTAAAGGCAGGTTTTAGGTTATTACATCAGGGGTAAGTTCACTATCTAGAAGGTATTATAAGGGTTAACAAGGAATGGTTGGGGAACAGTGTGACCATCATTATCAAGTAAACGCTCAACTCATAGTTGTATGTTTCATGAATCTAAACTCCGACTGAAAGTCATGAGATAGACCGCTACTCCCCACCTAACCTAGAATTTGATTTATTTGAAAATCAAGATGCATGAAGGCATTAATCTATACCCAATGTACTTATACATGAGAAATATATAAAAATACATGCTAAAGCAGTAAAAATATGCCTAGGTTAAATTAAACAGGCCAACAAAATAAATAGGCAAATAATCAAACAAGCAAAGTTCAGTCCAACCAGACAAGTCCCGTGTGGAGTCACCATCCTATCGTGACAACGTCGTGTGGTGAAACTACCTCTTGGAATTTGGGGGTTTTGGATTTAATCATAAAGTTATGATTATAGAGTTCAGGAATCACCACCTAGTATTATGGTCATTATAAAACCAAATGGTCTGTGAGAGTATTGTTAAAAGGACTAGTTGTGCAAGAGAAAAATGCACCACATTCGGTACAACCTACCTAAGGTAAACTGAATTGTTGATTGATTATTTTTCTAGGTCATATTTATATTCGTTAGTATTATTTAAGATTCAAGGAAAATCTTTCTTCGTGAGGAAGTCTCTAACTTATTGGGTTAAATCTTAATCATTTTAAGGCCTATATTTAGCATCACATTTATTTTCTCTGTTGTATCTTTAATACTTGAGGGTATACTTTATAAAATAATTTTATAGTCTCAAATATTAAAGTCTTACAATTAAATTATAACTCTTTGGATACAAAAAACTAATTGTTATGAGATTTTTGGTATTTTGATCAAACCCTAATGAATAATTATAAACTAGTTATGATATTCATTTTGCATTTTTAAAAGATGATAAAAATATGATTTTATCCTTTTTAGAAAATATGCATGAAAAAACTTTAGGATTTGACCATATGCACAAAAACAAATTTTTTTTTTTTTGAAATGAAGGTTTGTTTAAAAAAAATTGGATTTTTTTGAAATTTCAAAGAAAATCAGATATCTTTTATATCGGGAATGTATCTTACGGTATAAGTCTACAACCTGATATTAGGCAAAATTATTGGAAAAAACATACAACGGACCCATAAATAATTTTAAAATGGTTTTTAAAATTGTTTAGTTTTTTTTAGCTTTTTATTAGGCTTGTTTGGCTAAACCTTAAAACAAAGATATATATACAAAAAAACTAAGGGAAAGGTATTAGGTTGTGTTAGGCAAAAACACCCTTAGTCTAAGAAATGAGTTGGTTGGGCCCGAGCTCGGTCTAATTTGGTTGGGTTGATTGAAGGCCTAACAATTGTTGCTACCCATTTTTTGACCCATGTTTTTGATATATTTTCAAAAAAATTCAAAAATAGAGAAAAACAAAGAAAATCCAAAAAAAAATTGTTTTTTTAATATATTTTTGTCATTTTAGCATTTTCAACGTCGTCTAAAAAAAAGAATTTAAATTTTTAAAAGATTTTCAAACGCGTTCAACTTTTCACGCGTCATTTTTAAAATCATTGATTTTTCTCGTTGAGTCGACGTTGATATTGCTCGTTTTCAAAAAATACAAAAAAATAAGAAAAACCAAAATTTACAAAAAGAAAGAAGTTGAGGGACCAAGTTGAAAAACTTGGCAACATTTTTTGCCTATAAATATTGGTTTCCAACACTTGCAAAAAAGAGGGGGGGAATTTTAAAATATCAGAAAAAGATACAAAAAAAAAGAAAACCCTAGGAGCCTAATTTTTTCTCCCCTCACGAAGGCAGCCGTCGGCCCCCACCTTTTGATTATTATCTTCCCCCTGCAGTCGCTCAACCAAGCCAGCCCCTCACCTTTTTGAATTTTTCTTCTCTCACAACCGTCTAAACAACAGCCCCCAGCCGGTTTGAATTTCTTCTTCCCCTCAGCAGCTGGACAACTCACCCCCTCACCTCACACAAACCGGCCGCCAACCACCTCTCCTTTACCCAGAGAAACCCACTGGACACAAGCCTTCTCCAGTTCTCCCCTGGAGCCACCTCCTCCCCCTCACCTCACACAAACCGGCCGCCAACCACCTCTCCTTTACCCAGAGAAACCCACTGGACACAAGCCTTCTCCAGTTCTCCCCTGGAGCCGCCTCCTCCCCCTCAGCCACGGCCTCCACCGAAATCCAAACTTCCAGCCCGTAGCTGACAGATCTGCCATCTTCAACCTGCCGCAGACCGTCCTCCAGTAGCAGCTCTGCCACCCACCAGACCTGCCAAGAGAAGTGAAGACAGAGACCAGCGCCGTCCCCCTTTGCTTTCCCATCTCGTCGGCCGCCTGCTTCTCCTCCCACGATCTCTTCATCTCCATCGACAACGAAGCCGCCGAACGGACGACAGCAGCAGTAACCCCAACAGCGCCGCCCAAAGTAGAGTCTGACCCGGGGCAAAGTCGATATGAAGAAGGGCGAACCGATCTGTAGAGAAACAGATCAAAGAGAAGCAGATCTGAAACGAAAAGAAAAAAATAAAATAAAACCGACTGTTTGTGGCGTTTGCTTGGCTTTGCAGGTGACGGTGGTCTTCACCGCCGGTGAGGAGAGGAAGAAGGAGAGAAGCCGAGCTTGACCCACCTCCTATTTTTGGTTTGCGGCGGCGCGTGGGAGGACGCGCCGCCCCTTTCCCGAGCACTGTTTCCGGTGCCCAGAAACCTTCCAGCACTGTTCCGGGCTTCCCTGCAGTTACTGTAGATTTTTGGGTTTTTATTTTGTAATTTTTGAAATGTAATATTTTTATTTTAGTATTGAATTTTATTTGTATTTTGTAAATATGGATGTAAAAGAAAAGAAAAGAAAAGAAAAGAAAAAGAAAAAAGAAAAGAAACAAAAATAATGAAAGTGTATGTGTGTGTGTGTGTTTGTATTTGTTTTATGAATTTGTTATTTTGTTTTATTTATTTTTTAGGATAAAATTGCAAAGGTAAAAGAAGAATTTAATATTTTGATCGGATCACGGTTAAGAATTATTAACTTATACGAAAGTGATATTTCTAATTTCCGATGAAAAGACAATTATTAAAATTTCTTTAACACGTCAAGAACTCACGAAGCAGCTTACCTTAGGTAGGGTGTGTTAGGGGTGCTAATACCTTCACCACAACCAGTCCCTTACTCGTGAATCTCTGACAAGACCAGTACATCCAGTTTCCTAGTAGCCTTCAATAAATTACTAGGTGGTGACTCCAACGAACCAATCAAAGCAACAAACACAACAACGAGAAAAATCGCCAGCCGATGCCGCGCGGGATTTTCCGACGTGCGAAAACAATTTCCATTTTTAGGATTGGCTACTTTGACCCAAGTCCCATGCTCGGCCCTGTTGGGTTAGGACGAATGAAGGCCCAACAATATTTTCTTTTTCTTAAAAAAAAATTAGCTAGACCCAGCCCAACCATGTTGAGTGGGCTAAAATGGGATCAGCCCATCTTGGCCTTTGTTAGCAAAAGCCAACAACTGCAGGACGTGAATTAATTCACGTTTTGTATGTAATGAAGGAGTAAAAACATAGAAGAGATGGGTAATTACCTGGCGCAGGGGAGAAGCATCGATGTTGCTACTAGTCTATTGGCGTGGCTGAGATGTTGTTGGAGTGGCTCCCGACATCGTTGCAGGAGGTTATTGTGAAGAGGAAAAAAAAGGAAATGTTGTTGTTGTTGTTTGTGGATAAGGTGGAGGAGAGGAGCTGGTTGTCTTGGGTGGTTTGGTTAAAGACGGTGGAGGAGGAGACGAGGAAGGGTGGTTGGTTGAGCAGTTAAAAAGGCTGACTTTGTAGCTTACTTTTTCTTTCTCCTTGCTTAATACTTGAAATTCACCTATATTTATAGGGGATGAAAGAGAGAAATCTTATCTATATTGGAAACAAATATTGGCCCTTGATTCAAACGGGAAGGATCTTAATCGTTGACCTAAAGTCGTCGTCATAAGCTATAAAATTTAGCTACGAAAGGTTGATCGGGTTAGCCTTTTTAAAGTGGCAAATATAAAAACAACCAGTGAGCAAGAATTATGTTAGGGTGTAGTATGGTGTCAGGCTATCAGAGTAGTGTCTTGTTTGGTAGAGAGATAAGGTGTAATATTTTGAGTTAAAGGGATTGGAAAATACAATAAAGCCCTTAGAGGTTTAAAGAGAGGGTATAAATGATTGAAGGGTAGTGTGGTAATTGACCAATAGTTGATAAATATATATATAAAAAAAAAGGAAAAAGAGATCTGAAAATTGGAGAGAGAACCGGCAAGAGAGAAGAGAGGAAGAAGAAGAAGAAGAGAAAAGAGGGGAAAATAAGGGAAAAAGGAAGAGGTTGGAGAAAATAAGTAAAAGGGTAAGATTTTATGCTTGAATATGTATAATATGTTTTCTTTAGCTTTAAATTTCGGTTTTGATTAATTTTAGAGTTTTGAAGATTGTGTTTTGAGTTTATTGATGAATTAATTTGAAGGTTAGGGGTTGTTTGTCGTGGGTAATTGATTATTAAGTTGAATTTGAGAGATTGTAGAGAAAAATGATGATTTTGAGTTATGGTTGAATTGAATGATGAAGTTGAGTTATAAATCTGGAACTAAGAGTAGGTGATCTGTTGAAATTCTGGGTTTGAGGTTGAAGATGACGAAAATTCAATTTGGTCCCTCAATTTGTGAAAATTGCAGTTTAGTCCCCGAACTTTGGAATTATTACAGATTGGTCCCTGAGACATAAATTGAGGTTCTAAACAGAACTGAGGATGATTTAAAGGCAAAATTCCAGTGTAATAAGGAATATATAATATTTTCAGTTTGGTCCTCCAATTTGACAAATTACGATTTGACCCTAAATTTTATAAAATCACATTTTGGACCATGGGGCATAATTCAAGATTCTGGACAAAGATAAGGACGAATTATGGATAAATTTCAGTATGGTTACGTATTTACAGTTTGGTCCTCTAATTTTGGTAAAATTACATTTTGGTCCCTGTTTTGGAAAATTGTCGTTTTAGTCCCTAAACTTAGGAGATTAAGCCCGGTTTTATTTTATGCATTGGGATCTTTTGTTTGATTTTTTTTTAGTATATTTCATATATTTATTGTAGGTTCTCCTAACGATCCTTAATAGGATTTTTCGGGTCTTTCGTCTGACATTCCTTTAGTTCAATATTTTCCGGGTGAGTGGAATAATCTTTAATATGCATATAATATAAATAAATATGTATGTTGATTATACAATGAGTACAACTAGTAAATTTCTTGAATATTTATATATGTTGCTTTATTTTCCGAGTACTCATTTATTCTTGAATTTGTACTCGCAATCTGTCAAAGTAAATTCTATTTGATATGATATACGTTTCTTTGATGATTCTGTGAATATCTATTATGCCTTGATATGGGACTTGTCAGTAACTCCATGCTAACGGAGAGTAGTTAGCCTGTGTGCACATAGTATTCTGTTACCTAGCTGGTGAGAGAGGCATCAGCCTGTGGCGACTGATCATCCCACAGTGGTCACCGAAAAGTGTCATCTGGTCACCGACGGGTGTCATCTGGTTACCTTCGGTGTCATCTGATCTCTGACATGTGATCCACTACGTTATGATAATATGTTTAGTAAGTTTATGTATATGTATATCAAAATAAATCATCTTGCAAACTATTAATATCTTAAATATCTTAAATGTATATTAAATGTTATTCCCTCACTGAGTTGGTTGAACTCACCCTCATTCTTAATATTATTTCAGGTTCTTAGTTTCTGATAACAGTTGGACTTTGTTGAGTGTTTCCGCTTCTTCAGTTCTGGTCGGTATGCCTTGCTTGTCCGCGAGGTTTTCCTTTCAGTTTAATTTGATGTCTTAGACGCTCCACTGTTACCTTGGTTTAATTAAATTTGGATTTTGACAATGTAAATAGTATTATGAATTTTTTTTTTTTAATGACTATCTATCGGTTTCATCAGTATTTGAATAATATGATATTTCTGAAGATTATGTGACGCTGCGTATTTTTGAATAAATTATTCTTTTGATATGTCCGTTTTGAGGCTTAGCGTAGGCGGGGTGTCCTTTCGGCACCACTCCTGCGTTGCTAGTCACAGACCTAGGATTTGGGTCGTGACATAAGGCATTAAATGTCCTAGAAAAGTAGTCATCCAAACAGTCTTTCGGATACAAAAAGTTGAAGATAATGAACAATGGTCAAATGACAATTCATTCAACATCCTTTTTTTGGTTTTTGTGTTGGTAAAAACAGCATTGTTTTGTACCAAAACAAATTATTTTTACATCCGTAGGGATTTGACCAAAATTCAATTTAGTCTTTTTATCTTTTGATTTTTTTTAATTGCATCCCTAATTGACTTTAAACTTTTAATTTCATGCGATTTTACCCTTGTCAAACTCAAATATCAACCCTGAATTTTAGTGTCTTTTCATTTTGATCATTGGTTTTGGATTTATGCAAATTGATCATCAATTGACCATTAAACTTTCAATTTGGTTCAATTTCACCTCTGTTTTCAACCAAATTGAATCCTTAAAGTTTAACGTCTTTTTCAAAAAGGTCTTCGGTTGTGAATTTCTTCAATTTAACCCTTAATTGACCCTAAACTTTGATTTTCTTGCAATTTTATCCTTGATTATAATCAATTCACTTTGTAAAAATTGAGTTCGGTCCTTTAAAATTCCAATCTTTTTAGTTTTTCACCAATTAAATCACTAATATCTTGACCCATTAAAAGTATAATTAAGTCCTTGCACCTAATTAAATCTTTTAATTTGACCTGTGATTAAGTTAAATTGGTTTATTAAAAATCTAATTAAGTTTCCAATCTTAATTTTTATGCAGATTCATTCAATAATCATTTAATTTGACTTTGAATCTGTATTGTCCTTTTAGTCTTGATATAATGGAGTATAATTAGGTTCTCAATTTCATCCAAAAGTCTAGCTTGATTCTTTTATATATTTGAAACCCTCCTCTTCCTGTTTTTGTTAAGTTGTCAGTCTTCTTGTTAATAATTTTTTTTTTTTAAAAGGAAAAGGGTAAGTTTGGGGGGAAGAACCAAAACATGGGTTATGACACCTTTTATTTTTTTATGGTTATCTGTTAGACAGAAAAATTATATAAGTCACATAATAGAAAAATAACACTCTAGGCATAACAATCTCTTTTTCTTTAATAGGGATTTATGAGATTTATCATTATTGGTTTGTGTGGATTACCATTAGAGGCCGGACAATTAGATGGCTTGGGATTTGCGACAACTCAGCCTTTAAAAAATTATTCAAAACTCAAGAAGATCAAATATTCAAGGAATAAATTCGTAAACAACTTTAAATTTGTCTAACAGGATCTTAGAAACTCCTGAATAATTTTGTTTTATTGTTTCCACTGCATGTATGATATTCAAAAACCCTAAAATTCCTTAGAATACAACATTGTTGCAACACATCATGAAATTTTTATTTTAACACATGAGTTTCCAATAAGAATTGAATTGATGATGATAAAGTGATGGTGATAAAGATATTTTGATCACATGATATATTAAAAAAAATAATTAAAATACTATATTTATATGAATAACCAGTAATTTCTTTTCTGTGGATGTTAAGTTTTTATTATTGAAATAATAAATTTTGTTAATGTTTGTTTTTGTTGTCAATTTGTATTTTTGAAAAAAAAAAATTATTTCAAATTAATTTTTTATGTGTTTTTGAATCATTTTGATATATTGATGTTAAAAATAAATTTTAAAAATAATATTAAAAATCATAACCAGTAATTTCTTTTATGCTGATGTTAAGTTTTTATTATTGAAATAATAAATTTTGTTAATGTTGTTTTTGTTGTCAAATTGTGTTTTTTTTATAAAAAAATTACTTCAAATTAATTTTTTATGTGTTTTTGGATCATTTTGATATACTAATATTAAAAATAAATTTTAAAAAATAATATTAAAATTATTGTTTTAATGCATTTCTAAGTGAAAAGCACTTTGAAAAACAAACAATACTACAAAATCAAATACTACTTTAATATAAATAGTTAGAGGGTGTATGAAAATGTGGTAACAATTATTTTTTAAAATACTTTTTATTTAAAAATATTAAAATAATATTTTTTATATCAATATCTCTAAAAACCATAAAAAATATATAAAAAAATTATTATTTTATAAAACACGTTTTGCAACACAATTATAAAGTGAGCCTTCTTGTCAAAATGCATGCACGTCTTTGATCGTGACCAAACCAAAACGCAAGCAGGCAGAACCAATTATCATAATAGGAAGTCATAGTTCTATTGGATTCAATTATCAGGAACGCTTACACGTCATAAAAAAGGCAAGGTGATTTTGATGACAAGGCTATAAAAAGATGATGTGACATCACAAGTCAATTTCTTTTATTGATTGAATCCTTATGTTATTCATTTTGTTTTATTTCCATCTTTGCTATAACATCATCTGTTCCAATAATATTTTTGAAAATAATTATTTTTTTTAATTTTTTATTTTAAATTAAATATTTTAATATTATTTTGATATACTAGTATTACATTAAAACTATTTAGTAATGTAGTAGTGATTTTTTTTAAAGTATTTTTCACTTAAAAATACATAAAATAAAATTGTTATTATTTTTTAAAATTTATTTTTAATATTAGAATGTCAAAATAATTTTAAAAAAATAAAAATAAATAAATGAAAAATAAAAATTAAAATAATATTTAAAAAATGAAAAACAGTGTGTTAATATATTGTCAGAAGCTGGTCGTTGAAATAGTGGTCAGTCATTATTATACACGCCACCTTTTCGGAACATGACTGGAAAAAAATTAATCAATAATTGGTGGCCCGCAGCTTATAGTCGGTCCAATCAACTACGTAGTGCCCGTTTGGCATTCCAGTCAAACCTGCTTTTCAAAAAAAATTAATTTTTTTTTTTATTAAAATTGAGTCTGATTTATATTTTTTAGATCGTTTTGATATGCTGATATCAAAAATAATTTTTAAAATATGAAAAGATATTATTGGCATGCTTTTCGGCACGAAAAACTATTTGAAAAGCAACCGCTACCACACTCTCAAACACGTAATCTATCACCATAAACATACCACCATATTCACAAATAATAATTACTAGTCGTTTAACTATCTAGATGGTGTTCAATGATAAAATCTTGAGATCAAGAGATTTATTTTCTTTATGATCTCAGGTTCAAATCATAGATTGTCTATATAATGGCCACTGGAGTCTTACATGGTTTTTAATTTCAGGACCCGTGGGATTAGTCGAGATGCGTGTAAACTGACCCGGACATCTACATTAATAAAAAAAAAATTACTAGTCGTTTAACTTGCTGGGTTATAATAATATTAATTACTAACCTGGTAGTAATTATTATGAATCTACAATTAGCTTCTAAATCGAATATCGTCAAGTCGCAGCACTCTTCGGCTCAACAACCTGAGAGGTACCATACCTCAAAGCTTGGGCTTCCTCTCTTCGCTAACAACTCTGCAAGTGAAAAAATAAATCGATAATTATTTATGTAAATAAAAAAATTATTAATAATAATTTAAAAAAAACTGAAAAAATTAAAAAATTAAAATAGATTAATATTTTCAATAATATAAAATAAAAATTTCACCTGATTGTGTGTACCAAATTTATTTATTTAAATCACACATCAACAATATTATTGAAAAATGAATATTTTTTATTTTAAAAAAAAATTATTTGAATAAAAAAATTATAGATGAATTAAAATAATATCTTGAAAAATCAAACAAAAATAGAAAAACTAAAAAAAACTTATATTAAAAAAAGATAAACTCATAACCTAAATCATGAGAATGAGATAAACTCGTATAAAAAACTTGAAAATAATCACAAAACCAATATTAAAAAAACCTAATGTAGAACGATAAGATTGTATCAAACCGAATCCCCAACAAATTAAATGTCAAAAGATGAAACTAGTAAAAAAAAAAACCAATTACGCAAAAGGATCTAAAAAATTGTGTGAAAAAAAATTAATTAGAGGGATAAAAATCTTCAATTGTAGAGTTAAATTGAATTGAAAAATAGATTTAATAGAAAGCAAAAAAAATCAAAAGAAAGACTGTCAAATTAAAAAAAAAAACAAAAAAATTAATTGAATGATAAAATTGAAAACCAATAAAACTTTAATAAAAGTGCTAAGAAGAAGAAAAAAAGGAACCAAAATGAAAAAAAAAACATATAAGAAATTGCAATTAAAGGACTAAATTGAAAAAAAATTATAAAATAAATAAGAACAAAATAAAAAATTAAGAGAATGATGACTGAAATTAAAAAAAATATGAGAAATATTAATTGAAGGACTAAATTAAAAAGAAAAAAACTTCTATAAATGGAAGAAGAATGAAATAAAAAAATAAAAGGAATGAAGAATGAAGAATGAAATTGAAAAGTAAGAAACATAGAGGACAATAGTGTACATTACTTGTCAGGAAATAGAAAAGAAAAAAAAACAATCACCATCTACAATTCGACCACCATCAATTGCCACGTGCAACTCCACACGAAAAAGAACATGATAGCGTATCTAGAAAGACAATGGAATGCCGATTTTGGCCACGGGGTGGAAAGGTGTGAATGCCATACACTTACATAACACATGCGATAGCTTTTCTTGCTTAATAATTCAAAAATAATGTGAAAATACTAAAAGGTCCTAATGGCCCTTGTAATTAAATTAAATACTGGTGTGAAAGTACAAAAAAACCCTTAATGCAAAACTTATTTTTTGTATTTTTTAAGGTTAAAAACATATTTTAACTATATATGAATATTTGAAAACCTCATAAAACCTTCATTTAGCAGCCCAATAATTTTTTGATCTCGGAGGCAAATAAGTATTTTTATTGTTAAGAAACTTACAAAAAATCAAGAAAGCCCCTGGTCAATAATTTTATATTTTTTTGACTTTAAAGGTAAAAAAATATTTTTATTGTGATAAAAAACTGAAAAAGATGTAAACAACCTTATAAAATCTTTTAATAACCAAAGAGCTAGCAAAAAAGACCAAGATACCCCACCCTTAAGGTTTCATCTTTTTGCCACTCGGCGGGTGGTAATAATTTTATTATGGGTTTTAGAGGTTTTGTTAACTAGTTTTTTTAACTGAGTTGTTGAGTGTTAGCTTATTGTTTTTTCAACTTTTTAAAAATATAAATACATAAAAAAGTTGTAAACTTGATAAGGTTAAGGGTTGCACTAATTGTATGAGAGTTTGAAGGTTTAAGGTTTAGGGTGCTCTACTGGTAAAGTCTCAAAACAGAAGTCAGGCAAAGGTTAATTTCTGTAATGGCACAGGTTGCCTGAAAACCTTTATGGCGAAGGATCTATGCTATTTTGAGCATAGGATTTATGTGCCCTTGCAATGGGAAAGGGCTTCATACACACCACATGAAGTTTGCTAACTCCAGGCATTTGTATGATCTCTTCCTCCTTTCTTATGATCTTTCTTGTTCGCTGTGGCAAGCAAGATGAGTATTAGGCATAACTATCCTGTGATTAAATGAATAAAAGATCAGAATATTAATCGTATTTAATCGCAGCGATCAATCCCACAACCTATTGTCCAAGTCGATTGCACAATCCCACAACCTAGTCAACACCATCCTATTGAAATTCAATAATAATAAAACAGAAAGAATGAGTTCTCTTTACACAAAGCGGATCCAATTAACAAATTTTACAGCCATAATCTTGTTACAATCCAATGCACACTATTACCATTATAATATAATGATTGCATGATTACTGTAAGTGAATAGAACAAAGGCCAAACCATTTGCTGCAAGCTATCTGGTGCTTCAACAAGCATGACGTCCGGATCTGATTGTACCTGAACCATAGACAGGCATTGATCATTTCTTTTCCTTTTCTTGTGCACATAATTAGACAATAATATTAGAACATAGGCAGTTCCACCTGGTTGGATTCTAACTCCAGAACTAACCTTTCTTTTCCTGACTGGGTTCTTCTTTTTACTTGATTTGGTAACAAGGCATCCCTGGTTTTCTTCTTCTGCTTCACGATGAGTCAGAGTATAGGTACTAGATTCTGCTACACTGTTATTGCGGTTATTCACATTCACACAATTCTTCAGAGCTTCTACTAGTGTATGGAGAACAATATTGTAACTCTCTTCAGATAATGATCCTTCTTCGCTCATTTCAATGGCCAATTTGCATAAATCATTGTAGCGCTGCACCCTAGTTTGTGCCCGTTCTGTTCCTACGGCCATTGGTTGCCTACTCTTTGCCTCTTTTGTCCACCTCTTCAGAATATAATGAGGTGGTATGCTTGAAAGGCCACAAATTTGGAGAACAATCAATGCATGCCTACAAAGAAAACCTTTATATTCAAACGAATGGCAGAAACAGCACACCTCTGAATTTGTTTGGTTCCATGTGACCAAAAAATGTTCATCCTTTTCTCAGTCTTGAACCCGAAACGTCACCAATGTTCCATCTTCACTTTCCTTTTTAGGATGGCAGCCAACTACACCTAAAACCTCAACTTGAAATTTCTTGAATATTGCATGAGTATAAACCATTGACATTTGTTTTTCCCAAGGAGAAGGAGATTTTAAGGCTGGCTGTTTGTGGGAAGTATCAAAATCTGCAACGGACCCATCCTCATACCTATTTTGTAGAATTGTTCCATATTGTTTCATGAACTCTTTCATGGTGATTTTCCTATGAATGTATTTATCAAAGAACGCACTCATACTTTCAGAACGCTGTGTAGCAGAAATTCCGGCTAGAAAAGTATCCCCCACGTAGGTAGGCACCCACTTTTTACGATCTTCATACAATGACTGAATCCATTCATCATCTTGAAGTTCGAACCGGGTGACCATTTTCAAACCACCTCATATCAACCCGATCATCTGTCCATGATTTGAAAATGCACTTGTTGAATTTTGGCAAAAAATTCTCATGTCGTTTAATCACATGAGAGAGAGTTTCAGGCAATCTTTCTAATATATGCCAAAGGGAAAAGCAGTGACGGGTGTTTGGGAAGACTTCTTCAATGGCCGCCTTCAAGGTTTTGTCCATGTCAGTGACTATAACTTTAGGTGCTTGCCCACCCATTGCTCTAAGCCATGTTTTCATTAACCAAACAAATGTTGATCTAGACTCATCTGCAATAAATGCGCATCCGAGTAAGATTGGCTGACAGTGATGATTCACCCCAACAAAAGGAGCAAATGGCAATTTCTCGTGGTATTTTACGTAGAAGGTTTCAAAACAAACAGCATCATTAAAGCTAATATAATCTGACTCTGGTGTAACTCCATGTCTAGAACAAGCAAATTTAGCATCAATAAACTCCTTTGATTTCTTTGACCGCCTACTATTGTTTATCGAAGTGGTGAACCCCATAGATTTTGCATATTCCTGATAAAACGAATATGCTTCCTCATGTGATCCAAATTCAATATTATCACATAGCTCATAGTTTACATCCCCTTCAAACATGGCAACAGCCCTTTTCGGAGAATCAACAACCGCAACATCTCTACTGTGCATCACATCCACCACACCAACGATATTTCCACCCACTACATCATCAGCAGGGACATTATCTTGAAGATCGATCATATCATGAATCATTTTATGATTCCTCTCCGTCATCATAAAAACGCATTCCCGTTAAGGAAAAAAAATGCAACAAGTTACCATACACGTGAAAAAACACACCTGATCACATGAAAGAAAGTTTCCATACATAAATTACATGAGTTTCAAACAACAGACAATCCACATTAACGTATTACAAATGTTACTAAAAATGATAAAGCTACCATTTTTCCGTTTAAATTCAATAAAATCGGTATAAAAAACACAGCCCATTATCGCACTCCTAATCATTTTCCATCTACCACTTGGATGGAAGCAACCATTTTTCCATTCTCTACTGATTCAAATTCAATAAAAATCACAACCCATTATAGCATTCTTACTGCTTCTCTATCTCCTGCTTGCTTGGATTCTGAGAAAATTTTCGAACTTGATTTTTCATTCGGGACACTAATTAAGGTTACCAGGAATAATTAAAAAAAAAAAAAAAAGATTCCGTTTTTCAATTCTATACCAATACAACTCATTAAATCATTCTTATTTAATCACAGAGGATGGTCTCCCTGCGTAAAATCTTATAAATTATATGAGTTTATTCATAAGGTTTTATGGAATGAAAAATATATTATCAATTAATTAACAAAATTTGCATGGGGATAATACCATAGCCCGTCTTTAGACGTCCCGCGAAACATGTTGCTTACTGACTGTGTCCACCGGGAAGCAAATTGAAACCCCAACTTGAATGTTTTTCGTGGTTGGCTTGAAGATTAATTCGAGATAGTGAAAAGAGTTTCTCTTTGAAGACTTTCTTTGAAAAATGATTAATATCTATTTGCGGTTTTTATTTTATTATATTTTGGATGGATAGCTAGTGTGATTTATTACCAGAAAATCAATAAATATAAATAGAAATACTGAGGAATAAAGTACGGTTGAATTTTCATAAAATTTTAATATATTAATATTAAAAATAATTTTATTAAAAAAAATATTATGCAAAAAAAAAATTATAAAAAAACTACCATTAACAAAGTACGGTCGAATGATGTTGTTTCTGGGCATTTCGTCAGGCAAAAAATGACTAGAGAAATAGATGGAGAGGGGTTTTTTGAAACAAATAATAGCACTTTGGAAGAAAACATCCAAAGGGACTATACAAGGATAAGATAGCATAAAAAATAAAGACTTGGTCGTTAAGCCTCCCGTAATTTTGCTGACCAAACATGTAAGAAGCCATCAACAATGGAAAAACTGTCACCATTGACTTGAAAATACTAGTTAGGCACAAAGCCGTGCATCATCACAAAAAGGGATGATATTATAAACACAACAACACGAAGGTCCATCATGACCACTGGATTTGAATCCAACGGTTGATGCTGGACGTTGACTCAAACCATCGGTCTTTTAAACTTTCCTTTTACATGATTTTGCATGTCGAGGGATAGTAGTCTTCATAAACATATACACTTCTGCACACATAGTAACCCCTACTTCGGCAACTACAACAACAATCATCTCCCCATAGATCACACTCTGACCTTCTACAAGGTACATAACAATATGAAGGTACTGTTGGCATACAAAAGTGATGACAACATGGGCCTCGACGGCATTTTTCACAGCATGGGCATGGGGGTGGCGGTGGAAGTGGTGAAGGCGGCTTGAATATCTCAACGCACTTGACAGTTGGACCTCCTTTGTGGTATTTTTTTTCATGATCTTTTCAGGATAGTAACACATTACAGTTGTCTTAACCTAATTTTGACCCCTTTATGTTAATTAATATTATTATTTTATTTATTAAAAAGGAAAAAAATGATGAAAAAAAATAATCATAATGAAACAACAAGTAAAATGAAATAAATGAAGAATGAATTAAAATTTGGGTTAAGGGCAACATGATTGGAAATCTTGGGATTTAATTAAACTTTGGAATTAATCTAATTAAGCTTGGAATTAATTTAATTAATCAAATTAAGAGTTTAATTGGAGAATTGATAAATTTTGAGACTTAATTGAGCTTGGAATTAATTTAATTAATCCAATCAAGGGTTTAATTGGAGAATTGAGAAGTTTTGGGACTTAATTAAACTTGAAATTAATTTAATTCATCCAATCAAGGGTTTAATTGGAGAATTGATAAGTTTTGGGACTTAATTAAGCTTGAAATTAATTTAACCAATCAAGGGTTTAATTGGAGAATTGATAAGTATTGAGACTTAATTAAGCTTAGAATTAATTTAATTAATCCAATCAGGGCTTAATTGAAGAATTGATAAGTTTTAGACTTAATTGGACTTTGGATTTAATTAAATTAATGAAATCAGGGACGTAATTGAAAAACTAAGTATAGGGCTGATTCTGGTCAAATTTGCAAGAAATTAAAACCTAAGGACCAATGTGTGAATGGTGCTGAGATGCAAGGTTTCAATTGCAATTTACCCAAGGACTAGACTGCAAACTTTCAACACATCAAGGACCAAAACGCCATTAACATTAACATTAACATTGTTCATCTTCTTCACCCGAAAAAAGAAGAAAACAGAAGCCTTTATTGCATTAAAATCCATGCAACTGCATGGCATTGTTTGGTTATAAAAACCAGAGAAGGAGAACCGGCACCAGAGGGGGAGAAGAAAGAGCAGAACTGCTAAAAAGAAAAAGGAAACAGAACCGGGGAGGGAGACTGTACAGAGGGGAGCAAAATTTATGCCCATGTTTCTTCTAAAAGAAACAGAGGCGTTCGGCGCCATTCTCTGGTAAGCCAGAGAAGGCCACAGAGAAGGAAACGAGTAACTCAGGGGGCACCACCTTCCCCCCTTCCCACCGAACTCACAGACGAGAGAAAAGGCCATGCACGCGGAAAGAAAAATGAAGAAAACAGAGTAATGACAAAATCGGGGAGGGAGAAGAACAGGGGAACTAGGAGGAGAGAGTGAAAGCAGAAGACGAAATAGAGAGCACGAACCAAACCAAGAAAAACACACAAAGAGAAGAAAAAAAGACGACGAGCAGGGGAACAAACCGAAACAGAAAAGAAGAAGACGACAGAACAAGGAAAGCTAAAACAGAGGAGAGGAAGCAGTGTTGGTTGAACAGCCCTTCCACACCACCATCTTCGTTTGCAAGCATCAGATTCCAGGAACAGACGAAGAAGGAGAAGAGAGGGAGAGACCGGGAGAGAGAGGACTGATAGACAAGAAACCAGGAGGGAGAAGACATCGTCCGGCCAGAGCTAACCTGTCGCCACCTTCATCTTCGACTTTACCCCGCAGCTGCACCACCCCAGCAGCTCTTCCACACCGTGAACATCCAGCAGTCCTCCATTGAAGCAGCCGTGTCCCTCAGCCTTGCCAGGTAAGTTCTTCAGTTTTCCTTCTTTTGGTAAATTAATTACCCTGCTACTGTTACATGCATGCGTGAGTGATTCACGCATGCATGCAACAGTGGCAGTCGGGTCACTGGTTTGGACCAGTGACCCAACCCTTTTTTGAGACCATGCAACATAAATAAAAAATAAAAAATAAAAAATGGAAAAATAGAAAAATTATGTGTATGCATGAATAAAAATAATATAAATTTATTAGTTTATTTACCGACGCTAGAGTCAAGAATAAAATATTGATTTAAATTTATATTATTTTTATTTGTTATAGTTTATTTTATTTAGCCAGAAAAATAAAAAAAAATATATGCATGCTTAAATATAAATTTATTTTACTAGTTTATTCACTAGCAGTAGACTCAGGAATAAAAAATATTGATCTAAATTTATTTTATAGCTACGTAATAGTTACCAATACCAGAGTTGGAATTATCCGTAGTTGAATATTCACTGGTGCTAAAGTCAGGAATATTGTAAGTAAACCATCAGAGCATAAACCAATAAATATTTAGCAATTTAAAACAAAACCAGCAATGCAATCTGCCTCATGCAGAACGTTTGTTGAGATATTTAGCATAAACCCTTGGTATTATGATATCAAGAATTTCATCTAAAACCAGACATATCTCATGAGGGCATCCAAAATCAACAAGAAGACTTTGAGGAGATTAGTAATGGATTTTTATCTTGGTGGGGAAACTTTGTATAAGAAATCATCTGACAGAACTTTGTTGAGATATTTGGATGACGTGGAGGCAAAAGGTGGTAAAGAAATTTATAGAAAGAGATTTGATCTGTCGATATGGTCCACTAGAAAATATTATAACTAATAATGGCTAGAATTTCAATAGCCAGATGATAATAGAACTCTACGCTAAATGGAAAATCAAGCATTCCAATTCCTCGCCGTATAGGCCAAAGATGAATGGTGTGGTAGAAGTTGCTAACAAGAATGTCAAAAAAATTAGTCAGAAGATGGTGGTTGTCGCGGGGGGTCGCGAAGTCGTCTGGCGACGACGGAGGCTCTTTGTCGTGCCTCCTGATGTTAGGTGTGTGTTGTGAATTGGAAAGGGTTTTTGGATTTAATCATAAAATTATGATTAATTTTTAAGAGTCGCCACCTAGTATTATGGTCACTAGGAACCTATGGTCTGCGAGAGTCTGAGTAAGGGACTGGTTGTGTAAGGGGAAAACACATCACCCTCGGTGCACCCTACCTAAGGTAAGCTGCATTGTTGTTTGATCGCTTTTTTTGTTGGTCTTTATAAGGCTCAAGGTAGATTTCTCTTCATAAGAGAGTCTCTACCTAATTGGGTTAAATCATAACCGTTCTAAAGTCTGAATTTTAGTATCGCATTTATTTACACCTTGTATCTTTAATACATGAGGGTGTACTTTATCGTGTAATTTTACACCCCACAAATATTAAAGTCTACATCCAGACCCTAATTTTTTTTTTTGACATGTTGGCCAAATCCTAATGGATAATCATAAACCGGTTATAATATCCATTTTTGGATTTAAAAAAAAAAACATGAAAAAGATGCAATTTTTTTTTTTTTTTATGAAAAATATGCTTGGAAAAATTTTAGAATTTGGCCATACGCAACAAAATATTTTTTTCTTTTTGAAAATGTTTTGAACTTTTTTTTGAAATATTTCGGAAAAAAACTATGTATTTTAATACCGGATTTGTATTTTATAATGCAAAATTAGTTAAAAACTATGTGAGAAAATCACATTTTTTTAAATGATTGTTTTCAAAATTTTTGGATTTTTTTTAAAAAAAGTATAGTGCACTGCATGAACAGTGGAACTTCCATGGGGAAGATGAAGAACCAGGGAAAGCGTGGCAGACCACCTCGCGTGGCCGTGATGGCTGGCTTGTGGGGGAGAACGACCTGAAGCCGGCGGTGCAGTTAGCTGCCTGAGTTGGCCAAAGTGGCTGCAGTTGGAAGAGGAAGAAATCTGCAGAGGGGAGATAGACGCTCACAGTGGCTTATTACAGACACAGTGGTGGCTGGCCGGTGGTCTTGGTAACACGTGGTGGTTCTATTTGCTCAGGGCGGAGCTGGAGGAAGAGATGTTGATGGCGTCGGTTTCCTGTGGCGGAGGAAGAAAGCAGAAAAATAAAATCTACAGTGGGGAGAGGGAGGAAGGCTGGATTTTTGGCTTACTTTAGACCCGATTTTCTCCTCCCTCATGCCATAAAATCCGCGTCTATTTATAGGCGGTGGAAGAGGGAAATCTTGTCTACGTTGGGGAAAAATTTCAGACATTGATTCAGTTGGGAAGGATCCCAACCGTTGGCCCAAAGTAGGCATCCTGAGATGTCAATTCTGCAAAAAAAGCTGCCTGAGGGGGCATGTTTAGGCCGACGTCGATGCCGATTTAATGTCATTCAGACTGAAAGCTTCACATGGGGATGTAGAGTGACATTAGAGGATCATTTTCGTGCAAGTTTGGTTAAATGTGCTGGTTGTTTGGTGCATTAAATGCACCTGCAAAATAGGCTACCAAACAAGCTTTAACCGGGTAAAAGAAGAAGATAATGAACAGTGACCAGACGACGCGTGGTCTGGTCTTTTTTTTTTATATGTAAAACGGCGTTGTTTTGGACTGAATTAGGAATTCTTATTGAATTTCAATTTGGTTCTTTTTCTTTCAATTTCATTCAATTGAACCCCTAATTGACCCTGAACTTTTGATTTAATGCAATTAAGCCCCTTCTAAACTTCAATTGGAACCCCGAAGTTACGCGCCTTTTACAATATGGTCCTTGGTCTTGGAATTTATCAATTTAATCCCTAATTGACCATTAAACTTTCAATTTCTTCAATTTTTCCCCTGGTTTGTGTCAATTAAGCCCCTAAAGTGTGGCGCCTCTTGCAGATTGGTCCCTGGATGCAAATTTTGTCAATTTAACTCCTAATTGACCCCAAAAATTCAATTTCTTACAATTTTACCCCTAATCTCAACAAATTAACTTGGAAAAAATTAAATTTGGTCTCTTAAAATTCCAATCTTCTCAATTAAGCCCAAATTAAGCTCCCAAACTTAATTTTTCACCAATTAAGCCCCAAATAAAATTAATTTGACGCATTTAAAGTATAATTAAGTCCTTACACTTAATTAAATCCTTCAATTAGACCCAAATTAATTCTTAAACATAATTAAAAGTTAATTTGGCCCATGATTAAATCAAATTGGCCTATTAAAAATTTAATTATATCATTGGACTTAATTTTTCACTAATTAAGCCCCAAATAAAATTAATTTGACCCATTTAAAGTATAATTAAGTCCTTGCACTTAATTAAATCCTTTAATTGAACCAAAATTACTTCTCAAACATAATTAAAATTCAATTTGGCCCATGATTAAATCAAATTGGCCTATTAAAAATTTAATTATGTTCTTGGACTTAATGTTTATGCAAATTTGTCCAATAATCATTTAATTTGACCTTGAATTTGCATTGTTTCATCCATTTTTTTTGGCATAAAGGGGTACAATTAGGCCTTGAATTTTTCTCAAAAATTACAGCTTGATTTCCCAACCTACTTTCTCTATGTTGCCAGCCTTTATTTTATTTTTGATTTTTATTTTGAAAAACAAATTGATTTTTGGGGAATAGCCCAGAATTGGGTTATAACAGTGGTCACCTATAAGGATTGACATAAGATGTTGCCATTTGCTCTTCATGCGTAGCATAACGCAATCTGAACTTCAACAGGAGCCACCCCGTACACTTTGGTATATGGAATAGAGGTGATGATGCCTTTAGAAGTGGAAACCCCCTCATTAAGAGTA
This sequence comes from Populus tremula, assembly GCA_964019445.1. Taxonomy (NCBI): domain Eukaryota; kingdom Viridiplantae; phylum Streptophyta; class Magnoliopsida; order Malpighiales; family Salicaceae; genus Populus; species Populus tremula. The sequence continues at coordinate 22,477,059 of CAXHTJ010000016.1, read as the reverse complement.
TTGGTAGACCCTGAGTTTAGAAGAGGTGGAATGGGTAAGAGTTAGATATGAATTGTTGAATCTGATAAGTGAAAAGAGGATAGCTGCAATCTATCATCATCAAAGATGGCCAAACCATACAACAAGAAGGTTTGACCTCTAGGATTCCACGAAGGAGATCTTGTACTGAAGAAAATATTACCTTTTACCAGGAGAATATCAGAGTAAATGGGCGCCAAATAATAAGGGCCCTTTGGTGGTAAAGAAAGTGTTCTCGAGAGGAGCGTTATTGTTATCTAGAATGGATAGAGGAGATCTAGTTAAACCTATGAATGCTGACTCTATAAGGAAATACTATGCTTCCTAGTCAATAAAATAAAATTCGGCCATGAATTCTATTTGTAAAGAACCTTTTTTTTTTATAAAACGTATGATCTCATAGCATTTAAAATCTTTACTTAAAAGAACTGTTTTTTACACATGACTAAGAAGATGACTCCATCAATTGGAGAGAACCAAATCAAATATAAACTTGATATATTTTTACACACTACAATGGGGGCAAGAAGTGCACAAAGTGCATACAGGGGTCCATAGTGAATCAAAGCCCAAAAGGGTATCATCATAAAAACTTCTAAAAAAGCATCTTTTATGAGAATTGCCAATTGCATTGAAAGTTTCAGTTTTCATGAATAAAACCATATCTTTTGAGTTTTCCTTTTAAAATATAATAAAAAAAAAATACTCAATGGAGCAAGAAAATGCCCTATAAGGAACCAAAGATCTCTTCACCTAGAGGATAGGAAGTATAGCGTGTGGAGCATATTCCGTTTCAAGAGGACGAGTCGGACAAACAAATGGAAACAAAAGCTCAATAAGTCTACACAGAAAGGGGGACCTATGTTTCCAAAATAGGTAACAAAAAATATGCATGATATATTGTGATAACACTAACCTGGCAGGAGAAAGTGTGACAAAAGCCAAAATAGTTCCAAGTTTTTGGGAAAACCGTTGAGGTAAAAAATCTCAGGTCAACAGAACTATGGAAAAGGATAGGAATTGTGAACCAACAGTGCTTCATTTCATCGAGGTAAGATGTTTTCTTTTGAAGTTTGAGATGGGGATGTCACCCAATATTGAGACCATTTCTTAGAAGAACATGGAGTTTTCTAAGAATTTTAAGATGGGTCGATCACTTGATATTGAGACCGTTTCTTAGAAAAGCGTGGAGTTTTCTAAGAATTTTAAGATTGGTAGGTAACCCGATATTGAGACCATTTCTTAGAAAAAACATGGAGTTTCTAAGAATTTTAAGAGGGGCCGGTTACCTGATATTGAAACCGTTTCTTAGAAAAGCGTGGAGTTTTCTAAGAATTTTAAGATGGGCTGATCACCTGATTTTGAGACCATTTCTTAGAAAAGCATGGAGTTTTCTAAGAATTTTAAGATGGGCAGGTCCCTCGATATTGAGGCCATTCCTTAGGAAAGCGAGTTTTCTAAGAATTTTAAGTTTTCTAAGAATTTTTGGAGGGGCCTGTCACCCGATATTAAGACCATTTGGCTGGTCACCTGATATTGAAACCATTTCTTAGAAATGCGTTGAGTTTTCTAAGAATTTTAAGAGGGGTCGGTCCCCTGATATTAAGACTGTTTCTTAAGAAAGCGTGGAGTTTTCTAAGAATCTTACAATAGGCAGGTCACCTGATAGGGAGACTATTTTTTAAGAAAAGCAGTGAGATTTAGGAGGATCAGATAGTTTATCCTTACAACACTTACTATGCGACGCGCTTGACAAGTTTTGCTTCGTAAGCATTGTAAAGAGGGGGCATCTGTTGTTACTCAATTTTGGACCCCACGTGCTGGAGACGGTGTATAACTCTTTTGAACAGAGTGTAGGAGTTTAGCTCATGTTTGCCAGAAGATTGACAAAAGCACTGAAAGAAATATTTTTTTTCGAAACCTTGTTTGAGCTGTTTTTTGCTCTTTTATCCTTCCCCTTTGCTACCAAAATCATCAGGCTTTTTTAGGTTGATCAGGAGTCTTCATAATGCTAAAGTCATTCATTTTTTATCTGGTCTTTAAGGTTGAATAAATCCTTCAGGATTTGCATTAAAAAAAAAATGGTTTTGCTGTTGTCATAATTTTTTGTTCGAACTTAGGCTCTGATTCTAACTTGGTTTCGTACAATATATGACCATCCTAGGTATATTTTGTCACTCATGACATGTTAAAAAATTGACATACACCTTTATTAGGTCCTAGGGATCATTGTTCTTAGGGCAGATTCTCAGTCAGATTTGGATGCTCAGCATTGTCAGATCAAGAACCTTTTTGACCAACTAGATTACTACTAGATTCTGTTCTCTAAAATGATTTTATTTCACTTCGACTCCTTCATCAAAGTTGTAGTCCTAGACGCATAGATGAATTTGAGCTTTTGAATCACTTGATTTCGATATCAGAGGCTCAAGATGTTTCTGTTTGAATACCTAACATGAAGGCAGAGAATTCTGCCGCGAGAAGGATATTGACCCAAGTCTGCACTAAAAAAACTCTATTTTTGGCCTAGTTTTTGTGATTTTTGTTCTTAGTTCATACTCTCAGTCATATCAAGATTCTCAGCATTCGTCAATTTTTTAGTTAGACCTAGAGATCCCTTTCGACCAACCAAATTACTGCTAGATTCTGTTCTGTAAAAAGATTTTATCTCACTTCGACTCCTGCATCAAAGTCTTAGTCCTAGACGCGTAGATGAATTTGGGCTTTTAAATCACTTGATTTTGATATCAGAAGCTCAAGATATTTCCATTTGAATATCTAACGTGAGGGCAGAAAATTCTACCGCGGGAAGGATATAGCCTAAGTTCGCGGGACTGATTCGAAGGATTTTTTTTTTTTACCAAGGAATGAATCGAAAAGTGTTAAAATGAGGGATTGAATTGAAGAAGGATATTGAAAGCTGGAGAGGGGGGTTGGATCATCATAAATGACAGGATTTTTACCGCACCGAATAAGGAAAATAAGACTTTGCAGTTGCACCCTCCATCTGATTTCTTTCCTTTTTCTCTGTTGTTTTTCCTTTATCATCACGCCTGATTTTTGGAGCTAAAGACCACGTTTTTGTTGTCCCATTTCAAAGGGAGTAGCTGGCCCTATGGAAGGAAAGAAAAAAGCCACACCATCCTCTAAAACTGGAAAGAAATCAGACGTAAATCACCAACACAAAATCAGAATATTGCAGTTTCTTTTTTGCATTTTTTTTTACTCCAAATCAGTAGGGATTTGCATCCTAGGATTAATGCATTGAATCCTTCCTAAATAAAGACATATTTAGACTATATATATGCCCTTCTAATGACCTAACGGGGGCACCAAAAAGATAGCAGAAAAATATAAAAAAAAAAAGAGTAGCAAAGGAGAGCACAAAAATAAGAGAAAAAATGGAGAGAGAAAAAGAAAAAAGAACACAGCAAAAGAAAGAAGAAAAACACGAGAGGCAGGAAGTTAGTAAAAAACGCAGGTAACAGGGGAACAGAGGGGTTTCTTTCTTTGATCCATAGAGCCTTTGGTTCCCATACATCCTTCCGTCACTGTGAAAGAAACAAAAGAGAGGAGAAAGGAGAGGCAGGTGACGGGGAAACCAGTAAAAGCAAGAGAAGAAGAATGTTCAATTCACCAGCACATCAGCTTCAGTATCCTTGTTTCTTTCGTCATCTACCAGTTAGCTAAGGAGGCGCACATGAGTTGTCTTTCGGTCTCTGGTTATTATTAGTTGCAAAAGGATCTGCAAGAAAATATTTAAAACAGACGAACACCGGATCAACCATTCAACATCGCTGCAGCTTCTTCGCTTCCGTTCCCAGGTCTGTCTGTTTTTTTTTTCTTCACCCCGCAGCATGCATTTTTCTGTTTTGAGTTTGCATTGTTCAAGTGAATTAATTCACTTAAACAGTATTTGCTAGCCTTCTTGAGCTATAAACTGTGCCCTTTTTTTTGTGTCCAGTCGGGTCACTTGTTTGGGCGAGTGACCCCGCCGGACTTACTTACTTTTTTAAAAAATAAAAATAAAGAGATTATACTATAAAAACTCAAAACAGCAGCAGCATCATCACAAAAGAGATGATATTATAAACACAACAACAGTACTAAGGTCCATCATGACCACTGGATTTGCATCCAACGGTTGATGTTGGGCGATGACTCTACAGGTCATGAAAGAAAAGAATCCAAGGAAAGCCATGGACCGATCCATTATCTATGTTGAGTTCATTAATATTGAGCTTAGCCCATCTCTTCCATGGCTAGACCACGACTGCCTAGAAAACAGGGCTGCAAGTAAGGTACCTTATGCAGTTTATTCCAGCTACCACTTTGTCGTGGGTAGATATTATTTATTTTAGTAGAAAAAATAAATATATAGTTTTTTTATTATATTTTTTAATGTAAGAAATTCTGATTATAAATAAATAAATAAAACTATGTATACATTCAATTAAATAAATTGAGAATTATTTGTAGTAATAAAAAAAATATCCTTAACAATAACTAAAGACTGGACTTGAAAAATTAAATGATAGATTAGATTAGAATATTGAACCATGTATTTGATTGTGTTTGATAACTTTATTTATTAGACTTAATTTTTTATTTAATTAAACAATAATAGAAATTGAAACACGCCAAAATAATTGAATAAAATTTAACGTGAAACTTAACCGGGTTAATCTTTTAGGTCACAAATTTTATGAATCAACCAACAGGGTATAATTAACAACTATTACTACTGTACAAGTCAATGGAGATTTCCATATCCCCTTCAAAATTTCCATCGCTTCCTTCCATTTTCATTGACAGCTCGCTAGCCTATCCCATGGTAGCATTCTTCTGCTGTCATCCCCACCAATTAATTAACGTGTAAAGGAGGATAGAATAGAAACGAGTCAAACAAAGTAAACCAATGATAATATATCTCCAGATTAAGAGAGCTTTACATGGCTTCATATAAAACTATGTATACATCATGAAAAGGAAGTTGATAAAGGGATTATAAATTCTTCTCTCCAAGTACGTACACTCCTAATTTATAGAATATATAGTAATCCAAATTTCATCATCTCGTTTGGATCATGAGGCATGGCTGAGCTTGCACCATTTTTTCCAGGAAACAAGCTTGTTCACGTTTACACCACAGAAGCAATCAAACGATCAAGGATTGAAGAAATCAATTGAAAGTGAAAGAAACGGAGGTGCACGCACCACCACCGTCACTATCACCACCATCACCGTCACTTTGAAAAATGGAAGCTTTTGCTTTTATTTGCAATAATTGTAACTACGTACGTGACCCTACAATAATATTTATACATCTCACCAACCTTGTTGACCTTATTGTTTAATCACAGAGGATGGTCTCTCTGCGTAAAATATTATAAATTATATGAGTTTATTCATAAGGTTTTATGGAATGAAAAATATATTATCAATTAATAAACAAAATTTGCACGGGGATAATACCATAGCCAGATAGCCAGTCTTTAGACGTACCGCGAAATATGTTGCTTACTGACTGTGTCCACCGGGAAGCAAATTGAAACCCCAACTTGAATTTTTTTCGTGATTGGCTTGAAGATTAATTCAAGATAGTGAAAAGAGTTTCTCCTTGAAGACTTTGTTTGAAAAATGATTAAGATCTATTCGGGGGTTTTATTTTATTATATTTTGGATGGACAGGTAGTTTGGCCCTTTTTAATGGAGTTATAGAAGTGAGGTACTTTGAGTTTTTATTTTATTATTTTGGGTCTAAACACGAGCATCAATGCAGTGCAATGTATGTTCTTAAATCAAAAATATATTTTGGTATTTTTCATTTGAAAATACAAGTTATACCGTGCATTTCAAACATCTACTTTTAGTATATTTTGTTTTTTATTCCTAGATTAAAAGATTTTGTTTTTTATTTAAATAGTGTTTTAAGAAAAATTAGTTTTTTATGTATTTTCAGATAATTTTAATATTCTATATTAAGAATAATTTTATTTTAAAAAAAAACAATTACTTCAATATAATAGCACTTTGGAAGAAAACATTCAAAGGGACAAAATCCCAGGAGAATTATATACAAAGATAAGATAGCATAAAAAACAAAGACTAGGTAGTAAAGCCTTCCATATTTGCTTACCAAACATGTAACAAACACAAAGGCCCATGCATCATGACCACTGGATTTGAATCCAATGGTTGATGCTGGACGTTGACTCAAACCATTGGTCTTCCGAACTTGATTTCCCTTTACATGATTTTGCATGTTGGGGGGTAGTCTTCGTAAACATTTACACTTCTGCACACATAGTAACCTCTACTTCGGCAACTACAACATCCATCTCCCCATATATCACACTCTGACCTTCTACAAGGTACATAACAATATGGAGGTACTGTTGGCATACAAAAGTGATGACAACATGGTCCTCGGCGGCATTTTTCACAACATGCGCATGGTGGTGGTGGAGGTGGAGGTGGAGGAGTAGGAGTAGGAGTAGGTGGTGGTGGTGGTGAGTTTTTTTCTGGTTCTGGTTCTGGTTCTGGTTTTGGTTCTAGTTTTTTTTCTTGCTTTGGTTTTTCCTTCGGAGGCGGCTTGATCTCAACGCACTTGACAGTTCGACCTCCTTTGCAGTATATTTTTTTCTTGATCTTTTCAGGACAGCAACACACCACAGTGATTGTCACCGTGTTTGTCTTCTTGTCATATGTCTGGTTCTGGATTTCTATTGTTCATTAATTAACATCATCAATCCACAAAACTTAGTCACTTCCTTTGGTAATAAAAACAACTCAAACCTATCACTGTTTTTAAAGAGAAAAAAGAAAGACTCACGAGGGATAGCACACAGTACTCTCTTGATTTTCTTGTGGCATTTTTCGCATCCAAGGTCAACCTTAATCACCATCGTTGTGACTTGCTGTAACGATAGTAGTTAGTTCATGCATTTCATATAGGACCTCACCATGATTATCCCAATAGAAAACATAAAAAAACGTCATCATGATAAATTTATAGACAGAAAGATTGGAAGAACTCAAAACATGTTCGTCTGACATGGAAGAATCTGCTGTAGAGATTATCAATAACTTGTACGTAACATATATAGGACCTCCACGTAAAAAGAAGAAAAGCTAAATTAAGAGGAAGCATTAAAAGATAAATTAACACACACAAATATACATATCATACCGTTTCCACCATGGTTTCGTGTATGCTTTGATCCGATGAGACGATGGAAATATTGAGAGAGTATATATATAGAGGTGGGGGGAGGGGGTTAATTTAATTAAGATAAATACATGTGAGACATGTGAGGCTTTAATTTAATTGTCCTTGCATTTTTAGACCAATAAGATGAGGAAATGTGACTAGGGAGTGGAAACTTGATGCAACCATCGTAAATTAATATCGCCGTGCCGACCCAACAATCTTTCATCAGCAAGAGATGGTTTTGATGTGCACATCTCACCTTCTATTTTGTTAATCAATTCAAAGGTTAAGCTAAAGGATTGCCAGGGTTATAGAAATTGATACTAACATTTATTTCTTTAAAAAAATTATTTTTCTTAACGTATTAGGTTAATATAAGGGATTGTTTCTTAAAACTATTCAAAATAAAATATCATTCTATGTATAAAATGGTTCGAAATATCTAGCTATATCATCAAAACAAATCAATATAAAGTAGGGGCGTTTAAAAAAACCAACTCATTTATAATATTTATATTATCTAACTTGACCCAACCCATTAAAGTCCAATTATATAGATATTATAGACGATAACTAGTAAACAAATCTAAAAAATAGATATTACGAGTCAGGAAACTCAACCTAGCATGTACATCCTATAATAATAAACTTAAATATTTATTGTTATATGTCTTGTTATTTTTTTATTTTTATTTTTTCGCAATTGGTCAAAGACACCCAAATGTACGTAGGAAGTTATAATCAGGAGTGCAATGAAACAGACACGCAAAAGGAGATTTATTTTGAAGAACATGAGTAGGCATGCGATTAATAAGATATACTGATGATTTCATAGCATAGTTCCAAAAACGCAATGGGGCATTACACTGGCCTAAAAGGGTTAGGCCAGTTTCGATAATATGTCTATAACGACGTTCAACTGTGTCATTTTGTTCATGAGTATGAGGACAAATTAATCGATGATGAATACCAATGGTTTGAAAAAATTTATTTAATTTTTGATATTCACCACCCCAATCAGTTTGAACAGATTTAATTTTAAGAGAAAACTGACGCTCAACAAGTGTCTGAAAACATTGAAACGTGGAAAATACATCAGATTTCGCAACAAGCGGATAATACCAGATATATTTAGTGTGCGCATCAACAAAGATAACAAAATAACGAAAACCATCAGAAGAAAACATTGGAGCAGGGCCCCAAACATCACTAAAAATTAATTCAAGTGGGGTAGAAGTTTTGTGACCCGTCGGTCGTAATGACAAACGGGATGACTTGCCTAAAGGACATGCTTGACATTGAGTAAAAGATCGTCTAGACGTACAAATAATTTTATTATCGGAAACTAACAAATTTAGAATGCGAGGAGTTGGATGACCTAAACGACGATGCCACAGGTCGGCAGTCGCGAAATGCAAGGAGACCAAAAAGCTTGAGGAACTGACGTAGCCGAAGACTCGGAGAGAACATAAAGACCATCATGACTCCGACCGGAAAGAAGAACTTCCTTGGTGACGAGATCCTTCACATAAAACACAGAATCGTGAAATTCAAAATAAACATGATTATCACGACAGAATTTCTGAACAGATAACAACGGTTTGGTAATGTGAGGCACACGAAGAACATTAGTTAATGTAAACAAGCGTTTTGGGGAATATAAAGTAGTATGTCCAACATGGGATATGTCAAGGGCCTTACCATCACCAACATGCAAGAAATCATTACCAAGATAAGGAGCAGAATCAGTTAGAGTTGCAAGGTCAGGCGTCACATGTTGATTCACGCCAGTGTCGGGAAACCAAGTCATTGCAGCAAAATCATTCGCAATAGCAAGGTGAGCAGAGGGCTGCTGTCTGCTACTGCGAAACTAAGAGAATTGAAGAGCTGAATGGCCAAGATTGGAACATAATTGGCAGCGTTCATGTCCAGACCACTGCCCCTGATTCGGCCTGAAATCTGCAGCAGAGGTGCACTTATTCTGCCACTGATTCTGCCTCCAATCTGCAGCAGAGTGGCCTCTGTTTTGGGCTTGAAATCGGTTGTTGTTGGGACGCCAATTACCCCTATAACGTCCCCTGTTTCGGCTGTGATTAGTCATGGCATGATGAGCAGAAATCTGAGGTGTTGGCAGCAATGGTGGCTGTTGCGGCAGAGAAGAAGACAGCAAAGGCGAAGAGGATGAACCGATAGCCATGGAGTGAAAGGAATTCTTGTGAAGAAACTCATGGGTAAGGAGATGGCTATGAAGATCAGCATACGATACGGTTCGGCCTTGGTTATGAGGCTAGTTACCAAGTCTTTGAACTCACCGCGAAGGCCACGAAACACATAGAGATTGAAATCTTCAAGAGACATTGGGCGACCAACAGCAGCTAATTCGTCAAATAACGATTCGGCTTGCTGCATATACATACTAACTGATGCATCACCTTGCCGAAGGTCTTGAAAGGAGCCATGTAGTTGCATGATCCGGGAATTAGATGGAGAGGCAAGTGCCTTCTCAAGCGTGCACCAAACACAATGTGAAGTAGAACAATCTACTACAAGATGCAACACATCCACGGAGAGAGAGGAGAGTAGAGCACTTAAAATAAGTTGATCTTGTTGCTTCCAACGAAGAAAAGAAGGGCTGATGGCAGAGGAAGAACCAGCCGAAGCATCAATCATATGAGATGGAGGACACGGCAAGGAGCCGTCAACAAAGTGAAAAACACCTTGACCAAGGAGATATGGCTTCATCTGCATTCTCCAATAGAGATAGTTTGTGTTCGTAAGTTTCAACGACATAATTTGGTGGGTGTTTGATAGAGGAACCATTGTTGAAGTGTGTGTTCCCATGAGAGGCAAAGGAACGCAGAATCATGAGAAGAAGAATCAAACACATGCTCTACATGTGGAAGTTGTTCTCGGCCAGCAGCAGGAGGATGGCTGGCCGGTGATGTTGCAGCACCGGTGGAAGGAGAGATGGCAACGGCGGCAGCAGGAGGAGAGTCCATGGGGGAGAAAAAAAAAATTAGGGTCGGCTGCAAAGGGAGAAAAGAGTTTTGACGGCCGAAGGCTCTGATACCAAGTTAAGAATAATTAGGAGGCTTAACCTAATAGTTAGTCAATCCTTTCTATATATATGAGTAGGGCAATATACAATAGTAAAGGTGGAGATTACCACATAAAAATATGACTACAATATTTCCTATATAGTTACATTCTATAATATTATTTAAGTTAATTGATTCAGTTAATATATTAAATCTAAATTATTTGTTAAAACTTATACCAGGTTTTAAGTTAATTTATTGAGCATAATTAAATCTTAGTTCTAATTAAACTCAATCTATAAAAATTAACAATATAAACTTAACTTGTAAATATATATAATATTCATAAAATATTTAACCTAGCCAGATATATCTTATGACTCAATCAGGGTATAAATAAAAATTAAATAGGTTGAATTTACAAAACATTAAAAATTGTGTTGGAAATATCAAACATACTTCACCGAATCATATCTATGAACACCGCTAATATAAAGGTTGTATTGTATCTATCCTAAGGTACATTAGTTTGGCAATGTTCAATTATGCTCCATGCACGCCCATCCCCTGCACATGGCACGTGTGTTTGATAAAATATTAATGAGATATTTAAAAATATAGTAATGGTTGTAATTTAAAGTGTTTTTTTTCTTGAAATTATATTAAAATAATATTTTAAAAAAAAAATTAAAATTATTTTAATATTAGTACATCAAAACGATCTGAAAATATTTTAAAATATAATTTTTAACAAAATATAAAGAAAAATTTTTAAATTATGATTTTTTATATATAATTGTGATTTTTTAAAAATATTTCATGCTGTGCTTTTTTAATATATATATTTTAAAAAATATTAAACTAATAATATTTTTTACTGTTGATATTAACACATGCAAATATTAAAATAAATTAAAAATATTAAATTACCATCTTTCCAACTTAAAAACAATTATATATATATATATATGAAGAAGAAAAAAAACATCCTCCTGAGCATTTATATCGATTTGAAAAGGAGAAAGAGACTGAAGGGGTGAGGCGACGATGCTAATTGGTGCTCCAAAAGACTAAAGGGGTGGCTATCTGCCAATTGCTATGTGTGGGCACAAGGGAGAGAAGTTACGAAAAAAAATTATGGGGTCCAGAAATTGTCCATAAGTGCAAAACTACAAAAGAAATTATCCAATCAATCCAGCGTCCTATCCTATTATTGTCAATTTACAATTATTGTAAAGTTACAGTGTCGTGGAACTAAAAAAGAAAAAAAGAAGAAGGTGATTTTACTTTGAAATTTATGCCACCACGGGTCATGGAAGTCATTGTTCGGTACCAAAAACTATTTTTGTTTAAAATTAATATATATATATATATATATATAGAGAGAGAGAGAGAGAGAGAGAGATTGTTTTATGTGTTGTGCTTATATGAATAATAAATTTTAAAAAATAAAATAAAAATATATTATTTTGATATATTCTTAAGTGAAAAATAACATTAAAAAGTAACCGCTACTATACTCTCAAACATCCTCGAAGTAATGTTTGTTATTGCGATTCATTGTATTTTAAGACTGTTTTTAGTTTCAAAATACATTACAATAGAATTTTTTTTATTTTTTTTATTTTGACATCAAAATATATTAAAAAAGCCAATTTAATATTGGTCCAAAAAAACCAATTTAGACGTTCAATCAACTCCCTTATTTTAGCATCTTTTTAATTCAATCCCGATCCAAAAAAAGTCCTTCACATTGGCCCACAATTGGTCTTCAAACTTTAAGAATCTCGCAATTAGGTCCCTCGAATCAAACCTGCAAACTCAGGTCAGAATCCTTCTCGCGGCAAAATTCTCTACTTTCACGTTTAGATATTCAAACGGGAATATTTTGAGCTTCTGTTATCAAAATGAAGCGATTCACAACCCAAATTCATCTACGCATCCAGGACTACAACTTTGATGAAGGATTCGAAGTGAGATAAAATCGTTTTGAAGAACAGAATCTAGCAGCAATCTGGTTAGTAAAAAAAAGATCTTCTGATCTAATTCAGGAAACTGACAATGCCAAACATCCCAATTTGAATGAGAATTTTCCAAAAGAATAGTGAGCCCTAGGACCCAATAAAAATTTAGGTCAATTCTTCAACATGTTATGAGTGACAGAATATAACCGGGATGGTCAGATATTGCACGAAACCAAGTCAGAATCAAAACTTAAGTTGGAACAAAAAATTGCGACAGCAGCAGAATTAGTTTTTTAGTGCAACTTCTGAAAGATTTATCTAACCTTAAAGCCCATATAACAAAGGAACGAATTTAGCATTATAAAGACTTTTAATTAGCCTAAGAATCCTGACAATTTCGGTAGTAGAGGGGAAGGATAAAGAGAGCTGAAGACGACTGAAACAGGGTTCGAAAAACATTTTTCTTTTTTGCTTTTGTCAATTTCCCAGTAACCTTGAACTAAACTCTTGCCTTCAATTAAAAAGGAATACGCACCATCTCCATTGACACATAGGGCCCAAACATAAGTAACAACATTGATAAAGATATTTTGATCACATGATATATTAAAAACAATTAAAATACAATATTTATATGAATAATCAGTAATTTCTTTTCTATTGATGTTAAGTTTTTATTATTGAAATAATAAATTTTGTTAATGTTTTTTTTTTGTTGTTAAACTATGTTTTTTAATAAAAATATATTTTTTTTTACTTCAAATTAAATTTTTTAGTGTTTTTGGATCATTTTGATATACTAATATTAAAATTAAATTTTAAAAAATAATATTAAAAACCATAACCAGTAATTTCTTCCATGGCTACAGGTCATGAAAGTAGAGAATCCAAGGAAAGCCATGGACTGATCCATTATCTATGGTGGGTTTCATTAATATTGAGCTTAGCTCATCTCTTCCATGGCTAGACCACGACTGCCTCGAAGCCTAGAGGCTAAAACAGGGCTGCAAGTATGGCATCTTATGTAGTTTATTCCAGCTACCACTTTGTCGTGGGTAGATATTATTTTTGTTTTTAGTAGAAAAATCAATATATAGGTTTTTTATTATATTTTTTAATGTAAGAAATTCTGATTATAAATATGTCGCACCCGACATCGCAGCAGCCTTAGAACGGATTTCTGGCATTCTATTCTTTAATGGAAATATTCTTGTTTAAGGAGTCGCCACCTAGTATTATGGTCATTAGAAACTCTAACTGATCAACAGGGATTCTACGGTACGAGACTGGTTACGTAAAAGGGAAGATATTATCACCTCTTAAACGTTCTGCCTAACGCAGGCTGCATTGCTAATATTTGTTATTGATTGCTAATATTTTTGTTGGTTTATAACATGATATTTTGCGTGTAATATTCCTGACTCTGGCGCCAATAAATATTCAACTACAGATATTTCCAACTCTGGCGTTGGTAAATATTACGTAGATATCAAAATGAATAAATTTAAATAATTATTTCTTTTTATTCCTGACTCTGGCGTCAGTGAATAAACAAATAAAAATCCATTTATTTTTACACATTATTTTTATTTTTTATGTAGCTAAATAAAAGCAAAAATATAATAAAATAAATTAAATTAAATTTTCATTAGTATTTTTTTATTCCTGACTTTAGCATCAGTGAATACCAATAAATTTATTTTATTTTATTTTATGGTATTATATTTTTTTGGCATGCACCTCTTTTTTTATTTATTTTTTAGTTAAATAAAATAAAATACAATGAATAAAAATAATATAAATTTAAACCGATATTTTTATTCCCGACTCTGGTGTCAGTGAATAAACCAATAAATTTATTTTATTTTATGTTTTTTTTTCGCATGCACATTCTTTATTTTTCTAACTAAATAAAATAAAATACAATGAATAAAAATAATATAAATTTAAACTGATATTTTATTCCTGAATCTGGCGTCGGTGAATAAACCAATAAATTTATTTTATTTTATGTTATTTTTTTTCGCATGCACATTCTTTATTTTTCTAACTAAATAAAATAAAATACAATGAATAAAAATAATATAAATTTAAACTGATATTTTATTCCTGACTCTGGTGTCAGTGAATAAACCAATAAATTTACATTATTTTTATTCATGCATACACATTTTTATTTTTTTATATATTTTATATTTTTTCTGTTTTTTTTTTTTTGAGGGGTTGGGTTGGGCTAAAACCCAGCCTAGCATAAATATTGGTGGCTGGGCTCAGCTCAGCCCCACAGCCAGCCCGGCCCAGTCACTGGCCCAAGCCAGTGACCGGCTGGGCAAACGGTTGATGCACGTGTGAAGCACTTTCACGCGTGCATCAACAGTGCGAAGGTAATTAAATTACCTTCGCATTGTTCAAATCATAGTTTTAAAACCCGGACCGGCGGGTCGACTCGAGCATGAGACCGGTCCGGGTGGAGGTCAAAACCCGCTTGGGAATTGGCCCGGCCAGACCCGGACGACCCGGCGGGTCGACCCGCGACCCGGTCGACCCGGTCAGACCCAAGTGAGGCCCGATCATTTTTTTATTATTTTTCATGTCATTAAACGACGTCGTTTAATGACATCTGAAGACTAAAATCCTAAATAATTAGGTTACTCAGTATTTGAAGAAAAACAAAGAACTGAAAAAGAAGAAGAACTGAAGAAGAAGGAAGCAAGCAACCCGATTAACTTGCTGTTAGGATTATGCAGGCAACGGTAGATTCTTCAGCTGGTTGATCTATTTTCATTATTGAAAACATGGGGTGTTTACACAATGTTTCCTTTTGTAAATCCCATTACTAATGTGCATTTACATTTTACCTTTTTAAAGCATTTCTTTTCCTTCTTCCGCCTGGCACTCTGTTTCTACTTTTCCTTGGCGGCCGCCCTTCGAGGTTAACTCTTTACGGAAACTGTCTTCGCTTCTTGGCCCTCCGAGGCAGTTGTTGTACCTTCCCCCTCTCCTTTAAAGGCCATCGGTACAGACCTGGCTCTGTGTCTCTTAAGTTTGCATCTGTAGAGCAATGAGAAATCCTTGCAACGTTGGCTTGATCATGAGCTGGAGGTCATGGTAAATGTGCATGAAGTTCGCTTTGAATATGAGAAGCAAGGCCAAGTGTAAGCACTTAATTCAATATTTGGTAATTCCCATCTGTTGTGATTTTGTATTGATTATGTTGCAATCTACAAGCGAGCTGTTAGGATAAAGATGTTAGGATTGGCCAGTCACTTGCTGTAGTTTTTATATAGGTTACCTGACCTGAGACCCAGAAGGTCGACCGGGTCAATGACCGGGTCGGGTTTCAAAACTATGGTTCAAATGCAATTTGAACACAGAAAAGCAAAAAAAAAAAACAAATGGAAATGGGCGCACCTGTTTTTGGAGATTGCGAAGAAGGCTGCAACGCTGGTGGGGTTCAAATGCTTTATGTTTCTGGAGATGGTGAGGAAGGTTGCAACGCCGGTGTGGGTTCGACTGCTTTTTGGTGATAACTGATGGTTCAGTGGTCAATTGTTTTCTTGCAGGGACGAACACAGGGTTGATCCTTAAATTACAACATTGTTTACAAAACACTCTTTAATTTCCGGATTGTTCAATTTGGCCCTCAATTAAATCTTTAATTTTTAATTCTTTCAAAATCATCCCTGAAAAATCAGTCAAGATTCCTAAAGTAAACCAACAATTTCACTATGGTCCTCGGTCTTTTAATTTCTTGAAATTTTGCTTCTAATCAACCCACAAATCTGGTATTTCTTTAATCAAACCCCTGATCTTTTTAATCAATTAAATCCTCAAACTTATCAATTCTTTAATTAAGCACCTAATTCATTAATTAAACTAATTCAAATTTTTAATTAAAGTCTCCAACTTATTAATTCTTCAATTATTGACCAATTGACTCTCAAATGTAATAATTACATCCTCAAACTTTAAATTTTATGTTGTCTTAACTCCATTCTCAAAATGTATTTTTATCCATTCATTTTGTATTATTTATTCAAAAGTTGGGTTATGACAAAATAAATAAATAAAACTATGTATACATTCAATTAAATAAATTGAGAATTATTTGTACCAATAAAAAAAATCGTTAACAATAACTAAAGACTAAATTTGAAAAATTAAAAGATAGATTAGACTAAAATATTTAATCTTTAAATCTAAAAGTTTCTGAATCAACCAATAGGGTATAATTAACAACTATTACTACTGTACAAGTCAATGGAGATTTCCATAACCCCTTCAAAATCTCCATTGGTTCCTTACATTTTCATTGACAGCTCGCTAACCTATCCCATGGTAGCATTCTTCTTCTGTCATCCCCACCACTTAATAAAAGTGTAGAGGAGGAAACTAGTCATATAACGTCAACCGATGATAATATATCTCCAGATTAAGAGAGCTTTACATGGCTTCATATAAAACTATATATATATATACATCATGAAAAGGAAATTTGTCTTCGATTAAATATATAATAATCCAAATTTCATTATCTGGTTTGGATCATGAGGCATGGCTGAGCTTGCACCATTTTTTTCCAGAAAACAATACACCACAGAAGCAATCAAACGATCAAGGATTGAAGAAAGCAATTGAAACTGAAAGAAACAGAAGTGCACGTACCATCACCGTCACCATGGAAGTGGGGTTTTTGGGGGTTTTTATTTTATTATATTTTGGATGAATAGCTAGTTTGGCTCCCATTTGATCATAGAGTACAGTTATTTTTTATATAAAAATATATTAAAATAATATATTTTTTATTTTTTTTAAAAATTATTTTTGAAATTAATACATCAAAATGATCTAAAAACAATAAAAACATATTAATTTGAAGCAAAAACAAAATTCAATATTTTTCAAAAATTAATTTTTTTATATTTTCATATAGTTTAATTATTTGATATTAAAAATAATTTTATTTTTTAAAAAATATTACTTCAATATATTTTAAAACAAAAATAATATTATAAGAAAACTATCAGTGACGAAGTACGGTCGAATAGTGTTGTTTATGGGCATTTCATTCGGCAACAAATGATGAGAGAATAGATCGGAGAGGGGTTTTCTGAAACAAAGAATAGCACTTTGGAAGAAAACATCCAAAGGGACAAAATCCTAGGACTATACAAGGATAAGATAGCATAAAAAACAAAGACTATGTAGTAAAGCCTCCCATATTTGCTGACCATACATGTAACAAGCCATTTAACAATGGAAAAACTGTGACCATTGACTTGTCGTGGGTAGATATTATTTTTTTTAGTAGAAAAAATAAATATATTATTATATTTTTTAATGTAAGAAATTCTGATTATAAATAAATAAATAAAACTATGTATACATTCAATTAAATAAATTGAAAATTATTTGTATCAATAAAAAAAATCGTTAACAATAACTAAGGACTAAACTAGAAAAATTAAGAGATAGATTAGATTAAAATATTTAATCTTGTAATATGGACAATGTACATGGTTGTGTTTGATAATTTTGTTTATTAGACTTAATCTTCTATTTAATTAAACAATAATAGAAATTAACACACGCGAAAATGATTGAATAAAATAATAAATAAAATTGATACATGGTTGCATAAATTATATAAAAAAGAATATTATCATGGAAAAACCAACTAAAAACTAAATAAGTAATTTAATTGCGGTTGATTTTTTATTATTATTAAATCGTGTTGTTTTATTATTTAAAATAATGATGTTAACCCGGTTAAGTTTTGATAGAAATTTACTGAGTAAATCAAATAATTTAAAATTTAGTTTGATTAATCAAGTTTAGTCATATCATTTTTTTTATTTTTCAACTTCAAACTTAACCAACAGGGCTATTACTACTGTACAAGTCAATGGAGATTTCCATCGCTTCCTTGCATTTTCATTGACAGCTCGCTAACTTATCT
Organism: Populus tremula; assembly: GCA_964019445.1. NCBI lineage: Eukaryota > Viridiplantae > Streptophyta > Magnoliopsida > Malpighiales > Salicaceae > Populus > Populus tremula. The sequence continues at coordinate 22,458,867 of CAXHTJ010000016.1, read as the reverse complement.
CATGGCAGCATTCTTCTCCTGTCATCCCCGCCAATTAATTAATGTGTAAAGGAGGGTAGAAAAGAAACGAGTCAACCAATGATAATATATCTCCAGATTAAGAGAGCTTTACGTACATGGCTTCGTATAAAACTATTTATACATCATGAAAAGGAAGTTGATAAAGGGATTATAAATTCTTCTCTCCAAGTACGTACAATCCTAATTTATAGAATATATAATAATCCAAATTTCATCATCTCGTATGGATCATGAGGCATGGCTGAGCCTGCACCATTTTTTCCAGGAAACAAGCATGCTCACGTTTACACCACAGAAGCAATCAAACGATCAAGGATTGAAGAAAGCAATTGAAAGTGAAAGAAACGGAGGTGCACGCACCAGCACCATCAAGGATTGAAGAAAGCAATTGAAAGTGAAAGAAACGGAGGTGCACGCACCAGCACCATCACCGTCACCTTGGAAAATGGAACCTTTTGCTTTTATTTGCAATAATTGTAACTTTGACTTGAAGTCAAACATGGAAGAAGCCATCAACAATGGAAAAACTGTGACCATTAACTTGAAAATACTAGGCACAAAGTCGTGCATCATCTAGCTAGATGAAAGAGGTCAAAACAACAACAGCATCACAAAAGGGATGATATTATAAACACAACAACACAAACGCCCATCATGACCACTGAATTTTTATTTATTTTTGTTCAAAACATGACCACTGGATTTGAATCGGATGGTTGATGCTGGACGTTGACTCAAACCATCGGTCTTCTGAACTTTCCCTTTACATGATTTTGCATGTCGGGATAGTACTCTTCACAAACATATGCACTTCTGCACACATAGTAACCCCTACTTCGGCAACTACAACATCCATCTCCCCATATATCACACTCTGACCTTCTACAAGGTACATGACAATTTGCAGGAGGTGTTGGCATACAAAAGTGATGACAACATGGGCCTCGGCGGCATTTTTCACAACATTTGCATGGTGGTGGTTCTGGTTTTGGTGATTTTGGTGGAGGTGGAGTTGATTTTGGTGGAGATGGAGGTGGAGTTTGTTTTGGAGGATAGTCTTCACAAACATACACACTTCTGCACACATAGTAACCCCTACTTCGGCAACTACAACATCCATCTCCCCATATATCACACTCTGACCTTCTACAAGGTACATGACAATTTGCAGGAGGTGGTGGCATACAAAAGTGATGACAACAAGGTCCTCGGCGGCATTTTTCACAACATTTTCATGGTGGTGGTGGTGGTTGTGGTGGTGTGGTGGCAGCAGCAGCAGTAGCAGCAGCAGCAGCAGCAGGAATAGTAGCAAGTAGCAGCAGTAGTAGTAGTAGTAGTAGTAGAAGTAGTAGTAGTAGGAGAAGGAGGAGGAGTAGGAGGTGGAATCTCAATGCACTTGACAGCTTTACCTCCTTTGCAGTATATTTTTTTCTTGATCTTTTCAGGACAGCAACACACCACAGTGATTGTCACCGTGTTTGTCTTCTTGTCATATGTCTGGTTCTGGATTTCTATTGTTCATTAACATCATCAATCCACAAAACTTAGTCACTTCCTTTGGTAATAAAAACAACTCAAACCTATCACTGTTTTTAAAGAGAAAAAAGAAAGACTCACGAGGGATAGCACACAGTACTCTCTTGATTTTCTTGTGGCATTTTTCGCATCCAAGGTCAACCTTAATCACCATCGTTGTGACTTGCTGTAACGATAGTAGTTAGTTCATGCATTTCATATAGGACCTCACCATGATTAATCCCAATAGAAAACATAAAAAAACGTCGTCGTGATAAATTTATAGACAGAAAGATTGGAAGAATCCGCTGTAGAGATTATATATCAAGAACTTGTACATCTATAGGACCTCCACGTAAAAAGAAGAAAAGCCAGATTAAGAGGATTAATTAAAAGATAAATAACACACACAAATATATATATCATACCGTTTCTACCATGGTTTTGTGTGTGCTTTGATCCGATGAGACGATGGAAATATTGAGAGTACATATATATAGAGAGGTGGGGGAGGGAGGGGGCGGTGGCCTAATTCAATTAAGATAAATGCATGGTGACATCATAAGCAGGTGGAGACATGTGAGGCCTTAATTTAGTTTATCCTTTCATTTTTAGACCAATAAGATGAGGAAATGTGGACATGAGAGTGGAAACTTGATGCAGCCATCGTAAACAACGTAGCTGCTGACCCAACAATCTTTCATCAGCAACAGATGGTTTTGATGTGCACATCTCACCTTCTATTTTGTTAATCAATTTTAACCTCATACAGTAAGAATAATTATTTTTCTTAATGTATTAGGTTAATATAAAGGATTCTTTCTTAAAATTATTCAAAATAAAAAATCATTCTATGTATAAAATGATTCTTAATATCTATACCATGAAAAAAAATCAATATAAAATAGGGATGTTTAAAAAAAACCCAGCACATGGCATGTGTCCCAAATGTTTTATAAAATATTAATGGGGTGTTTAGAAATATGGTAATGGTTTGTGATTTAAAGTGTTTTTTACTTGTAAATATATCAAAATAATATTTTTTTTAAAAATTATTTTGACATCAATATATCAAAACAATTTAAAAATATAAAAAAATAATATTTAAAAAAAAAAAAAAACACAGTTTCTATAACGTTTTTAAACAACCCTAGTTCCTTACCCTTCGCTGTTATGTTATAGTCTCATTCATTGGGTTTGAATTCCTATGGAACAACATTTTTAATATATAAATGTGATTTTTTTTAATATTTGTTCCTTTTATATATATATATATATATAATTGTGTTTAACTGGGAAAGATACGTGTGTGTACATAAAAATAAAAAAACATCCTCTTGAGCATTTATATTGATTTGAAAAGGAGAAAGACACATAAGCATAGTTTTGAAACCCAATCTAGTGGTCAACCCAGTCTAATGATCGGGTCACGGGTCAGATGGGTTGACCCGAGTTAACCCGGATCAACTCAAAAAAATTAAAAATCAAATAACCCATCAAACAACTTTCCTGCACTTTCCATGTTCCCACTCTTCCCATAAGCAGAAATCAATTCCATCCAAGAAATCACGTTCCTATCAGGCATTTCATCAAACACTTTTCGCTCACACTCCAGAAACCCATATTTATATACATATCAATCATAGAATTCCCAACATGCAAATCCTCGTCAAACCCCCCAACCAAAATCATTTGACCATAAATTTGTCGTTCCAAACCCACATCCATTTTAGCACCACAAGCCTTGAAAAGAGCAGGAGCTATAGATTGAAATTGCTTTTCTTTAATTAGGTTCTCTTTGTATAACTCTAAACCACCAACGAAACTCTATGAGCAACAATATCAATGTTGCTATTTGAGGAGGAGTTAATCGGCTCCAATGTATTAACTCCAGCTTCCAGAGATGTTCTTTCTTTAGGTTGAAAAAAGCTATTGTCTTCCTTCATTGCATTGAAGGCAACTTCATTTGGTCTTCGTTCTTTAGCTCGAGTAAAATTATTGTGTTCCTCCTCCAAAGATGATTGTTTGCCCATTCTAACTCTAGCTCGTTCCACTAGTGGCAAGTGCTTATCTCCATCTTCTTTAATTTGAGTTATATTCAAATTTTTACATGCAAATTGGGAATTTTGGTTATTATCTGCCTCTGTTTCCAGTTTGACTGTTGGCCTTGCAATTCTGCAGGGAGTCGAATATATAAAAATAAAAGAGACCAGGTTTCAGCCGGGTATGCCCGGGTTGCTCGGGTTCCGGGTTGACCCTCCGGGTTGACCAGGTTTCGCCGGGCCAACTCCCAGATAGATTTTTACTTAGACCCGGACCGGTCTCATGCCTGGGTCCCAGGTCGACCCGCCAGACCGGTCCGGGTTTTAAAACTATGCACAGAAGTGGTTAAGCGACGATGATAAATGAATGGTGCTACAAAAGATTAAAGGGGTGGCTATCTCTCAATCAATAATTATTAAAAGATGTAATAATCACACCAATCAAATTTGAAATCCATTTTCTATGTTTTCTCCATGACTACGGGCAAAACAGGGTTGCGAGGAGCACCTTGAGTGTGTTTGGTAGTGTGGTAGTGGTTGTTTTTAAAATAATTTTTTGCATCGAAATATATATCAATGATGTTTTTTTATTTTTTAAAAATTATTTTTGACATCAGCACATCAAAACGATCCAAAAAGTACAAACTACATTAAATTTTAGCAAAAAAAAAAAAACTTTTGAATTTTTTGGGAACGCAGTTTCAACCTCGTTCCCAAACACTACCCTTATGCAGTTTATACCCGCGGCTATCGGGCAAGTGCTTTGTCGTGGGTTAGATACTATTCTTTCTAATAAAAAAATTTAATAAATAACCAAGTTCTTTCATTATATTTTTTTAATGTTAAAAATTCTTAGTATATAAAAAAAAAACTTACGTATACATTCTTATATATATATCATACCGTTTCTACCATGGTTAATTAAGATAAATGCATGGTTACATCTGACACATGTGAGGCCTTAATTTAATTGTCCTTGCATTTTTAGACCAATAAGATGAGGAAATGTGACTTGGGAGCGGAAACTTGATGCAACCATGTAAATATAGCTGTTGATTTATCAATATTTTTTATTATTATTAACATAGATATTCAGAATAATTTACACGTATCTCGATTAATTTTATAGATTTTAAAATTAATAATTATATAAATTTTAGAGGCTTTGATGTGCACATCTCACCTTCTATTTTGTTAATCAATTCAAAGGTTAAGCTAAAGGATTGATAGGTAGGGTTAAAGAAATTGATACTAACATTTATTTTTTAAAAAAATTACTTTTATTAATGTATTAGGTTAATATAAAGGATTGTTTCTTAAAACTATTCAAAATAAAAAATCATTCTATGTATAAAATGGTTTGAAATATCTATACCATGAAAAAAAATCAATATAAAGTACAGTGGTTTTAAAAAACCAACCTATTTATAATATTTACATTATCTAACTTGACCCAACCCATTAAGGTTAGATTATATAGATATTATAAATGATAACTAGTTAAAAAAGTCTAAAAAATAGATATTACAAGTGAGGAAACTCAACCTAGCATATATATATCCTATAACAATAAACTTAAATATTTGTTGGTTATATGTCTTGTATTTATTTTTATTTTTTTGCAATTCATTCTTTCATTTTAGTTAATTAATTCAGTTGATGTATTAAGTCTAAATTATTTGTTAAAACTTATAAAAAAAAATAAGTTAATTTATTGAGCATAAATTTGAGTTCTAATTAAATTCAATCTATAAAAATTAAGAAGATAAACTTAATTTGTAAATATATATAATATTCATATAATATTTAACCTAACCAGATATATCTTATGAACCGATTGGATATAAATAAAAATTAAATAAGTGAAATTTACAAAATATTAAAATTGTGTTACTTCACCAAATTATATTTATGAACACCACTAATATAAAAGTTGAATTGTATCTATCCTAAGGTACATTAGTTTGGTGATGTTCAATTATGCTCCATGTGCGCCCACCCCCGCACATGGCATGTATCCCAAGTGATTTATAAAATATTATTGAGGCATTTAAAAATATGGTGATGGTTATGATTTAAAGTGTATTTTGTTTTAAAAAATTTAAATTATAATTTTTTATATATATAATTGTGTTTTTTTTTAATATTTCATGCTTTGCTTTTTTAAAATATATATATTCTTAAAAAAAATATTCAACTAATAATTTTTTATTATTGTTAATATTAATACATCAAAATATTAAAATAAATTAAAAATATTACATTACCATCTTTCCAACTTAAACACAATTATATATATATATATATGAAAAAAAAAAATCCTCCTGAGCATTTATATCGATTTGAAAAGGAGACAGAGACTGAAGGGGTTAGGCGACGATGCTGATTGGTGCTACAAAAGACTAAAGGGGTGGCTATCTGCCAATTGCTATGTGTGGGCACAAGGGAGAGAAGTTAAGAAAAAAAATTGTGGGGTCCAGAAATTGTCCATAAGTGCAAAACTACGAAAGAAATTATGCAATCAATCCAGCGTCCTATCCTATTATTGTCAATTTACAATTATTGTAAATTTACAGTGTCGTGGAACTAAAAAAAAAAAAGGTGATTTTACTTTGAAATTTATGCCGCCACGGGTCATGGAAGTCATTGTTCGGTACCAAGAACTATTTTTGTTTAAAATTAATTTTTATATATTTATTTTTTTAGATTGTTTTATGTGTTGGGCTGATATGAATAATAAATTTAAAAAAATAAAATAAAAATATTTTATTTAAATATATTCCTAAGTAAAAAAAACATTACAAAATAATCGTTACTACACTCTCAAACATTCCTTGAATAATGTTTGTTATTGCGATTCATTGTGTTTTAAGAGTGTTTTTAGTTTAAAAATACATTATAATAAATTTGTTTTGATTTTTTTTATTTTTGACATCAAAGTATTAAATTCATCAAAATATATTAAAAAAACAAGTTTAATATTAGTCCAAAAAAACCAATTTAGACGTTCAATCAACTCCTTTATTTTAGCATCTTTTTAATTCAATCCCTGGTCCTAAAAAAGTCCTTCACATTGGCCACAATTGGTCTTCAAACTTTAAGAATCTTGCAATTAGGTCCCTCGAATCAAACCTGCAAACTCGGGTCAAACCTTCTCACGGCAGAATTCTCTGCTTTCATATTAGATATTCAAATAGAAAAATCTTGAGCTTCTGATATCGAAATCAAGCGATTTGAAAGCCCAAATTCATCTACGCGTCCAGGATTACAACTTTGATGAAGGATTCAAAGTGAGATAAAATCGTTTTAGATAGCAGAATCTAGCAACAATCTGGTTAGTAAAAAAAAAAAATCTCCTGATCTAATTCAGGAACTGACAATACCGAGCATCCCAATATGACTGAGAGTATGATCTAAGAATAACGACCAACAAAATTGTGACAAAAGTAGAGTCTTTAGTGCAAAACTCAAGTCAGAATCATTCTCGTGATAGAATTCTCTACTTTCACGTTTAGATATTCAAACGAGAATATCTTAAGCTTCTGATATCGAAATCAAGCGATTCAAAAATTCAAATTCATCTACGTGTACAGGACTACAACTTTCATGAAGGATTAAAAATGAGATAAATTTGTTTTGAAGAACAGAATCTGGTTGCAACCTTGTTGGTTAAAAAGGATCTCTTGATTTAATTCAGAAAACTGACAATGCCAAGCATTCCAATTTGACTGAGAGTCTGCCATAAGAATAGTGAGCCCTAGGACCCAATAAAATTTTAGGTCAATTCTTCAACATGTCATAAGTGACATAATATAACCGGGATGGTCAGATATTGCACGAAACCAAGTCAGTATCAAGGCTTAAGTTGGAACAAAAAATTACGAAAGCAGCAGAATTAGTTTTTTAGTGCAACTTCTGAGAGATTTATCTAACCTTAAAGCCCATAAAATAAAGAAACGAATTTAGCATTATAAAGACTCCTAATTAGCCTAAGAATCCTGACAATTTCAACAGTAGAGGGGAAGGATAAAGAGAGTTGAAGACAACTGAAACAGTGTTCAAAAAACATTTTTCTTTTTTTCTTTTGTTAATTTCCCAGCAATCTTGAACTAAACTTCTGTCTTCGATTTAAAAGGGATATATACCATCTCAATTGGCACATAAGGCACAAAAATGAGTAAAAACAGTGATAAAGATATTTTGATCACATGATATATTAAAAACAATTAAAATACAATATTTATATGAATAACAAGTAATTTCTTTTTTTGTTGATGTTAAGTTTTTATTATTAAAATAATAAATTTTGTTAATGTTTGTTTTTGTTGTCAACTGTGTTTTTTGAAAAAAATAATTTTTTTTACTTCAAATTAATTTTTTGTGTGTTTTTAGATCATTTTGATATACTAATGTTAAAAATAAATTTTAAAAAATAATATTAAAAACCATAACCAGTAATTTCTTTTCTGTTGATGTTAAGTTTTTATTATTGAAATAATAAATTTTGTCAATGTTTGTTATTGTTGCCAAACTGTGTTTTTGAAAAAAATATTTTTTTTTTACTTCAAATTAATTTTTTATGTGTTTTTGGATCATTTTGATATACTGATGTTAAAAATAAATTTTAAAAAATAATATTAAAAACAATCATTTTAATGCATTTTTAAATGAAAAGCACTTTGAAAAACAAACACTATCACAAAATCAAACACTACTTTAATATAAGCAGTTAGGGGTGTCTAAGAGTGTAGTAATGATTGTTTTTAAAGTGCTTTTAACTAAAAATATATTAAAATAATATTTTAAAAAATTATTTTTTTATCAGTATCTATAAAAATATAAAAAATATTAAGTAATACTCTAAAAGGTGTGGAAAAACTACTGTAGCTTTCCCACACCTTTTACTTTCCCCATCTTTAATATAATTCCTTATTAATATATTAAATTATTATAATTATATAACTGTTTTTTTTTTTTAATTTTTTTTTGTTTTTTAATGAATGTTTTTCTATTTGATTTAGTTTATTAATGTTAAATTTTTTTTATTTAGTTATCTAATTTTCATGATACGGATCCCGGATTTGATGGGTTAATCTGGATTTTTTTTAATTATTTTTTTCATTTAGTGTAGTTTGTTAAAGTTAATATTCTTTCTATTTAATTATCATATTTTCATAATATGTATCTTGGGCTTGACGGGTTAACTTGATTTGATGGGTTAACCCAATTAATTTTGAGTAAATCCGTCATTTTTTTTTCTATTTAGTTATCAAACTTTCATGACGCAAATCCCAGATTTTACGGGATAACGTGGTTTAAAGGGTAACCCAATTAATTCAATTTTTTTTTTCATTAGTTTTTTTTACCTGTTGATTTTTTTTATTTTTTTAAATTAATCTATTTAATTATCACACTTTTATGACACGACCTTATAGCTAGACCCACATCCAATATTATTGGATCCGGTGTTGCAGTCAGGTTCACTTAAACTTGGATCATGCAAGTTTAATGTTATTATTAATATTATAAATATTACTCTTAGGTCAAGTGTTGCAGCCAAACCCAAGATTTATGGGTATAGCTTTGCAGAAAAACTCAAAATTTTTAAATTTTAATTTTTTTTAATATTTTTTATGTAAAAAGAAATAATCCGGAGCAGCAGGTCATGTAACTAATTATTTTATAAAACACGTTTTGCAGCACAATTCTAAAGGGGGCCATCTTGTCAAAATGCATGCACGTATTTGATCGAGACCAAACCAAAACGCAAACCGGCAGAACCAATTATCATAATATGAGTCAAAGTTCTATTGGATTCCATTTTCAGGAATGCTTACACGTCATAAAAAAGACAAGGTGATTTTGATGACATTAACAATATCTAAATAGTGTAGGCACACACAAAGCACTGTGGATTACAACAGTAATCCACAGTGCTTTCCTCCTCTCTCTTTTTTTCTAACTTCTCTTCTTCTTCTTTTTTTCGTTTTTTTTTGTTCTTTTTTTTCAAATTTACTTTTTTTTTTCAGCTTTCCTATTTTTTCTTTTTTCTTTTCATTTCTTTTTTTTTTTTTCAAAATTATTTTTATTAATTTTACTTTTTAAATATTGACCTGGTTAAAATTTTTGCTTTGTAATTTTTTTCTTTAAAATACTGTGGATTGCTGCAATGTTTTTCTACTAAGTTTTTCTATTTTATTTCTTTATTTTTCAAAATTATATTTGTCGATTTTTTTTTAATATTCAGCTGATTGAGAGTTTAGTTTTGCAATTTTTTTTCTTTAAAACATTATTGATTGCTACAATGTTTCTCCACATGGTTTTTTTTATGATTTTCTCTGAAATTATCTTTTTTTATTTTATTTTTTAATATGGAGCTGGTTAAAAATTACAGTTGCAATATGTGAGGAAAGAACTGTAACTTTCCTCAAAAATTACTGTTGATTGCTACGATGTTTTTTCCCACATGGTTTTTTCATGTTTTTGTTATGTTTTTTCTAAAATTATCTATCAATTTTATTTTTTAATTATTAAGCTGGTTAAGAATTGCAATTATAAGTAAAGACAAGTTTTTCCTCACAAAACACTATGGATTGATACAGTTTTTCCTTACATGGTTTTTTTCCAATTTCTTTTATGTTTTCTTTTTTTTGTAATATTTTTTTCTAAAATTATCTTCGTTGATTTTATTTTTTTTAATATTGAATTGGTTAGAATTTAACTTTTAATAAAGCTTAATCATGTGGGGAAAGCATTGTAGCTTTGCTTATAAAACATTGTGGATTGCTACAATGTCTCTCCGCATGGTTTTTTTATATATAATTTTTTTCAAATTATCCTTTTCATTTTTATTTTTTTGAATATTGAGTTGTTTGTGAATTACAATTATAAGTCATTACAAATAAGGTTAAATCATGTGGAGAAGCACTGTAGCTTTCATCACAAAACACTATGGTGTTTGTTTTGTTTTTATTTTTTTTCTAAAATTGTCTCTGTCGATTTTTTTAAAAAAATATTGAGCTGATTAAGAATTTAGCTTTGTAATTTTTTTTTCTTTAAAACACTGTGAATTGTTGCAGTGTTTTTCCATGTGATTGTTTTTATGATTTTTTCCAAAATTATCTTTGTCGATTTTTTTTTTTAATATTGAGTTGGTTAAAAATTATAATTACAATAAAACTAAATCATATGAGGAAAGCGTTGTAGTATTTCTCACAAAACACTGTGGATTGCTACAATATTTCTCTAAATGATTTTTTATTTTATTTTATTGGGAAAAACGCTATAGTTTTCCTCACAGAACATTGTCAATTGCTACAACGTTTTTTCTCATGGGTTTTTTTCCTTCCAAAATTATCTTTATTGGTTTTTGTTTTTAATATTAAGTTGGTAGAGAATTTAGCTTTGTAATTGTTTTTTCTTTTTATTAACTAAAAAGCTAAATCATGTGGCGAAAGCACTGTATATTTCGTCACAAAACACTATAGATTGCTACAAATCATTTTGTTCAGTCTCTAAGTTTTTGATGACCAACACAACTTTTTTTCCCGTCATGAAATATTTGCTCCATCATACATTTAATTTATATTCCTTATCTAGCGCCGGTTCACAATTATAACACTATCAAGTGCATTTGTTTTATAAGCCTGCTGCAACGCACGGGCATGTCATCTCGTGGTTATAAAAAGATGATGTGATATCACTAGTCAATTTCTTTTATTGATTGAATCCTTATACTATTCATTTTGTTTTATTTCCATCTTTGCTATAACATCATTGGTTCCAATAATATTTTTCAAAAATATATATATATATATATATATATATTAAATTAAATATTTTTAATATTATTTTAATATGCTAATATTAAAAATAAATTTAAAAAAATAAAAATAATTATTTTAATATTTTTCTAGATAAAAAACACTTTAAAAATATTTAGTATGATAGTAGTAATTTTTTTAAATTATTTTTTACTTGAAAATATATAAAATAAAATTTTTATTATTTTTTAAATTTTATTTTTCACATCAGCATATCAAAAAAATTAAAATATTTAAAACAGTAATTTAAAATTAAAAAAAAATAGTGTTTTTAATATATTATCACAAGTCGATCGTTAAAATAGTGGTCAGTCGTTATTATACATGCCACCTTTTCAGAACATGACTGGAAAAAAGTCAATCAATAAGCGCATGTCAAGTGTCTTAATTGGTGGCCCGCAGCTTATGCACAGTGTTTTAAAACCTGGACCGGCCCAGCGGGTCAACCCGGGACCCGGCCGACCCGGGCATGGAATCGGTCGGGGTGGAGGCCAAACCCGCTTGGGATTTGGCTCGGTCAAACCCGGTCCACCCGACCAAACCCGGGTGAGACCCGGTTAAATTTTTTTTTATTTTCCCTGTCATTAAACGACGTCGTTTAATGACATCTAAAAGACTAAAACCACTAAAATCCTAAAACGCTGAACACTGAAGACAGTGTCTTTGACAGAAGAAGAACGAAACACTTAACCTAATCTGTCTTTGAAAATTGAACGGAGCAGAAGAAGAACGAAGCAATTAACCATTGATCTCTGCGAAAAAGGTTTGAATCTCCTTCTATGCACTCTCTGTTTTGTTTATTCTTGGTCGTTTTCTCATTTCTGGGTTCTGGCATCAATTTCAGTTTCAAGTTTCAACCCGATTCAAGTTCATCCTTCTTGCACTCAAGTTCATCCTTCTTTCACTCGCTGCCATCGATTTCTCTAGACCGATTTCTGCATCAATTTCGCTAGCCCAGTCACCTCAACCCTCAGGAATGTTTCTCCAACCCGATTGCTGCTCTGTTTCTATAGCCTGATTTCTGCATCAATTATATTCGTCTGTGTTGTTTGTTTGCATGATGAACTGTAGAATGTTGTTACCATGATTTTGTTTGATGAACTCTCTGTCGATTCATTTTTCGTTGCTTTGTTTGATGCTGTGATGGACTTATGGTTTGGCAGTGAATGATATTATGGTGTTACGGTTACCAATGGTTTGATGTTGTTATCTCTGTTTTGAATTATTCACTCTCGGATTGTTGAGCTGAGAAATGAGAATAATTGGCAATTAGAAGGAACAAATGACTATTAGAAATTTAGAATGCTCTCGGATTGTAGGATTGTAGGATTAGAAATGAACTGAGAAATGAGAATAATTGGCAATTAGAATGCTCTCGGATTGTATGATTGTAGGATTAGAAAATAATTGCCACAGCATGTTCATTCCCTTTTCTTTCTTTTTTTTGGGTTGACCCGGGTTAACCCATCTGACTCGTGACCCGATCACTTGACCGGGTCGGGTTTCAAAACTATGCTTATGCAAGCATCTAATTAAATAAATCAATAATTATTTATGTAAATAAAAATAAATTCTTAATAATAACCTAAAAAAACACTAAAAAAATTGAGAGATGAAAATAGATTAATATATTCAATCACATAAAATAAAACTTTCACCTGATTGTGTGTACCAAACTTATTTATTTAAATCAATAAAAGATAAATTCACACCTTGAAAAACTCATGATTTAAAAGATAAATACAAATAAAATTGACTAAATAAAACCAAACCATAAAAATATTAAGCAAGGCCGAACACATCAATAATATTATTGAAAAATGAATATTTTTTATTCTAAAAAATAAAATTTATTTGAATAAAAAAATTATAGATGAATTAGAATAATATCTTTAAAAATCAAACAAAAATAGAAAAACTAAAAAAAACTTATATTAAAAAAAGACATGCAAAACTCATAACCTAAATCATGAGACTGAAATAAACTCATATAAAAAACTTGAAGATAATCACAAAATCAATATTAAAAAAAAAACTAATGTAGAATGATAAGATCGTATGAAGCCGAATCCCCAACAAATTAAATATCAAAAGATAAAACTAGTAAAAAAAAACCAATTACACAAAAGGATCTAAAAAAATAATTGTGAAACAAAATAATTAGAGGGATAAAAATCTTCAATTGTAGAGTTAAATTGAATTGAAAAATAGATTTAATAGAAAGAAAAAAATCAAAAGAAAGATGGTCAAACTGGAAAAACCAAAAAACAAAAAAAGTTGATTGAATTATGAAATTGAATGCCAATAAAACTTTAACAAAAATGCCAAGGAAAAGGAAAAAAAGGACCGAAATGAAAAACAAAACATATAAGAAATTGCAATTAAAGGACTAAATTGAAGAAAAAAACTTTTATAAAGAACGAAATAAAAAAATTAAGAGAATGATGACTGAAATTAAAGAAAAAAACATATGAGAAATATTAATGAAGGACTAAATTGAAAAGAAAAAACTTCTATAAATGGAAGAAGAGTGAAATAAAAAAAATAAAGAGAATGAGAAATGAAATTGAAAAGTAAGAAATAAAGAGGATAATGGTGTACATTACTTGTTAGGAGATAGAAAAAAAAAATCAAACAACCATCAGCGACAATTCGACCACCATCAATTGCCACGTGCCACTCCACACGGAAAAGGACACGATAGCATATCTAGAAAGACGATGGAAGACTGATTTTGGCTACCGAGTGGCATAACATATACCGCCTAAATGGCGTGGATGCCACACACTTGCAGAACATGCGTTGATAGCTTTTCTCATTAAATACTCGTGTGAAAGTACAAAAAACCTCTAATGCAAAACTTAATTTTTGTTTTTTTCAAGGTTAAAAACATATTTTAACTATACATGGATATTTAAAAACCTCAGAAAACCCTCATTTAGCAGCCCAACAATTTTTTAACCTTAGAGGCAAATAATTATTTTTATTTTTAAGAAGCTTACAAAAAGTCAAGAAAGCCCCTGATCAACAGTTTTAAATTTTTTTTACTTTAAAGGTAAAAAAGTATTTTTACTGTGATAAAAAAAATGAAAAAGCCGTAAACACCCTTATAGAATCTTTTAATGACCAAAGAGCCAGCAAAAAAGACCAAGACACCCCCACCCTTAAGGTTTCATCTTTTTTTTTAACTCGAGGGAAAAACGGTAATTTTATTATAACAATCCACAGCTAATTGTATCTTAGGCTAGCTATAGTAAAACTCCCATGGGTTTTAGAGTTTTTGTTAACTGGTTTTTTTAGCCACATTGTTGAGGGTTAGCTCATTGTTTTTCAACTTTTTAAAGATATAAATACATAAGAAAGTTATAAACTCGATGTACACGTGCTAAAACACTTGTAAAATATTTAAATGGTTACATACTGGATAAAATATATTTTTAAAAAAAATATTAAGATGACGACATATTAAATTAACATAGATCAACCTATAAAACTTGCTATATAGGTAATGTGATCATGATAAAACCATGGAACCCTTATTAAAACAAATTAGGTAACACAATTATAATAAATCAAATATTAAAGGCTAAAAGTGAAAAAAAAATTACATATAGAATCTAAAAAAATAACTTGAGTAAACCTATATCGATGGTCTATACAATAGCATGGGTCTAACTAGATTTTTCTTAATGGAAAAAAAAAAAGTTCGGAAACACTAGAATTTCTAAAAAAAAATACAAAGTAAAAATACCTTTGAGAAGAGTGACCAGGTGCTTCATTTGATCACGAAACTGAGTAAAGCTGACAACCCCAGTTGCAGCTAGCTAGCCATTTGCCAAACAAATTAAGACATTAGGCATTTCAAGTTCTTCAGTAAGCATCAGACACCATGCACGTCACCATTGAGTCTAGGAATGAGGTCTCTTAAGGGAGACAAAAGGTTCTTTCCACATGCCTCTCTCTCAGGGCAAGAAGGTTTAGGGTTGCACTAATTGTATGAGAGTTTGAAGGTTTAAGGTTTAGGGTGCTCTACTGGTAAAGTCTCAAAACAGAAGTCAGGCAAAGGTTAACTTCTGTAATGGCAAAGGTTGCCTGAAAACCTTTATGGCGAAGGATCTATGCTATTTTGAGCATAGTGTTTATGTGCCCTTGCAATGGGAAAGGGCTTCATACACGCCACATGAAGTTTGCTAACTCCAGGCATTTGTATCTCTCTTGTAATTTCTTCCTCCTTTCTTATGATCTTTCTTGTTCGTTATGGCAAGCAAGATGAGTTTTTTTTTTTTTTTTTTTTTTTGAAAAACCAGCACCCAAAGTTTTTTTTTTCCGAAAAAGTAGTGCAGTTAATTAATTGCACTTGTATTGTTCATGTGAACGTGAACAATATTATTTTTTTTGTTTTTTTTTAAAATTAGTTTAAGGTGAATTAAATTTACTTGTATTGTAATCTCAATTTTATTCATGATAATATTTTACTTAATTTTATTACATGCAGGATAAATCATGGAAATTGTAGTTATTGCCGAATGAATTTTGTACGTAATGAAATTGTTGATTTTAAAAAAAAAATTGTGTTTTACTCGAAAAACTAGTATTTAATATTATTTAATAACACTACATAAATTAGAAGAATATCTCATGATGACGTAGCATTTGTGAAATTTGATCGCAATTCCAATTATGTTCTTGCCGGGTCCGGCCCAGTTAAAAAAAAATTCAGTTTTTATTTTTATTTTTATTGTGTTCTATTTAAAAAAATTAGAAGGAGATCGCTTGATGACGCAACAAAAAAATTCAGTTTTTGTTGTTGCGCGCTTAAGAAACCATGAAAAATATAGTCATTGTTGGATAGATTTCGTATGTGATAACATTGCACATAGTTTAATGGAATAATAAAAAATATTTGATATCAATATTATTTATTTCATGATGTAATAAAAGTAGTTAAATCTACAATATTTAATTTAAAATCATTAATATTAATATATATATATATATTTAATTATTTTATAACCTCAATTTGAAAAGCATTTTTTTAACCAAATACATTAATCTACTTTTTCTTCAACCTCAATTTCAACCACCGTTTTAACCAAACACCTATTTTTTCAAATCAACCTCAACTAAAAGTATTTTTTATAAAACAACTTTTTTCAAACCACAATCACAATAGCTACCGCAATATCAAACACACTCTAAAATAAGGAGATTAGTTCGGAAATAGTCGGCAATCCCTCGGCGATCTTTTCGGACAAGAAATCGGTATTTACTCGTGAAATAATCGGAAACATAACCTACATTTGATCGGGAACACTGGCGATTAATTTTGAAATAGCCAATAATTAATCGGCAATTACTAGGCTTCTGTAGCCTTATCTTTGAGCCTTAAAAAGTTCACGCCATGTTCTGCCTTTCATTTTTCTTTTCTTTTCTTTTTTTATTAATTAATTTATAATTATTTTAGGATGGAAATCACGGAATGCTCCTCTATGTTCATTTTTTGGTCATATTCATCCTTCCATATGATTTTGATCTACAACAATCCTTTCTTATACTTGTTGACCTCTCCATCCAATTTTATTATTTAAGTCTATTAGTTTTAGATCATGCCACATGAATAATTATATTAAATAGAAATAAAATTAAATCAATAAAAAATAATTTGAGTAATAATAAAAAAATAAATTGAAATTAAAATTGAAAAAAAATAAAAAATAAAAAGAAGAAAGTAAATCGTTTCGTTGCATCTCTATTTTGTTGAAAGCACACATCAAAATAAAATTGAGATAAATTAACAAATATATTTATAATAATTTATATATTAACATAGTAGTACAATTTTAAATTAATATAGAATAGAACTCTATATAATTTATTTTAAAAAATAAAGAATTATTTTTCTTGAATTAGTATTTGATATTCTAATCTTATTTTTGTTGAAATTTTTATTTTTTATAAAAGGGAAAAAGTGCCTTTTATTTTTATTATTAACCAAATTATTTTTATTAAATTGTTAAATTTAATGATTATTAAATTTCTAAAACAAATTGAAGAATTATAGTTTCCTAAGACTACTATAGGAGATTCTGATCTTCAATTGTTTTTCAATATTTAATTTTTTTTCCTTGTTTAGATTTAATATATTTTTTAATATTTTAAAAAATAAACATTTCATTTCATTTTATTATTAACCAAATGATTTTTATTTATTTAATAATTTTATGTATATTTTATTATTTGAAAAGGGAAATTGAAGATTTGAAGAACTATATTTCTCTAGGATTAGTATATGATATTTCAATCTTCAATACCTCTTTCAAACTTAATAAACAGGAAAAGAATATGCAACATTGAAAGCAACAATAATAATAAAAAATTTGTTAAGTGTTGAGAAAGGTGTCATAATCAACAAATACATGTTTTACAAGGACCAATTCCTCCTGTTACATGACTGGTCATGCGAGGGCTTACAGGAGAAGAGCTCGACCTGATTTGATTTGAATAAACTACCCATCCTGAGAATTGTTGTGCTTCTACATGAAGTCAGGTATTTTCCACATCTACTAATACCAGGAAAGGGTTGACAGGAGGAAGTGGTTAATAACAGCAGATCTACACAATCTACTATGGACATGAAGAAGAACATTCCTTGTATGCTCCAGCAACGAGGCATCTTTTTCATCTCACCACAAGGGGGATCTACTCTCCGAGCAGGACAGTCTCTTCAAGTCTCCAATTAGCAAGCAGATGTGGTGCCTGTAAGAGTAATCATGCACATATCGGAATTAAAGTCACTGCTCTACCATAGCTGTTAGTGACTTGGTGTGGCATAAATTATGACCGGATTCCAGATAAAATTCTGGATAAAAAATCCATGATGTCTTCTGCCTTCATTTTGGGGATTAGCTTCTGAACTATCAAAGCGATGACTTCTGCTCGTAAAAATGGCATTCACAATTCCTGGAGTTAGTTTTTCAATCAGGATTATATACCTCCAAGGAAGATGTCAGCCATCTCAGGAGGAAAACTGTCATTCCAGCTGCCAATATGAAACATCCTCCTTCCTTATGCGTGTCTTGAAGCACTGCCATGCATATGTGAAGATCTCAAATGAGTGTCATCCTGCAACTAAAAGACACAGCCTAGTAAATTTATACTCATTGATAGGTTCCATGCGTAGAGGATAACAAATATTGATACCATGTCCTCCAAAACTCACCTGCATGCTATAACTGAAACCAGTTGGAGGCCGAAAGTCGTATTGCCCCTACATGAAAGGATGTAATTAGGCAACTGCTTCTTCTGAAACAAAAGTTCTTTGAAAATGTATTTTGTTATAAAATACCATACCAGCCCATGCAAGTTTTGCTGAGTCCCAAAAAAACCATCATGACTGGGTGCCATGGAATTCAGCTGCCCCTGGAAATACAAACACAATTCAAGGTATCGTAACTCGTTCATAAAAGTGCTTTCGTTGAATATGTACATGGTCAAAACCCAACATGACTCACCAGACCCTGCATGCTCTGTTGATTGACATAGTAACCATCATGAGGCGGCTCCATTAAGTTTAACTGTACCTGCACTCAGCACCAGGTTCAGGCTGTCAAAGTTGAAATTACAATTCTTTCTACACAATTGTATACTGTCTCTTGGATAAAAAGGCCCAAAACACTTCAGACTGTGCTCACCAGTCCTTGCACATTCTGCTGGGTACCATAATATCCGCCAAGGTTAATGCCTTCCGAGCTTAGATTTTCCTGCAGAGACAAAACCCAATTTCAATTAACTCTATTGTCCAAGTCGATTGCACAATCCCACAACCTAGTCAACACCATCCTATTGAAATTCAATAATAATAAAACAGAAAGAATGAGTTCTCTTTAAACAAAGCGGATCCATTTAACAAATTTTACAGCCATAATCTTGTTGCAATCCAATGCACACTATTACCACTATAATATAATGATTGCATGATTACTGGAAGTGAATAGAACAAAGGCCAAACCATTTGCTGCAAGCTATCTGGTGCTTCAACAAGCATGACGTCTGGATCTGATTGTACCTGAACCATAAACAGGCATTGATCATTTCTTTTCCTTTTCTTGTGCACATAATTAGACAATAATATTAGAACATAGGCAGTTCCACCTGGTTGGATTCTAACTCCAGAACTAACCTTTCTTTTCCTGACTGGGTTCTTCTTTTTACTTGATTTGGTAACAAGGCTTCCCTGGTTTTCTTCTTCTGCTTCACGATGAGTCAGAGTATAGGTACTAGATTCTGCTACACTGTTATTGCGGTTATTCACATTCACACAATTCTTCAGAGCTTCTACTAGTGTATGGAGAACAATATTGTAACTCTCTTCAGATAATGATCCCTCTTCGCTCATTTCAATGGCCAATTTGCATAAATCATTGTAGCGCTGCACCCTAGTTTGTGCCCGTTCTGTTCCTAAGGCCATTGGGTGCCTACTCTTTGCGTCTTTTGTCCACCTCTTCAGAATATAAGGAGGTGGTATGATTGAAAGGCCACAAATTTGGAGAACAATCAATGCATGCCTACAAAGAAAACCTTTATATTCAAACGAATGGCAGAAACAGCACACCTCTGAATTTGTTTGGTTCCATGTGACCAAAAAATGTTCATCCTTTTCACAGTCTTGAACCCGAAACATCACCAATGTTCCATCTTCACTTTCCTTTTTAGGATGGCAGCCAACTACACCTAACACCTCAACTTGAAATTTCTTGAATATTGCATGAGTATAAACCATTGACATTTGTTTTTCCCAAGGAGAAGGAGATTTTAAGGCAGGCTGTTTGTGGGAAGTATCAAAATCTGCAACGGACTCATCCTCATACCTATTTTGTAGAATTGTTCCATATTGTTTCATGAACTCTTTCATGGTGATTTTCCTATGAATGTATTTATCAAAGAACGCACTCATACTTTCAGAACGCTGTGTAGCAGAAATTCCGGCTAGAAAAGTATCCCCCACGTAGGTAGGCACCCACTTTTTACGATCTTCATACAATGACTGAATCCATTCATCATCTTGAAGTTCGAACCGGGTGACCATTTTCCACCACCTCATATCAAACCGATCATCTGTCCATGATTTGAAAATGCACTTGTTGAATTTTGGCAAAAAATTCTCATGTCGTTTAATCACATGAGAGAGAGTTTCAGGCAATCTTTCTAATATATGCCAAAGGGAAAAGCAGTGACGGGTGTTTGGGAAGACTTCTTCAATGGCCGCCTTCAAGGTTTTGTCCATGTCAGTGACTATAACTTTAGGTGCTTGCCCACCCATTGCTCTAAGCCATGTTTTCATTAACCAAACAAATGTTGATCTAGACTCATCTGCAATAAATGCGCATCCGAGTAAGATTGGCTGACAGTGATGATTCACCCCAACAAAAGGAGCAAATGGCAATTTCTCGTGGTATTTTACATAGAAGGTTTCGAAACAAACAGCATCATTAAAGCTAATATAATCTGCCCTGCTTTTTGCATCAACCCAGAACAAATTTCTCAGACGCTGCTCTTCATTCAAATCTATTGCATAGAAGAAGTTTGCATTCTCCTTCTTGACATTCTTAAAATATTCCAGCACTACTTGTGCGTCACCCTCATCAAGAGCCAAATGCCGGCCTTTTTCAAACTGCATATTCATCTCGCTCTTTACAAACCCAAAATTTTGATACCCACCTGACTGTCGAGACATCTCGACATACATCTTTCTTGTTCGTTCACTGACAGCATGCAATATGTCAATGTTGTTCTTTTCAGCTAATTTCACATTCCTGTGAATTCGAAAATGATATGCTAGAGCAGGTAAGAGCTCATGATTATGCTCCTTGACAAATTCATGAATTATCCACTTGCCATCAGCCCTTCTCTTCACATGCATACTGGCTTTGCAATCAGTCTTCTTCACAGTTGATCTCCGACTATTACCACTATCAGACTCTGGTGTAACTCCATATCTAGAACAGGCAAATTTAGCATCAATAAACTCCTTTGATTTCTTTGACCGCCTACTATTCTTTATTGAAGTGGTGAACCCCATAGATTTTGCATATTCCTGATAAAATGAATACGCTTCCTCATGTGATCCAAATTCAATACCATCACATAGCTCATAGTTTACATCCCCTTCAAACACAGCGACAGCCCTTTTTGGAGAATCAGCAACCGCAACATCTCTACTGTGCACCACATCCACCACACCAACGATATTTCCACCCACTACATCATCAGCAGGGACATTATCTTGAAGGTCGATCATATCATCAATCATTTTATGATTCCTCTCCGTCATCATAAGAACGCATTCCAGTTAAGGAAAAAAATGAAGCAAGTTCTTTACAGTGGCACCTGAACACATGAAAGAAAGTTTCCATACATAAATTACGAGTTTCAAACAAAGGACAATCAACATTAACGTATTACAAACGTTACTAAAAATGATAAAGCTACATTTTTCCGCTGAAATTCAATAAAATCGGTATAAAAAACACAGCCCGTTATCACACTCCTAATCATTTTCCATCTACTACTTGGATGTTAGGGGGGGGGCAACCATATTTCCATTCTTTCAAATTCAATAAAAATCACAACCCATTATAGCATTCTTATTGCTTCTCTATCTCCTGCTTGGATTCTGAGAAAACTTTCAAACTTGATTTTTTATTCGGGACACTAATTAAGGTTTACCAGGAATAATAATAAAAAAAAAAAAGCTTCCGTTTTTCAATTCTACACCGGTACAACCCATTAATCATTCTTATTCCTTTTCTATCTCCCGATTGGATTCTGAGATAATTTTCAAACTTGATTTTTCGTTCAGGGCATTAATTAGGGTTACTTTTCATTCTCTAACGATTCAAATTCGAAAAAAAATCACACCCCACTAAAGCATTACAGCTCCTTCCAATCCCATGTTTGGTTACCAAGAAAATTAAAGGAAAACACAAATTCCCACTTCCACTTTCCCACGTTTTCTCAGCAACCAAACCGGCTATAAAAACAATTAATACACCAAAATTAAAGAAGAGAGAAAGAGAGAGAGACCTTGAGAGGGATAAAGAGAGAAAGATCCGGAAAATAAAGTCGCGAGTGAGAGAATTGGCGCGTCTGAATTGAAAAAAAACAAAAATTAGGGTTTTTCTTTCTTCTCTTCTCCACACTCACTCGCTGAGTCTCACTCGCTCGGTTGTAGAAAAATCTTATAAAATAAAAATTAGGGCTTTTATTTCACTCCCTCGCTTGCTTCCATCTCTGTTTCTTCGCCGCGCGTTTATTGTTGTTTATGCAAATTCGATGTCGTCGTTTGAGAATTTTAACCGCTTTGTTGTTTGCTTCCTTTGTGTGCCACACGCTTGGCGCGTGTTGCTTAAAAATATAAAAGAATTGAAATTGCAGATATAATAGCCGGACCGGGCTCGATAGGTCAATCAGCACCCAGTCCATCCGAGACCTATGCCGGTCTTTATTGAAAAGAAATAAAATAAAGAAAATTTGACTTGTCCTGATCCGTTAAAAACCGGTTCGGTTCAAGCTAAAGTTTTGTTCTCAACCGTTGATTAAAAATAAAAAATTATTTGGTTTCAAATAAAATAATAAAATATTTTTATCTATTCAAAAATCTGTTTTTTATTAAATAAATACTGGTAATTACCGTTTAAACATCCTAAAGCATTTTGATCGACTTTCTTTGGTAATTAGATATTAAACAAATTGTTTGTTTTTTTTAAGATTTAAGATTCCTCTTCCTAGTCAGATCCCATATCTTATAGGCTTAAGATTCCCTTTCTAATAAGATTTGAGATCTTAGATAAGTCAAGCTTTATCTCATGAATAATTATGAAAACGACTTTGATAATTTACCTTTCAATATCCCCTCAAGAGGAATCACTCTATAATATTTTGATCCCAAGATTGATTAAAATAAAAATAAAAATAAAAATACTAATTATACCCCTAGAAGAATACTTAAATTAGGTTCATGTTGGCTTAACAGGGAACTATGAAAAGGAGTACTTCATGAGGTAAGAAAAAGAATTTAAAGAAAAGCTTCGGGCTATGTTTGTTTCCTGGAAAATAGTTTCCGGGAAACCATTTTCCAAACTTTCCTGTATTTGTTTGTCATTAGAAAAGTTGGTCAACGGAAAATACTTTATAGTCAACGGAAAATACATTTCGGTCAACGGAAAATACTTTCCAGTCAAAGAAAAATTTGACTTGGTTTTCAGGAAAGTGTTTTCCCTTTAGCTGTGTTTGTTTTTCCGAAAAGTGGTTTCCGGGAAATCACTTTCCAAACTTTCTTGTATTTGTGTTGCCAGTAGGAAAGTTGGTCAATAGAAAACATTTTCCAGTAAAAGGAAAGTTTGGCTTGGTTTTCAGGAAAGTGTTTTCCTGAAAAATTTAAGGGGAAAACACTTTCCGGAAGTTGTGAAAAATTTAAAAATATCATTATTTGCTGATTATATCAAATTTGATCCTCAAAATTTTGATTGCTATATATATATATATTGTTTTGAATATTTATTTTTTAATTTCATCTCTTAAAAATTTATTTTTATATTAACTTTGGTCCTTATTTTTATAATTGCTATTTGATTTTTCCTTATCATTTTTTTATTGAAATTTTATATTTATCAAATTTGATCTTTATGTTTTTGATTGTTACTTATTTTATTTGAAATAATTTATGAAATGTTAATTATTATTATTTTAATTTCTTCATTTTTTTTTGAAATTTAATCTTTTTTATTTTGATTATTTTTTATTTTATTTGAGATAATTTATGAAATTATATTTTTTTTTCAATTTCATTCTTATTCAACTTTTTAATTTGTAAGATTTGTTCTTTATTATTTTAATAAACTTGAAAAAAATAAAATATTAATAAGTTATTTTCCAGCTCATTTTCCATAACATAACCAAACACTAGAAAATATTTTCCAACTCATTTTCCATTACACTACCAAACATCAGAAAATACTTTCTCAAAATTCACTTTTCCAGAATTCATTTTCCCTGGAATTTACTTTCCAAAAAAAAACTATTTTCCGACAAACAAACAGATCTTTGCTTTTTAATCTTTTTTCCAACAGTAGGCAGACAAAGGGCAGGAGTAAATAGTGATCTACTGGGGGAATAAGTACTGATATTATCTGATCAGATATTTTAGGCTAAAGACAAATCACTGATATAGTAGGTAAATACAATAAAGATTTACAAGGGAGATTTTACCCCTATAAGAATCTGTTCGACTGTCTACTGTGGTAAATATGCGGTGAAGATGAAAGCATCCTACTCTTTTTTCTCTTGTTTTACAAGCACTAGAAGAGTAAGTTTCCTAAATTTAACCCTGCCATCTTTGATGCATGATAGCTTTCATTCTTTACAGAGATTTCAGCTTCAGTGGAGTGACCATTTCATGCTGCATAATAATAAAAGGGAGATTCGTTCTTCCTCGCCTGCCAAGAAATGAAAATTGCTGTCAATACTTTGATCGCCACGTGATTCAAGAAACTTTTCGAAATGTGAACCTTACAGTGAGAAAGTTGCTGCTCATGCATGCCTGGATCCATCATCGTGTAGCTGTGCTGTTCTTACATTGGGGTCGTCCTGTTCCATGGAAAACCGTTTTGAGAAGTTTTGGCAAAACGAAAATGGCATAATCAGAAAATCAAGACTAGCAAACTGACCCTGATGCCATAAGTGAACCCAGTTGGTGGGCGAAAGAAATCCATCTGTCCCTGCATGTGGTAAAAACAGTGCAAAGATATCACCATTTGCAGACTGTAGTACAAAGAAATTACTGGCTGCAGGAATAGATACAATACCAGCCCGTGCATGCTTTGCTGAGTGCCGTAATAACCATCATGACTTGGTGCTATTGAGTTTAACTGTCCCTGGAGATATGAGATCCAGATTTCCATAGTCATATCATATACGATGATTAATAACTGGACAAGACCAGCCATACATCAAGCATTCACACAACAATTTATATGGCATACCAGGCCCTGGATGGTCTGCTGATTGCTGTAGTAATTATCACGTGTTGGAGCCATCAAGTTTAGTTGCACCTGCAAAAACATATAGCTCAAAATGAGTGGGGTAAGAAAATCATTCCACCGTATTGTCATGAGCATATGACCTAATTCACAAGCAAACATACCATTCCTGGCACACCCTGTTGTGTTCCATAATAACCTTCTAGGGCTACTGCTCTTGAGCTTAATTTGTCCTAGAAAATCAAATCGAGTTACAGATACTCATCAGCCCTTAAATCAAATTGACTAGAGCGTTCACTTGCTTACTAAATGAGTAACAACATAACCATAACAGATTCATGCTATTTTTCATAGAAGGCCAACCACAAATATGAATGTCTTTGGCTTTTTCTTATCTTATTTTCAAAAAAAATAGTCAACAAATATCAAGTTTCAACTGTAGTAGAATTTAATGTGCCACGTCAATACAAACTTTTTCCTTTCTTTTTGGGTTGTTTGAAAAAGTATAAGAGGACAAACCATTTGTTGCAAGCTATCTTGTGGCCCAACAGTCGTAATCACCTGCTCAGAATTCACCTGCAGTTATGGAGGAGGTTATTTATGACGAATAGTATTAGAACATAAGAACAGAGCATTCACATTCGTTTTTGACCACCGACCTTTCTTTTCTTGGTTTGATTCTTTTTCTTATTCGTCTTGGTCACACTCCTATTCTGGTTATCATCTTCAATACAGAGGAGACCATGATTGGCAGATGTACCAGCTTCCACAAGATTCTTGTTAGAATTATTCATGCTGATGCAGTTTCCAAAAGCTTCTTCCAGAGCACGAAAGGCCATATTGTAGCTCTCTTGAGATAATGAAGCCTCTTCACTCAATTTCAGAGCTCGTTGGCACAAGTCATTGTACCTTTGCACCCTAGATTGTACCTGTTCACATTCTTCCCCTAAAAGATGTCTGCTCTTTGCATCTTTTGTCCACCTTTTCAAAATATATTGTGATGGGATGGCAGATTGTTGACACATTTGAAGAACAACCAGTGCATGCCTACAAAGATAACCCTTGTATTCATACAGTCGGCATATACATGAGACCTCCAACCCTGTTTGATTCCACAGAACAGTGAAATCTTGCTCCTTTTCCAAATCCTGAACTCTAAAACTAATGCTCGTCTCATCTTGGCTTTCCATTTTGGGATGACAAGCAACTACTCCTAAGACCTCAACTTGGAATTTCTTGAACACTGCATGCGTGTACATCCCTGAAACACTCTTCTCCAAAGGTGAGGGAGATTTCAACGTAGGTTGCTTGTTCCAGGTATCAGAATCTGCTTTGGCTTCTTCCTCGTACCTATCTTGGAGAATCGATCCATACTGTCTAACGAATTCCTGCACAGTTGTCTTCTTATGCACATACTTATCAAAGTAAGAGTTTATGCTCTCAGAACGCAGAACTGTAGACATCCCAGCCAAAAAGGCACCTCTCATGTAGATTGGCACCCATTGCTCACGGTCTTCATACAGTGATTGCATCCACTCATTCTCTCTAAGTTCAAATCTATCAAGAATTTTCCACCACCTTTTTCCGAACTCATTTTCTGTCCATGATCTGAAGATGCATTTATCAAATTTGGCCATAAAGTTTCCGTTTTGTTTTATCACATTCCCCAGGTTTTCAGAAACCTTCCCCAGAATGTTCCACAAGCAAAAGCAATGATGAGCATTTGGAAAGACCTCTGAAATGACTTGCTTCATAGCTTTATCTTGGTCAGTGATTATAACCTTTGGGGCCTGTCCACCCATTGCTCTCAACCAAGTCTGCATTAGCCAAGAATAAGTAGCTGCACTTTCATCTGATACCAGGGTGCATCCAAGCAACATGAACTGATAGTGTTGGTTCACTCCGACAAAAAGCGCAAGAGGCATCTTATACTTGTTTCTAACATATGTAGTATCAAAATTTACAACATCAGAGAAATTACTGTAGTCATGCCTACTTTTGGCATCAGCCCAAAACAAGTTCTTCAAACGTTGATCTTCACCCAAATCTACAGCATAAAAAAAGTTGGAATTCATATTCTGCATCTGAGTAAAAAAATCAAGCAAAATTTTGGTCTCCCCAGCTTCAAGTCCCAAATTCTGGCCCTTGTCAAATGGATTTTTAGGGTCATTCTTGAGACCAACAACATTTTTATATTCTGCAAACTGTCGAGCCATTGCAGCATACATCTTTCTAGTTTGTTCACTGACAGCTTGGGCAGGTAAAAGCTCATGATTATGCTCCTTCACGAAACTATGGATAACCCATTTTCCATCTGACCTTCTCTTCACATGCATGCTTGCCTTGCAGTCAGTCTTTGAACACGATCGTCGGCCCGTTCCATTTTCTGGGTCTTGCTTGGTTTGTCTGGAACGTGGTCGGTTAAAGGACTTGTCATACTCTCTCTTTGTCCCATACCTAGAACAAGCAAATTTTGCATCAATGAACTCCCTCGATGTTTTTGAACGGCGGCTGTTCTGTATTGCAGTATTAAATCCCATAGATCGAGCATATTCTTGATAAAATGAATATGCCGCTCCATGTGATTCAAATTCCATACCAGAAAGTGGCTCAAGTTTTATGTCCTCTTTGAATCCCATTGACGTTGTGGGAGAATTAACATCTCCCCCTTCTATAGAAAGTACTTGCTCTGCAACATCAACAACATTTCCAATCTCTACATCCCCATTGTGCAGCTTGACTTCGCGCAACATATTATTGACATCATTTGGTTCTTCACCTTCCTTATCATGATCACCAGAAGGTAACCTAAGATCGATGTCCATGATGAGACTTTACAACACGTCTTACAACCACTGCTGTCAAGTCACCTTAAAAGTTGAAAGGGAAATATGCATGTTAGAACAGCTAATAAAACAACCTACAGATTTGCAATTGATAATAAAAAAACATCACAAAAATAAGGGGGGGGGGGGGGTTAAGAAAATCTAAACACTCCCATATCCAAAAAAAAAACTCTAATAGAACATAGTACATAACTCACCACTATCTCACAACATCAAAAGCAATCAATTCTGATACAAGTTCATGCCTGGCTTCAATAGCAATCTGCATCATGCCTTAAGCTACTACTTCTAAATAGATCACATAACTTTATTGCTTGAAATCATAATCTGCCAAATCTGACCCTTCTCAAGCAACGAAGTTTCCAAAAGCTTCCTCACTGGACAAAGTCACCCTCTCACTTCTTTGGCCACAAGTGAGTCGTTGCATGCCCAAGAACCCAGTTACATTCCAATGCTCTTAATTAGCGACTCTATAAATTTGAAGCAATTGAAAGCCTCAAACATTAAACCGATCCTTCCATAATCTAGTGAATTAACTTGATAATTAAATCTCAATGTGCTGAATTCTGTGCATTTTAAGTCCAATCACTAAAGTTCTGATTTCCAGTTGGACATTTTTGTCAGGAAACAATCTAGACTCCAGAGACAGCCAAGACATCAACTCTTTGTGGTTTAAAGCTAAAAAATTACTCCCAAATGTTCTGGGTTTTTAACAGGAAAGGAATCTAATCAACTTGTGTTGGAGGGTTGAGAAAACAATGCTCTCACATGGAGTAGGAAACTAGAAAATAGACAAAATCAAAGAGAAATAGACAGACACAGGTCCCAGCAATTTTTTTTTAATGGATAGTAATTAGACTTGTATGAACCAAACTCGCACTAACAAATTTGTAACTGAAGGAAAGGAAACTGAAAACCACACATGCCATCATGGGTGAAGGTAGTTAATCTCTTCGCCTATCTACTCTGTGGTGCATTAAGTAGCACACACCACCAACATAAAAAGTTGACATTCAAAACACTATAAAATTAACCTATGCATGCATAGACAGCAACAGCGTGGTTTGTCACCTATGCCATCACACTACTGTTTGCTTCATGTCTTCCTGATTGCCACACAATGTTTAAGAAACTTTCTTGACACAGTTTTAATCTTTTAAGGCCACATCTTCTGTGCAGTGGTAAAACTCTTGAGTTTGCCATAAAAAAGATGCAACTTCTAGTCTTAAAATCACTTGCTCGATATATAAAGTTTCTCCAAATCCACTTCCTCAATATCTCCACTTCAACGTCACCATAATTCAGCAACAGCTCTTTTATTCATCTAACCTTGGCAGGTACCCAAACAATAACCATGTTCTAACCAAAATAAACCTAAAGCTCATATAATTCAGTCAATTTAAGTATTAAATTCAACAAATTATAGCTCAAAAACACCTCCCAGTCTCATGAAAAAGCTCCTACAAACTCTAAACAAACAGCAAGAACCGCCTCAAACTCTCAATTTCGCCTTAAGCAGAACAAATTCTAACCTTAACACAACAACCCATTTTCTATTTCCTTTCCTTGACCTCAACTTCAGACAAAAGTAGGTCCTTCAAACACCCCCCAACAAAATCACAACCTTAAAAACCAAACACATCAAAGACTCAAACTCTATGACATCAAGAAAAACCCATCAACCAAAACACAGAGTTTTTCACAAAAATAAAATCAAAAGCCGAAACCCGTCACTAAAAATAAGATTAAAATATAATTAAAGCACGCAAAAAAGAGAGAAAAAGAAGCTTTATACGTACCTGTAGAGCTTCTTCTCTTTGTCTGTGTGTTGGGTTCGATCTGTGAAGTTGCAAAGTGAAAGCTCACGCGAGGGAGGTGAGCGAGTGGGAGGTTGAAAGAAATCTTTCCTCAATTTCGATTCTCTTGTTTCTAGGGTTTCTAATTTTTTTCACTCTCGCTTTGTTTGCTCTGTTTCTCAATCGCGAGTGAGATACAGCGATCGCGCGTGTGCAAGCACTCGTGTGAGGGTGATTTTGGTCCCTTTATTAACATAGACTGTATTTGTAACCCCTGTAGATTTGACAATGTTTAGCATCAACTTCTATAGATTGAAGTTTTCAATATCAACTTTAGAGTTTCCAAGAAGTTTCAATGCGGTCCTTTTCCATATTAAATTTTTTTAATTTATTTTTTTGGGGGTATTTTTTAGCCCCTCGTGGTTTTGGTAGATTTTTATCACATATATGAGTTTCCGATAATGAATATAAAAAAAACTTGTAAAAATAAAGTATTTCTAAATATATCAACCATATATAAAAGTAATAAATATAATTCAAAACTATTAAAAATAAAGTTATAAATTCAATTATATCAATTTAAAATCTAGAATGACTGGAATCTATAATAATTTAAAATGTTTTAGATGGGGTCGACATGGTCTATAACTAATCTATTGAAAGACCATGGTATCAAGCTTTAGGTTATATATAACCCTTAATTATACTAATATTAAATATTAAAAAATATCAATTTAATTCTTTTAATCTTTTTTGGGCCTAAAATAAGACTTTCAGGTTGATTTTGGAACCTTTTAATAGTTGAGGATCAGACTGTTATAGTTTCCAACTTGCAGGAGTTAAGATGTAGTTTATTCTCTATCGAGAATTGATTGCTACAGACATGGCGCGTGTGAAGCGTTGATTTGGTACTTTCTGCGTTTGCTGTCGTCCATGGTCCTTGTTCGGTAAGAAGTAGGTGCGCGAGTTAATTAAAGAAAAATCAGTGCATGGATTGTCGTTATAGATAGTTTAGAAATTAAAGTTGATGTTTAATCCACTTTTCTAATCCTGTTTTCAGTTATTCACGTCCTAGATTAAAATATTTACCAAGTTTGTTTGAGGTTTAAGTTTCTAATACAATAAAATAATTAAACTCGAAGGTTCAATACAGAAACTCGTTAATTTAGAGTTTTTTTAAACAGTATTGTTACAATTATTTTTTTAAATATTTTTTATGTTAAAATATATTAAAATGATATTTTTTTTATTTTTTAAAAATTATTTTTATAATCAACTCATTAAAATGATCAAAAATATATATAAAAAAATTAATTTTTAACAAATATAAAATTAAACTTTAATAGAACGTTATTTAGATCACGTTCTCCAACACTCATAGATCAATTTTTTCTTTTATATTTTTGTATTTAAAACAACATCTTGTTATTATGGATTTAGGTTACTTTACTAAGACATTGATTTAATAAATATGAATATAAATATAGGAAAAACACTCATTTAACCATGGTATATTGCGTGGTTCGTCTCAAATTATACTATTTATTTTTAAATCTTGTTTGTTTCATGAAAAATATTTTTTATACCTTTCTAAATCTTTTTATATTTATTGAATTTCATTAAAAGGTCAATCTAAAAACTTGTTAATTTGAAGTCTAAATTAAACCATGATTTTTTTGGTTTTTTTTTATAAAAGAATATTGTTTTTACTAATACATAAATTGACTCAATTAATTCACTATCTAAATTTTAGGATATAAATATGAAAAATAAACTCATTTAACCATAGTATATTTATTGGTGGGTCTCAAATTATAATATTCAACTTTAAATTTTATTTGTTTCATGAAAAATAATTTTTACCACTTTCAAAATTTCGAACCTCATTAAAGTTGATTAATGAAAAATAATTTAAAATCAATTTAAAAAATAATCTTTTATGTGTTAGAAAATAAATATTATTTTCATGAAAATTATTTTTCAAAAAAATATTTTCATTTTGGTAAAAAATTGAAACCTTAATGAATATATATGTAGCATAAAATTCTAAAAAATCTATAACAACATCGGATTCCTTAGGGGGAAGAAAAGGACATGCATAAATATAGAATAGTTTGGAGTAGAGGGCCGACCATTAATATGAACCAGAACATGGGCTAGAGAGAGAGGTCAGCCCCAACCAGCCTCAGGCTGTCCACTTCACACTTATAAATGCCATCATCATAAAGCTGAAACACATCAAAATGTAGTGAGAGACAATAATTTCGATGGACCCTACCATAGCCCTCTAAGGTCAATACTCAATAGACCATGGTTCAGCTTCTTCCTAATATTTTGTTTATTTTTTATTAATATTAAATATAATTATATAAAAATAAAAAAAAATATTATTTTAATATATTTTTAAATAAAATATACTTTGAAACATAATTATTACACTCATAAATACCCTATATCTTACAAAAAGAAGACACCAACTTCCACCACACAACACGCACGCACATGTACCTCAGGCAAGAAAAATTTGAACACACATGCATATGATATTTAAATGGTTGAGATGGTGATAAATGTTATTTTTTAAAATATTTTATCGATTGTAAGTATATTAAAATAATATTTCATTATTATTTTTAAATTTTTTTCATATTAACACATTAAAATAATTAAAAAATATAAATAAAAAAATCAATTTTTTTATGAAATTATGGTTACACTACTACCCCAAACATATATTTAAATTACGTTATTGTTAAACCAGGTCTTAATTAAACATTATTCATGACCACGCTATCAATTTTTTTTTTAAAAAAAGAGATTTAATGAATACTAAAAAAATTCTTTTTGAATTTTAGTTTTATAATTATAGAATCCTATATTGTTTATGACATCTCTCATGGTTTAAATTATAAATTAGATGGATGAACCTGTCTTGACTAAAATCAATTTAAAATAATATTTTTTTAAAATTTTTATTTTAATAATATTTTGAAAAAAAATTAATTCTTTTTTAAAATATCAAATTAAATCTTATTTAGATTTTAATTGAGTTAATTAAATTATGAATTGACTAAACCAACTCCCACCTAGTCTAACATAAAATACAACCCGAACAATATCCCAAGTGAGTGTATCACCGATTTAACTCACCAATCAGAGTTGACATACAAACATTATAACATAATGAGCATGCTTTTTTAAAATATTTTAAGGTAATGTGTATCACTTCAGTCATCAATGACATATTAAATAGAAGTGACATCTCACTTCTTTAATTCTCTCATTTTTAAACTCATTTAATTATATTAAAAAATGGAGGCTTTTTACTAGTTAAATTGACGAGATGAATTGAATCCAAAAAAATCCAATTTGATGATCCTACTAGTCTGTACGGAAAAAAACACAAAAAAATTCTAAAAGATCTAGATAGAAACATTTCAATGAAAAATTAGGCACTAATTATTATTTAAAAAATGATTTTAGGCACCAAATTATCAAAGAAAATAATAATTATGAGGCAGATGACAAGTTAACAACTATATAGATGACATGAAAATATTCATACACACAGAGATTGATGGATTTTCTATGTCTGGTGTCTGTCAACGCTTTTGTTAGCTTTTGTCAGTTTGTGTTTTTCTTCTAATAGTTTCACTTCTTGTCTTCACATATTCTTCCTTTTCTCCATGTACTCTTTCTATAAGTGCTACTGCTTCCCTGCCTTCTTTTTCAGTCTCAGTGCCTCTCATTTTGTTCTTTTCTTTTCACTTTTCTTTCCCACTTAGCTCTGTTCTTCTCTTTCCTCTTCATATTAGTTGATAATAGTTGCAAGGCAAGTGAGACGGAGGAGTGGGGAGTAGGCCTAAACCCAATTGAACTTTACTCTCTTTCTTTAGTTTTAAAAGGGTCTGCATTGATTTTGGTGTTTGGATTACTGTGGTTGAGAGGAAAGTTCTTTTCTTTTTGGGTTATTTTCTCTTTCTAGCTAGAGTTTTTTTGGGTGTGTTTAGGGTTTTGGCCTGTTTTGGGGGTTTGGATTTTGCAGTTATGGTGAGGAAACATGGATGGCAACTACCAGCTCATACCTTTCAGGTATGACCATAAAAACCTTCTCTTTTGAGACTTTGAGATTTTTTTTCTCAATTATCATTCTTTGTTCGTACTTAATCAGGTTTGCTTCGCTTTGCTAAAAAAATTGATCTTCTCTTCTGGGGTTCTCAAAAGCGCTAAAGAATTCATCTTTTTTATGCGGGCGTGCGAAATTGGCTTTGGCATTTCGTAGTTACTGAATTTATGAGTGTTTTTATGGTTTTTTTAGTGCTAATTTCTACGCTAAACTTTGGTGACTTGTCTTGATAGGTTGTTGCAATCACTGTCTTCTGCTTACTAGTGATTGCATTTTATGCTTTCTTTGCTCCTTTCCTTGGAGGCAAAATCTGGGAGTATGTGCTTCTTGGGACTTACACTCCAGTGGTATGTGAATTCTTGTCATTTCTGTGTATTGAGTTTAAGTTTGTTCCCCTTATATATTCCACAGAGAAATTTGTGTCATAGACGAAAAAAATTGGTAACATTTTAATGAATGAAAGTCTATTTTGGTTGCTTTACCATGGACGTGTTCTGCATCTAATATCATGGATCACTTTAGTCTTCTTGTTGTACCAAGTGCTGTTCTTTAAAGAATCAACATGTGTAAGACTAAGAGTAACCTTTATGACTGATGTTGTTTTCTTGATTCCTGTTGTGGCATTGCAGGTACTTCTTGTCTTTATTCTATATGTTCGGTGTACTGCAATTAACCCTGCAGATCCTGGCATCATGTCTAAATTCAATTCCGATGTAGCAAAAAAACTCAATGTGAAACATGGGTTTTCAGTGAAGGATCTGCCTAGAAAATTTGATGAAACTGGAAGTGCTATGCATTCTTCGTTTTCTTCACCCTCCAGAAGTTCTATAGGTCCAGCAAACTCTAGTAAGAAAGGGTCAGTGGGGGAAGTTGAGAGAGTCGAGACTGCTGTGCAATCTCCAACCAGAAAACCTTCCCATAACATCGGTTTAATCTTCTGTGCACCTTTTGTTCATGAAGATTGCCGCAAACATGGAGAGATAGCTGACCAACAGGGCAATCGTGAAGATGCTTTGTTCTGTACACTGTGCAATGCTGAGGTAAAAAGTGAGGCACTTCTTGTTTTGTTTATCGTCATTGTTTTCCCTTTTTGGTTGTGGGGCTCTATTTATCAGTCTATTGAGTTAGCTGTACATCATCTCAATGATTAAATGCACTCAATACATGCAACACAGTATTGTCTCCAAATAATTCTGCTAATTTATCGCCCTGTAAAGTATCTCCAGTGGTTGGCCACATGCTGCCAATGACAGCTTTAAAGAATTTACGCTGGCTGTCCCTGTTATTAACTATGTAATCTTTAAATTGCAGGTACGTAAGTTCAGCAAACACTGTCGAAGTTGTGATAAATGTGTTGATGGTTTTGATCACCATTGCCGGGTATACTTTCATGTTGTTTCTAGTGCTCATTGCAGGCACACATCTTGAATTTCCTAAACTAAACTGGTTTAGAAGTTGACAAAATATGATTTTGTAAAAACTAACTGAATCTATGGTGTGGCTGCAGTGGCTTAACAATTGTGTGGGGTATAAAAACTATGTGACTTTTATTTCTCTAATGGCTACTAGTCTTGCTTGGGTATGTGCTACTCTCTCTTATATGTGATCTTTATATCTCATATTCTAGCTGCTAGTTGTTTCATTTGGATATATGTGGTAATCCTGAATTATTCTTTCTGAAAATGTTTTCCCAATGGTAACATTTCTGCTTGTGGGTGGCTCAGCTTGTACTCGAAGCTGGAGTTGGTATTGCTGTCTTTGTACGTTGTTTTGTTAACAAGCAAAGCATGAAGATTGAAATTGTCGAGACACTTGGAAATGGTTTCTCTATAGCTCCTTTTGCAACAGTTGTGGTACGTGCACAATAACCTTAGATCAAAGCTTGTTACTTATCACTAATCTCAAATTTATCAAATTTCTATTGTTGATGCTGGATCTCAATTTGTGCAGGCTGTATGCACTGTAGTTTCTATCCTGGCTTGTGTACCTCTCAGTGAACTTTTCTTTTTCCACATGATATTGATCAGAAAGGTTAGTGACTGATAGACTAGAAACTACTTTCTGTTTTCTAGTACTCTTGTTGATTGCTTTAAAAACAGACAAGAAGTTAGAATCTGAAATTCAGAACCATATTTGGGCAATTTCAGCAATATAAAAGTTTTTATTTGTTTCTGTTATGTTGAATTAGGGTATTACCACCTATGAGTATGTTGTGGCCATGAGAGCAATGAGTGAGGCACCTGCTGGAGCATCTGAGTACGAGGAAATGCCAAACTTAATATACTCTCCATCAGGATCTGCCACGACTGGCTTCAGTGGTGGAAGTTCTCTTGGCCTGCAGTACAAGGGAGCATGGTGCACCCCTCCTAGGGTATTTGTGGATTATCAGGTATTAGACTCTTGTGTTTGCCATATTCAGGTGTGTGTCATCGAGGACAATTGTGCTGATCCCAGCTAAGAATCCTGCTGAGACTTCTGAGTCTGTTCCTTGCCAGTTTTCCCACATGACATTTTTGTCCCAATTCACTCTTAATAGGAACTTCTTGCCCTTGGATCTTATCCAATGTTTTTGTTATTTTCTCAAGATTTATATAGAATTTTTTAACAAACTGTTAACAAATGTTACAAAATTATTTTGGACAAGGTCTTAACTTTTATGGGTCTTTATGGAAATTGTTTGTGTTTTTGGCTGCATCAGGATGAAGTCATACCTCACCTGGAGCCTGGGATGGTCCCATCAACTGTTGACCCAGATGCTGCTGGAGCTGCAGAAAGAGGTAGCAAGTTACCCAAACGGCCAGTTCGAATTAGTGCTTGGAAACTTGCGAAGTTAGATTCCACCGAGGCTATGAGAGCAGCAGCAAAGGCCAGGGCATCTTCCTCTGTTCTAAAGCCAGTTGATAATCGCCATTTACCCGATACTGAATGTAGCTCCAGTGGCAATATGAGTGTCAGAAGTAGTGCGAGCACTGATATGGGGACAAACAAAGAGATCAAGAATGAGCCGAGACTAACAGCACTAGGAAACTCTTTTGCTCCAAGTCAAGGAAGCCGGGACGAGTATGAAACCGGGACTCAAAGTATTAGTAGCTTCAGCAGCCCAAGCCATGTTCAAGAATCAGTCATGCTTAGTCCTCTACCACAAACTCAAGGTCTAGGTCGTTTTAATGCTGCAACCTCAGCCCCTGGCCTTGTTCCTGATCATCCTGTAACTTCTAAGGCTCCTTTACCTACTGCCAACAACCCGTTATCCCATCCTGCATCAGGATTTGATGAAAAAATCACGCAGAAGGGAAGTAGTACTGATCCATTGCTTCTTTCAGCTCCAGCTGCTTCTCTTCTTAGAGATGTCAAAAGGACGTCTGTTGTTTGGGACCAAGAGGCTGGTAGGTATGTATCAGTTCCTGTGTCAGCTTCTGAAGCTCGGAATAGAACAGCTACACAAACAGTATTGCCAAAATCCAACGCAGAAACAAGCAATGATGGTCGAAAGCCAGCAATACCGCCACAACAGTCATCATCATCATCAGCTAAAGCTCCTGCTCAGTCATCTGAGAAGCTCCTGTACACAGGGGACTCCATTTTCTTTGGAGGTCCACTTTTGAGTGTCCCTGTTAGGGATAGTCTGAGAAATGAAGGAAGCTCAGGTTTGAGAGAGGGCCAACAGCGGTTTGCATTGAATTTACCTCGAGAGTCTAGATTCAAAAGAGATTCAATATCAAACCAGCTTCCCGTGTTTGTCCCTGGGGGTTTTGATACCAACCCTTCTTCTGGTTCTGGTTTGAGGTAGGGTTAAGGCTGAAGATTTTGACTTCTAACAAAATCTACGTGGAATTTTTCGTCCAATTATCAGGTGAGTTGCTAAGCGATGGACTTGGAGAAGAAACCCTTGTGCGAGCTGCACAACCCCAGGAACCGTGCAATTTCAAACCATCATAAACCCAACCTCGTTACGAGGTTCAAGCGGTTTCTTCTTTAGAGAAGAACTTGTGATTTCAGTCATCATTTGAAGAATGAAAATGAGAATCAAGGACTCTTGCCACTCCCCCTCTTTTCCAGGACATTGTGGTCAATGTTTTTCTTAGGAAGTTCTTGTTTAACCCTGTACAATCGTCTCCATTGATGAGTTACAGTAGAGTAATCAATTTGCTTTCTATTCCACAATTCAATGATGTTTTGAGTGTTTCTTTTTCCACCAATGCTGGTCATGGCTTTTAGTAGCTTATCAATTCATCTAATCAAACTCTGGCCCTTTTCGATATGGATCAGCAAACCTTGTATGGTGGCTGTACTCAGTCTGGAACAGTTTTCAGCTGTCTCTAGCTGTGCACTGTCCAGCTGAACGAAGATACTATCAAGTTGAACTATTTTAAGCACTTGTACCTCACAATACTGTTTTTTATTTAAAAGTATATTAAAAATATATATTTTTTAATTTATTTTTGATATCAATACATCAAAATAATTTAAAAACTATAAAAATAGTAATAATTTAAAACTAAAAAAAATCAAAATTTTTAATAATATATTAAATTGTGACACTAAATTGAAACAAAGAATACTTGGATAAACATACTTAGTGTTTGAAAAAATTATACTTTTAAAAGATTATAAAAAAATATTTTAATATATTTTTAAATAAAAATTATTTTAAAAAATAATCAATATCACCCGTATGAAATCTTACAATAATTCCACTCAAAAAGCAATGAAAGACACGTCACAGTCCATTATAAATCTAGTTTATGGTCTAAATTGAGCAGGCCCAGTAGTAAAATATTGATGCATAATCTGATCTCGACCTTGGGAAATAACCCCACGTGCACAGAAGTATAAACCTTTAATAGCACAATTACCAAGATCAAGATAGATAGATAAATCATAGTAATAAAAAATGTTTGAGAGATAAATATGATAATCCAATGGCTTGGATTTCTTTATTAAAATTATTGTTTTTATTTTTTTAATTATAATTTAAATCTTCTTGCTAATTCATGAATTAACATATCTAACACGTGATGCAAACATTAAGTTAATTTTCAAGTTTTAACATGTTAAAAGTATAATTCTGTTTGAAATTATAATTGTACTGAAGTTTCAATAAAATTTTAATATTTTTTATATTTTTAAATTATTTTGATAGGATAATATTAAAAAATATTATTTTAATGTATTTTCGAGTAAAAATACTTTGATAAACAATTATTATTACTCTCTCAAATACCTTAGGAGAGGTTACTTTTCAAATTTTTTTATTTAAAAATATATTAAAATAATATATTTTTTATTTTTTAAAATTTATTTTTAATATTAACACATCAAAATAATTTATAAATATTAAAAAATTATTTTAAAGCTAAAAAAAAAATTGCTGTTGGCTTCATCTTCTAACTATAAAATAAAAAAAAATTGTACAATAGTACTCTTTAAAGGAATTTTATATTGACAAAACTATATTTTATTTCTCCATTCAAATAATGCAAGAGTTCAATTTCATCTTGCGTGAAATAATATATTTTCTAGGTTTGATTTGATTATTTATAGTTTTTTTTGTCACATTATTATTTTAAATTTGAATCCAAAACAAGATTATAAAGAATTTGTCATGAATCCATAAATCTAACACGAATAATTTACTTAAAATTTAATGATATAAATATTTAATTAAATATGAAAAAACTCATTAAAGAATATTATAATCATTAACAAAAATATTAAACGAAAGGTCTGTCTTGTGAAAGAGAAAGGATTACGTTTGAGCCTAGGTTATATGCAATGAATATGTTTTCTTTGATTCTTGGTATCCAGACAAGAGTTGATCTTCTTCAGTAAACTATGCATCAAACAATGATGAAAATATTTTAATATAAAAATTTATTCTTTTTCAGCTAAAAAAATTGCAACTATACGATGAATATTGAATAGGCTAATATAAATGGATAGCAGAATATATATGGTAAAGGGAATCTCTGACAAGTTGGTCCACTTGGCAAATCATTGTCAAATTTCAACAATTAACATTAAACACACTTGATATCAGCAATAAAAACCAAACATGGAGGAGCAGTTTCAGTCACTCTCTTTCATACGCAACATCAACTAAATCTCCTTTATTCTTGCCTGTTTTGATTGAGAGGTTCGAAGATATAAACATGGTTATCAGCAAACTCCTGCGATCCACTCTTAAATCCCAGGTATCAAACAATCTTGTAACACTCATTTATGATGACCATTTTGTTGTATATTCTTGATTCTTGGACAAAGTTTGTGAATTTTTGGTTTCTTGGATTTTCTTTCATGCATTCTTGATTACCACCGCTGCTCTTTTTTTCCCCCCCCTTTCTTGTTCAGTTTTCTTGAGTTATCCTATAGTACAGTGTCATGTGGACCCTTTTGTTGGATAATTCTGGTTCTTGAAAAAGTTTTTGAATTTCTTGTTTTCTTGGATTTTCTTTTCGTGCATTCTTGATTCTTGTTCTTAAATCAATCATGTTTTGATTTTAATTGTTGTGAGTTCATCACCTTGTTTAGCTGATTTTTACTTGCTCTTTAGTGTTGAACTGAGCGGATAAAATTTGAATATCCCATTTGGTTATCACATGATAAGTGAAGGAAATCATTATTTGATTCTTTATATATTTGTCTTGGCTGAGTACACCTTTTTTGTATTTTAACAAGATCACTAACTATGTTACTCGAAAATGTTTTTCAAATTATTGGAATATTTTGGTTATATTTCTTCTTGAAAGGAGATTAGTGATCAATAATGTGAAAGGGAGTTTCGCCGTGCTTGAGTGGTTAGAATCGATTTGAATGGATTGCGTTTTCCTTCATTGCTTGAAGGGGATCTATGTTCATGGGGTGTTAATGGATTGCGTTTTCCATGAATCGATCTGAATGGATTGCGTTTTCCTTCATTGCTTAAAGGGGATCTATATTCATGGGGTGTTTGATGAAGCACTTACTGGTATATTTCTTTGGAAATGGAAAAATAGAAACAAAAAGAAAGGCTAAAAATGCATTTTGTTATTGGAGCTTGAAAGACATTGAAATGAATGTGCTGCTTCACATCAAAGAAGGTGAAAATTTTGAAGGTTAAATGCATTAATCTTTACTTGGCAATTGAAAATAATGGAACCAGTACCGGAATCCATGATGCGGGATTGTTGGAGGATTATATAAGATGATTCTAAAACAATTAGGTTGTACAACTGGTTGTGATTCTGTCTTCCTTCTTTGCCAATCACCCTGTTTATCATGTTAAAATTGGTGTATAGGATGATGCATGGAATTATGGAACCGAGTAGAGAAATCCATGGGCTGTTAAAACATACAGTGAATGATCTTTTTGCTTTCTAAGTTTCGCAGCTCACCATTAATGCCTTTTCATTGCTAACACTTTCTTTTACTTTATTTTTAGCTCTGTTCTTGCATAAAAAATGGCACTGCTTCTGGAAGTTCACAGGAGCATCTTCTTCGGGCCCCTTTCCTGGCCAGATTATACAGTACCAAGGCATCTTTGCAAAAGGAAGATTCAACTATTGATGGTAACAGGTACTTAACATCCCACACACACACACACACAACTCACGTGCCTGCATCCATTGTGCTTCTGCATGGCGTGGATGATTTGCAGATGTGTCCAGGACAATTGTGTAATTGCTTTCAAGTTCCCCCTTGCCAGGAATACAATTTTGTGGATGATTATTTGCTGACAATTTTTTATTAATGCAGTTTCAAGGGACATGATATGCTGGCACCTTTCACTGCTGGCTGGCAAAGTAGTGATTTGAATCCTCTAGTCATAGAGAAATCTGAGGTATACTTCCTTTGACAGCTCTTCTCTGATTGACCCAGCATATTTGTTACAAAATGGCTGTTAATATTTGAAGCTGAGTTTTTTTTTTTTTTTTTTTCCCTTTGAATTACATAACTAACTGGAAGCTGCTGAATGCTATAGGGTAGCTATGTATATGACATCAATGGGAAGAAGTATCTCGATGCTCTTGCTGGTCTTTGGTGCACAGCCTTGGGTAAATGGAACAGCATATTCTAGTTGAGCAGAGACTTATTGTCTTCATTTTTCTCCACTTTGATGAATTCAAATTATTGGACCTCCTGCACCTGGTTCATTGCCTGTGAAGTTCTAGGATATGAGAATTCCTGGAACTAGAGTTCCCTGTAATCTCTTGCATATTTAGGTTCCACTTTGTATATTGTATTGAAACATTGTCTATGTGCAGGGGGGAATGAACCACGGCTCGTG
Source organism: Populus tremula (assembly GCA_964019445.1). NCBI lineage: Eukaryota > Viridiplantae > Streptophyta > Magnoliopsida > Malpighiales > Salicaceae > Populus > Populus tremula. The sequence continues at coordinate 22,416,396 of CAXHTJ010000016.1, read as the reverse complement.
GCTGCTGCAACAGAACAGTTGAATAAGTTGCCATTTTACCACTCCTTCTGGAATCGTACAACAAAACCTTCTTTGGTACTCTTATATTTTTGCATTTGCTTTTCCATGTTGAAATAACTTTAATTTTGATGTGCAATGCATTTTCATGGACGGGATTCTCACCAGTTGATTCACTTATATGATCTGTGAATGGCTTGCTTTCTGCCTCTCTAAAACAGAAGCATTGCTGCCTCTTTCATTACAAAATATTTGACATAATAACTTCTGAAAATGCTTTCCATTGGTTTTAAATAATCATTTTTGTCTAACAGGATCTTGCAAAAGAACTACTTGAAACTTTTACTGCAAGTAAAATGGCAAAAGCCTTCTTTACAAATAGTGGATCAGAAGCCAATGACACTCAGGTTTGCCTTCTTTGCATGTTAATCAATGATAGCAATGATGATGATTATAGCAAGAATACTGTTTTACCTGTTTCCTTTTCTTGTTTTTTCTCCTAGTGGGGTACTTACTTGATGTCTTGAATTATCTATTTGTAGGTGAAGCTAGTATGGTATTATAACAATGCTCTTGGAAGACCAAATAAGAAGAAATTTATAGCTCGAGCAAAATCGTATGTGGAATGCTCAATTGATTATTTTTTCCATATTCTTGTTGGGAATATTCCCATTTACTAATTAGTATATTTGAATTTGGCAGGTACCATGGTTCAACTTTGATAGCAGCCAGTCTTTCTGGGTAAAGATAATTGATGAGCACTTCTTTGATGAGAATATTTGAGCTTAACATGTGGAAACTCATGTTTGATTAACCAATTAATTTATGTCACAGCCTTCCAGCATTGCACCAAAAATTTGATCTGCCTGCTCCATTTGTTCTACACACTGACTGTCCTCATTACTGGCGCTATCATCTCCCAGGTTGGGACTTGTCTTCCTTCTCAGATCCTCTTAATGACACTATTTGTATTAACAGTCTTGTTAATGGACGTGACAGGTGAAACAGAGGAGGAATTCTCAACCAGACTAGCTAACAATTTGGAGAATCTTATCCTGAAAGAGGGACCAGAGACGGTACTTTGATCTTTAGATTGACCATCTTGTATGGAAACCCAATTCAGAACTAAGGGAATTGGTGATTGCTCATGTACTGTTCTTGCTCATTTCAGATTGCTGCATTTATTGCTGAGCCTGTCATGGGGGCAGGGGGCGTGATACCTCCACCAGCAACTTATTTTGATAAGGTGAGGCTTTCTTAACCCAGTACCACGATCTGCTTGAGATGGCCATCTCCTGGATGAAAAATGTCTCTTTTGATAGCTAATTTAACATATTTTGGCGAGTCACAAAAAATAATGCTAACATTTCATCACGCAGTTTTGTTGGTGTCTTAATGTTGATGAAACTAGATGATATATAGTTTTTATGTTATTGTGAAACTGAGAGGCAAATAGGTCCTCCATCGTGATATAGGACCAGTGAGGCTTCTGCTTAGTATAAAAGTACTAATTCCACCATGCTAATAAACACGGCGTGCTGGTTTTGTGCTTTGCTTGCTGTCTTTTGTCAATATATCACCTCCCGCCACCCCTGCAACTCCCATAATGAATAGGAAAAAAACCTCCCTTGGCTCGCCAACATATATAACCAGTCTAACATCTTCTTGTCTCTTGCAGATTCAAGCTGTGGTGAAAAAATATGAAATTCTGTTTATTGCGGATGAGGTACTAAATTTCCATCCCTGTTACCAATTTCTATAGAGGTTGGCCATTCAAGCTTGCTTTCTTCTTTTTGTTTATTTTAGGTAATTTGTGCCTTTGGAAGGCTTGGGACGATGTATGGGTGTGACAAATACAACATCAAACCAGACCTTGTATCTGTAGCAAAGGTAAGGTCGATGAAAATGTAATTACAATGTGTTTAATTTCTGAGATATTACTTGATCTCTATGCCTTGTTTGGCATTGGTTTCCCAGGCCCTTTCCTCTGCTTACATGCCAATTGGAGCTGTTATGGTCAGCCCTGAAGTTTCAGATGTGATTCACTCTCAAAGCAGCAAACTTGGTAAGTGGGCAATATCCGGCAAGGACCATATTTTTCATTGCTACAAAATGCTTCTTCATTTTGTTGTCTCCTAATTTCTTCTATTTCAGGCTCTTTCTCTCATGGATTCACTTACTCTGGCCACCCTGTTGCTTGTGCGGTAGCCATTGAAGCACTCAGGATATACAAGTGTGTCCTTTTCTGCTATTCTTTGGATATTCTACTTACAAGTTCAAATATTTTGATTTCAAGAATGAATACCTTTCTAAGAATATACTTATAATGAACCAACCAGTTGATGATCATTAGGCATCATTTAACATCCCTTCTTCCTGCAAACATTGGCGACAGGAAATTGCAATATAATTTCTTATTTATGCTCCATGATCATCTGATTAAATCGTTAGTCTGTCAATGGATTATCTTAGATGAGCTTGTTCAGTGGTAGGGCATGGCTCATGACACAAATGCTAACTTATTTTATATTAAGGTTTAGCATTTAGCTAAATGTTTACTTGTTTGCAGGGAAAGAAACATTCTTGATCAGGTAAACAGAATTGCCCCAAAATTTCAAGATGGTGTAAAAGCCTTCGCTGACAGTCCTATCATAGGGGAGGTACAATTTCTGTTGTTTAAGCAAATTTGGTGAATGAACATATTACCAGAGACTTTACCTTGCAATATCTTCTGTTACTTCAGATACGAGGAACTGGTTTGATTCTTGGTACAGAGTTCGTGGACAACAAGTCACCGAATGACCCATTCCCTCCTGAGTGGGGTTAGTTTCAGCTCCCTTTTCGGTTGTTCTTTAGATAATACAGGGCATGCTTTCAACATCTTTCAGCAACAATAGTTTTCTGGAATGGAAAATCTGTATCTGAAATGGGAGTTACCTTTAAGCATGCATTATCACTCTGTGTTGGTAGCCCGTTCTACTTGATTTTCATTATCTTTTTCATCTTCCTGTTAATAATCCTTGAGTTGCAATGGCATCTAGGAGTTGGCGCATATTTTGGAGCACAATGTGAGAAAGATGGGATGTTGGTACGTGTTGCAGGGGATAACATAATGATGTCTCCACCATTTATCATGTCTCCTGAAGAGGTTGATGTGGTATGTTTTCATGTAGATTAACCAATATACATATTTTCCCTGCTTACTTTTTCAAGTGCTGCATCTTATATTCAAAGCTGTTATCTTGGTGGAATGGAATTATCCCTTTTTAATGAATAAATACTTCTCTGTGCAGTTGATTAGCAAATATGGGAAAGCTCTGAGAGCTACTGAAGAGAGGGTAAAGGAACTGAAATCTCAACACAAGCAGTAAACAGCAGTTGTTAATATTATACATACTGTAGGTTTCATGTGAAGCAAATATATTTGCTGCTGTGAATTGTGAGACATTTGGTATCTAATAAATGTGAGCAAATCCCATTTCATATCCATCTTGTGTCCTCCCTTTCCCCTCCTCCTTCTATAAGCAAGCAGTGAATGACAATCTTGCCTGGAGTGACCAACAGTTCTTTAAACTGTAGAACGTTGGACATATTCACCAAGAATGAAAATTAGTCACATACAATATATGTTGGAATTAGTTAACGCATGCATCGAGTAGGATGGGAAATCCGATCCCAGTCTTAAATTTTTAGAGCAAGTAAACAGCCTCGCTTCCTCATGATGAACAAGAAAAAGAACAGGGCCCTAACAGGGTTTCTTAATCCTCACTTATCAAGCAGAGTCGCTATACACTATGACTATGAAAAGGTCCTTGAGCTATGGAAATCGTGTGCTTTCTTCTATGTTTGCAGAGGGCCTTTTAGGCACTTGAAATGACAAATTTTGGAGCTTCTGCAAATTATAAAGTTAAAGGTGGATCAAGTAAGTCAGGATTGTCTGCAACTGAGTTGAGCAAAGCTGCTCGGAAAGACGTGTGTTGGAGAGTAGCTGATTTAAACACAGTTAAACCATGCATGAAACACGGCCGACATGCCATAAAAAAAGAAAAATGCTTTCGATGCTCAAAATGGACTTGATTACCATAGCTTTCCCTATTTGTTCCTGATGTAGCATTTCGCTTCAACGGTTTACTGATGTAAATTATAGCGAAAAAGAAAGAAAATAGGGTTTCTCGGACTCTAAAATTATAAGGTCGAGAAAACTAAATTGTGAACATTAATAATTTTAATATTATTATAATCTAATGAAAATAACATAAACAACTCTAAGAAACAGCTAAAACCAACCAAATAAGATTCTGAAACCTAATTAATTAATAAAAAAATCCAGAAATAAAGAACATGAAAATAACCTTTGATAAACCACTATAAAACAGGGTTTGTACAACGCGCTAATTGTTACGCGTCCCGCCCGTGTCATCTATAGATTTACTAATTGCAAAACCAAATATAATTAATTAAGGTTTGCTGTGCTTATTCTATATATGTTAATGGTGTTGTTCTAGGAATTTAGTGTGCCTAGAAGCTAGGGTGGAATATAGACTGCTTGATTATGTGATATCTAGGCGCGATTTCAATGATTAGGCATCAGAACTCAGTGCATATAGTCAACCTGCACTTGAGTGTTTCTATGTCATAGATTTGGATTCCATCCTTTCCACGAACTTTTGGTTCTGGCACTTCGATCATCTTCTGATGTACCTAATATCCATAGTTACCAGAAACATGGCAGTCCGGATCGTCGGCAAAGATTTCCTGTACAGCTAGGATACGCGGCTAGATCAATTCATGGTTCCTGGGTTATGCTCAGTTGATACGTTAGAAAGATTTTTTAAAAAGAAAAATTAGCAGCAAAATAATACAGAATTGACGAAATAATACAGTTTAGACATGTCACGATGAATAGATAAAATGAGGTGTTGAAGCAAAAATACCCCATTAGAAACCCTACATGGTAAAAAGAGATGTCTTGCTCAACACAAAAGGCAAGAGCATTAAGAGCACTGTTTAAGATATCATAAGTAATCCTCAGACCATAAAGCTGTCATCTACTGATGATTTATTTTTCTGCCCTAAAATATTAATCAAAAGGCAGCAGCAGTACATGGGTAGTCCCACAAATTTACTGCTGCTAAATTGTCTGCACAAACGTTTGTCAAGTACTTTTTAATGAAACAGGCAGCACTACAACTCACCCACTGTTTCCCACCATATATATTACAGATAAGGAAATCAAACCCTAAGAAGTGATGTAAGATGTCCAAAAACATCACTATTCTTGACGTTAAACAAGCTAGTCATGCAGTTTTGCTGCGGAAACCGCAATCCAACCAAGATATCCAACAAAAACACTGGCATACACCCCAACCCTTCACAGACAGCAGTTCATCAACAACTGGTTTGCACTTAAAAATCCAAACTCAATTAAGATTCTATCCGGAATCCCATCCTCCATAAATGGCTTCTCTCATGGAACACTTGAAGCCATCTTTCCGGCGTCATTCCTTACCTATTATCCTATTGAAAAACCATGCAATATTATCAACAAAGCAACACCTCAAGTGCTGACAGTAGCAGTAGCAGTGGAAGTAGCAGAACTGCTTCTGCTGCTGCTGCTGCTGGGGCTATTGCACCTAAAGTTTCAGGCCACCATCATGTTTACCGTGGAGTCCGGCGTAGGAGTAGTGGAAAATGGGTGTCTGAGATTAGAGAGCCTAAGAAGCCTAACAGAATCTGGTTAGGCACATTTCCTAACCCTGAAATGGCTGCTGTTGCGTATGATGTGGCAGCGCTTGCACTTAAAGGCCAGGATGCAGAGCTTAATTTCCCAAACTCAGCTGCTTCTCTGCCTGTTCCTGCTTCCACGTCACCGCGTGATATTCAGGCGGCCGCAGCTTCTGCGGCTGCTGCTATAGGTGCTGCGAAGGATGCTTTAGGGATTCCAAGTATGGTGGATACTTATCAAATGGAACAGGAAACTAGGCCAATGGTCAATGATCAGTTTGTTGACGAGGATTTGATGTTTGATATGCCTAATGTTCTTGTGAACATGGCAGAAGCGATGCTTCTTAGCCCTCCTCGCTTGGACATTGCAGGTGATGATGCTACGGCCTATGACAGCACTGGATACCAGAACCTTTGGAAATTCCCTTGAATCCATGCATCTTTCTATATGAATATGATCAGAAACTATATTAACTAATCTCCAAGATAAAAAGAAATAAAAAAAAAAGCGAGCTAAAGATCATAATTCGTAGTATCTCGTGTCCAATTTCTGAAGCTGATCGGATGCAAGGTATATGCATATGTTGGCATGAGTGGCTTGTTTTTTCCATTATTAATTTTTTATAGGATTTTCTTATTCCTATATTGAAGTGTTTTTTCCTTTTTCCATGATCGGCTTGATGAGTTGAGTTCATGAACTATCTTTCAATCATAAACTTTGCCAAATCTTCATTGTTTTTGTTCAGTTTTCAAATGGAAAGATTAAGCGAAGACACCATTCCAATGGTGGGTAAAGAAAAGCTTGCAAGTTGACAGCTTTAGTCAATAAGAATGATTAAGAAGTTGATTACTATGCTAGCTTCTTATAGCGATATAACGTTTCTTTTTATTTTTTTATACAATATTATTATAAAACGTTTGCGAAATAATATTGGACAGCAATCTCATCCATAACGTCGAGGCTATTTGATATCTTGTATGCTTTTAAACCACATTAATTCTAATCATACTTATAAATTCTACATATCCGTATTCTTAAGTCACAAGCAAATCCAAGACGATATCGTTTTAATTATTTAAAAAGAAAACTGAAAACTTTTCGGAAAAAAATAGATTACTGAGTTGACAAATGCTCGCGGTATATATGGTGAAATATTTGTCTTGTTTTTGAATCGAAGCTCCGTACAATCGGTTCACGTGTCGTTCTCAACAAGTTGAGTATTGTCTGAGTAGACGCTGACATTTCAGCTTCCATGGATAATTGTCTCCTACTAATGCATGGTTTATATAAATGTCTGAGTGTATCCACCACTGTCAGCATCCCATTTGATCAAATTTAGTTCCACCTTGAGAGTAAGAAAATGAACCACCAATTGAGTAATGTTTCTATCAAACTGTACAAGTATGCGACGAGTGATCTACCAGAGGGGGAAAAAAAGCTATAAATCATATATGAGCACCCATGGATTAGAGAAGGAGGCTGGTACGTACAAAGGTAAGCTTTCTTCTGGTGATATATATATATATATAGACTAGGACCAGGACAACTCTCTTATGGTTCAAGTTCTTGAGGTGGCGTTTGAAAGAAAAAATAGAGATAGTTGAGATAAAAAGGATATATTTCCTATCATTTTTGTCTTGAAATAACATAAATTCACTTTAAAATTGCTTTAGAAATCATCATCGTCCCTCCAACTAAACACGTTTTTATCCTCTCGATAGATGCTTCATCCTATCTTGAACCCTAACCAAATACTACCTTAACGATAGATAGGATGGAAGAGAAAAGATCATTTATGATCAGAAACACAGTAAACATAACAATTTCAGGTTTGTGCCTGTCATCCTCGCACAGGGCCACGCTGGTTTTCTCTATATCGTTCCAATTCTACCGGATGTCTACGTTCATATTTCAGATAAGCCCTAAAGCTTAAACTATCGTTAATGGAGATTGGAGAGGTTTTTGTTCCCAACATGGACATGCATGGCTTAGAATGTTTTTGATGAATGACTGTATATTTCGTTTCATCAAAACCCAGTAGGAGCTTAACCTGCCACAAAGCTAGGTATAGCATGGGAACAATCATCTGGTCATCATCTCTGAACTCGCTAGCTTTCCACATAAAAGACAGGCAGCAGCATTTATACTTCTTCCCATGTAGATTTGCCTAACTATGGCAAACAATCTGTTGAAGATTGCTAACCAAGTGATGAAACTATGCTTGGGAATATGAACATATCTCCAAATAAATTTATGCCAGTACGAACTCAACTAGGGTCTTTTCGCTTCTAGCAATCTCCCAAGCCCTAGTTGAACAGAAATATTTTTTTTCTCGTCTTTAGCAATTGCTTCTTGCATACTTTTCTAGGGACAAAGGCTCAGAAATTGTCTTTGAAAATTTTGATTGCCATGGTTTCTTTTTCACCAACTCAAGGGTAGGCCTTGTAGTGGGCCTAGCAGTAGTAAAAAGAGGTCTGATTGCCCTTTTGACTTGGTGGTGATTTTAGTTTTTACCAGGAAATAATATAAAATCATTTTAAAACTCACTGTTTAAACTCTCAAATAATTAAGTAAAACACAGTAATAAGTTGGCACAAATTTTAAATTTAAATACTTTTTATAAACTTAAAAAATAATATAAAATTATTCTAAAATCTCATTTGATTTATTTATTGTTCAGAAATGCGGTGGTTTTTATTTTTGAATATTTTTTAAAAGTATATTTGCTTTGAAAAAAAACTTTAACTTAACATTTTTTTAGTATTTTTAAATGATTTTAATATATTAATATAAAAAATAAAAAGTATTTAAAAAAAATACTACGTAACATGTTATCAAACACATCATGATTAACATCTTGATTGTGAAAATCAATACCCCCGTATAATTGTTATAATTGAACATATTAAGAAGATAAAATAGGAGCTAATTAAGATATTGAAAGTGTTGGATTTGTTCTAAGATTATGATGGTATTTCAATTACAACAACTATTCAAAACCAAGTTTCTGATCTAATTACCAAGAAATATATATATATATATATATATATGAAAAGCAAGTCTCAACTTCCATGAGAATGTTTAACAAAAAGCAAGTGAGCAGAAGATCATTCATATGTAGACTTTCTTTGTCCTTTCACTTCTTGGCTTCTTTTTCAGCCTTTCTTCTTTCTCTCCTTTTTCTTGAGCTTAGAGATGACTCAAACCCTCCATCCTCAGACTCTTCCAAATCTCTAAATGATTTCTTACATGTTCAAAAACAAAAACAAAAACAAAACATTAACAAATACAAACACAACATCTGCCTATGAAGAGAGAAGAGATAAGATGTTAAGAGATAGATACCTCTCTAAGCTCAGAAAAGCTTACAACATAGAAAGTAGCAGCAGCAGCAGCTACAACTCCTAGTATGGGAAGCGCTACTTGCATCCCTGCATCCATTTTTCCCAGTCCTGTTTTTTTTTTTTTTTTTAATACAAGAAGGGAGGTGTTCTTGACTCTTTGACAGTAATTAAACAGATAAGGGGTGTCGACATCTATCCATGAAGATAATGTTTTCAAGCCGTGACCATGAGAGGAACTGATTGGTGGAGGTTGAATGGGCCAATAATTCAGCTAGTTCAGAACTATCTAGTTCTGGGTCTGCCAACACCCAGCCCAATCTCTTTATGATGCCCTGGCCCATATTCCGAATATTATGTGTATGAACTTTGCCACTTTTCTTCCCACCTTTTCTTTCTTTATAGATTTGATGATCAAAGATATTTGTGTCAATTTAGAAACCTCAACTAAGATTATTTTTTTTAAGGAAATAATTAAAAAACAAATGGATATACAAGCTATTTCTATGTATTTTTTTACATAAAAAAATTCAAAATATATATATAAAAAAAATATATGCAAACATCTAATCAAATAGGTCAGTAATCAACTATGTAAATAACCCAAAAAAAAATTCATTAAAAAAAACTAGAAAAATTGAAAGATGAATGTAGATCAAGATTATAATTAAAAAAAATAAAGATGAAAATCAAAATAAATTAGAGGACATAAAAATATAAATAAATTAGAGGGTTAAATTGAAAGGTAAAAACTTTAACAAAAGGAAAAAAGAAATCAATAGAATGAGGGCTAAATTGAAAAAAAAAAAAAACAACATAAACTTTAATTGAATGATGAAATTGAAAACTAATAAAACTTTAAAAAAAAACCCAAAGAAAAAAATCAAAAATAAAAAAAATAAAGACCAAATTGAAAAAATATATATAACAAATTGTAATTTAAAGACTAAATTGAAAACAAAAAAATATATATATAAAAAAGAAGGACAAACATAAGCAATAAAAAACACAAGGATTGAAATTGCAAAACTAAAATAAAAAAGGACATATATGTACTTTCTCTAGAAAAGAAAAAAAAAAAAAAAAAAAAAGAAACAACCACTGGTAACAGATTGTTCATTATCTGCTGCCACATGCCAAACCATTAGAGAGACGATATGATGGTGCTTCCAAAAACATGGGAAAGAGTAGATTTGACCACCGGATAGTATCGCACGCACCACCCACCCACTAACATGTAATGAGTATGCGCCATCAACTTTTTAGAATAAAAAGTTATTTTTCCAACTTAAAAATACAAGAAGGCCATACGCTGGCACAAAGTATATATATAAAAAATATATGTGAAAGAACAAAAATGCCTCTAGACGCATGTTTTTTTAAAAAAAAAATCTTTTCTTAGGGTAAAAACATATTTCTACTGTATTCTAAGAAGCAAAAAATCCAAAAAACCCATGGTCAAAAACTCTAAATCTTCTTACTTTAAAGATAAATAAGTATTTTTATTGTTTTAAAATTTTTTCAGATATCATATAACCCATGGTCAATGGTTCTTGATTTTGTTGACCTTGGAATTACATATTATATTTGACTGTGTATACAACTTGGAAAAGATTAACATAGCTTTTAATAATTTTTTAATAACCAATAAAATTATGAAAAAAAACAAATTACCCCACTATTAAGGGGTTTTTTTTTCCATCAAGAGCAAGATAGTAATTTTACTATAGCAATTCATAATAAATTATGTCTGGTCCTATAATAAAAATCTCACACCCTATATATATATATATGAAAAAGATCAAATTACCCCATTATTAAGGGGGTTTTTTTTCCACTAAGAACAAGATAGTAATTTTACTATAGCAATTCATAATAAATTATGTCTGGTGCTATAATAAAAATCTCACACCCTATATATATATATTAAGTTTAAAATTAAAATTTAAAATTAAATAAAAATCTCACATCCTATAATAAATTTTATTAACTATCAAATATTTTAATGCCGCTGTCACATAGTATTCATTTTTATTTAATTGATAAAGCACCTGAATATTTTATTTTATTTATCTTTCATAAAACCAGCTTTCTAGATATTGGCATATATTGTTAAGGATCCAAAAGGTTACGATCAATTCACTTTTTAAATCAATTTTATTATATTGCTTTTTGGTGTGTTGTTCTCTCTTCTCACATTTTTATAGAATTTATAATAATATTCTCTTCGTCACTAAGAAAGCTAGCCATAGATGATAACAAATTTCTATTTATCTAACACTTTTAATATCAGTCAATTGAAAATACTTATAGCAGAAGAAAAATTTAACTTAGTTTTTAAGATAGTTTTTTTTTTTTTAAGCATAACACACTTTTTAGAAATTATAATTAATTTTTTTAAAAAAATATTGTTATTTGTTTATTATATTAAATTTAATTTTTAGTTTTTTAACTGTTATATATTGTTTTGATCTCTTTTCTTATTTATTCTTTTCAATTTTGTCTTTTAAAATCTGATTTAAATTGATTTTTATATCAATTTTTGTTCTTATTTTTTTATTATTATTTATTTTATTTGAAATAATTCATGAAATTGATTTTTTTAAAAAAATTTATTTATTAGGTTTAGTCTATATTCTTTTAATTGTTATTTATTTTATTTAAAATAAATATAAAGTTAAATTGTGTTTTCAATTTCATCATTCTTTGACCTTTTCATTTGTTAAATTTGGTCTCTGGAGTTTTTAATAAACTTGAAAAAATAAATTAAAATATTAATAATTTATTTTTTAATTATTTTTTATGATATGGTGAAATACTATTAAGTATTTATTTTTTTATTTTTCATGATACTGCAAAAAAAAAAAAGATTTTACTGGAAAAAAATAACTACTTTATACAGTAAACAAGATTTTACTTTTGTGTTTTTAATTTTCTTCAAGGCACTCGTTCGAATTGGTGTCTTGTAATTCCATCCAAGTTGGGGGGGCAATGGAACCCACCAAAAGCCATAGCAGAATAAATCTTTGGCCACTGATAAATCACTCTCTCGGGCGAGAAAGAAAAGGTGACAGACAAGTCTATACAACTTCATCCCATTTTGGTGCTCGGATTTGAAAGAATTTTAGCTATGAAAATGACTCATCCTTTAAAAAAAAAAACAAAAACAGTTTGGTGTTGCGCTTTGAATTTTTAAGACTAAAAACTACTAGTCAAGCGTGGTTAGGTTGTTTTTTTTTTTTTAAAAAAAAAAAAAAACATTAAATTAATATATTTTTAAATAAAAAATACACTTCTATTAAAAAGCACCGTAAATCACAATAATGGACACAACTACTTCTTGGAAACATCTTTTTGTCTCTTTCCCTTCCAAAATTTGAAGTCATCTCTACTAATTATCCCTTTGTGATGTTTCTATCATTACATTATGTATATTTTATTTCATTTTGTAGATTGGGGTGTCTCGGAGTTTTTTTTTAACCTCCACGACTTTGGAACTGGTTAGTAGAGGCTCACCATCTACAAGAATTATTATGCTATGTATCTATTTACTCTTCTTATATTTTGGATAACTATACATCATGTTTTCACTGCACCATCAAATAATTTTACCAATAAATTTATTCTATCGGTGTAAGATATACAATTCATCAATAATATTTTTAACAATAACATTACCAACAAAATCCATCTATCAAAATATCAATCGTTGGTAATTCTATGTTTCATCGTTAGTTCTATAAAAAATAAAAAATAAAAACAAACACCAACAATCTTATAGATGAGAAAGAGTGCCAAAAACATTTCCACTATAACTTTATTGGTGGAATTATTATGTCTATATCAATAAATATTTTATTAAAAAAATTATAACAAATATGTTTTTATAATAATTTTAAAATAAATTCCTGTATTTTAAATAGAACGATAACATATCTTTCCTGTATTATATAGACTTTGTAGAAGTCAACGGTATAAGACCAGGTCAAGTTTCAAGATTCACCAGTTGCCAAAATGAATCGGAAAATTCAGCATAATAAATCAATACAGCAAGTGGATGGAGTATTAAGCCCTTCTTGCACAAAAATGTTTATAAAAAATATTACGTATCCTTTGATTTGTTAATTTATTGTTGAACGGACGGCCTTTTACTTGTTTAGCTATTTCTAACTAGAATTATTAGCATTGGCATATGTATTGACCTCCAATTAAATGATAGAAAAAGAACGATAGGCTTGTCTAGGTGCATTTTGTATAGTTTTCATATTATATTTCTAAGATTCAAAACTTGAAAAAAAAATGAATAGAATGCACAGGACTTGTTTTCTAGAATAAAAATTTATTCTGAATTTAATGAATAATCATCGAACCCAACTTAAATGGAAGAGTTTTTAAGGATACTTATCTTATCTGGTGAGTTATAAATACAATACAGATATTGTAAACTCGATTTAAAATCTAACCCAAATCTAAATCGAAATTTATTTATTTATATTATATAGATAGATATGTTCAATGTTTTTTAATTTGATATACTACCCAAATCTAAATCGAAATTTATTTATTTATATTATATAGATAGATATGTTCAACGTTTTTTAATTTGATATACTATATACATCATCTAATACTAACATAACACAACACATATATGATACTTATAATTCCATCATAGAATTTATGTGCATATCTCAAATAAATAAATAAATATTACTATTTATTTTACATTGAATAATAAATAATAATTAAATAATAAATATTCATATATGTGTGTGTGTGAATGAAATTATCAACTAATTAAAGATATTGTGGAAATTAAGAAACTCAAGCATGTTTGTGACGCATTTGTTTGAAGGCCTCCCTCCTACCATAAAAGGGTCAACACATACCAATATAGACGACGATGACTCATGCAAGTTAAGAAACTGATCGAACTTGCAAACCTGAGGGGCTATAGACTATAAATTAAAAAAAAGGTCGAGAATTAATCAAACAAACCTATAGAACCATACAATTAAACAAGTTATTTTCCATTTGGAAATATTATTTCTATTTACTACACATGATAGGGATATTTTTCATTAATATTAATATATATGCAAATGATATTTTTACTTTTTAATATCATCCGGTTAATATTATGTTTTAATCTTTTTTTTTATAAAAAGACTCGTGAGCTATAAATAAATTATGAATCCTTCAACCATTAAGGAGTTTAAAATAGTTACTGTCAACTGTATATTTATTTACAAAGTATATCTTTGTAAGATTATTACATTTCTCTTTAAAAATTACTGATTTAATCATTGAAGAGTTTCTAAATTTATAAAAAAAAAAAAATCTTTTTACATATACCAGATACCAATCATCTCAAAAGAAAAATGAATCAAATTTTTATAATATTAACTAGTTATGCAAAATATAAATTTTTTCTTTAAATTGTTTGAATTTTTTAAGATATCAAGAGTACATTATCGATTTAGATTTTCTAATAGCATTAAATGTTAATTAGGATGTTAATTAGGAGTCTATGGAATGATGGATAAGCAAATGCACAAAACTTTTGTTTACTATCCACCTACTAGTCCATTGATAAAAAAAAAAAAAAAAAAGTATACAAAGCAAAATAAAGGGTGGATTTTGGTTAAGATTCGAGTTATTTATAAATAGGAAGGATTAACTAAAAAAAAATTAAAAAAAAAATTAAAATCAATAACATTGTTTTAATAAAAAAATTCAATAAAAAAATATTTAATTCAGGTTTTGACAATATCACACTTAAATTATTAGATTAACTCAGATTTTTAATATGATCATTTCTGTTATTTTTACTTTTTATTTTTTCCAACTCAAATAGGTTTAGGTCCGAGTGTGGGTTTACCTACAACGCAAATCCAAACTTCAAAACAATGATAAAAAAAAATCTAGAATAGTTGATTATTACATTTTTTTTCTTGATTTTTTAGATTCAAACTTTGAAATCAACATATAAAAAGATTTATTAAATTCTTTTAGATACATCATATCATAAAATAGAAAATTTTCTTATGTTTTAAAAAATATATCAGATAATATATTTTTAAAATTATTAAAAATAATAATTAATATGCAAATAATTTTGAAAAATCCACTACAGTAAAAAAAAAAAAAACTAAACTAAAAAAGGAGCAAATGTCACGCTCGGCCGAAGAAAAGACGGTCGTCGCCTATGCAGCACACGTAGAAGGGCGGTTTGGTCGGTCGACGAGGGCCGCCATTTTGAGACCAAAAAACCACACATTTTTCTTTGTTGTTAAGTGACCAATGGCACCTTCTTTGTGTTATAAACTTTAAAAATGTACTTACATTTTTGTCTACTTATTGTATAAAATTTTGCGATGCCAAAACTATCGAGTGGCTCCTTACTAAGGGAAATAAAAACAAGAAGAAGAAGAAGAAAAGACTTTACAAAAAAAAACTCATAACCCCACGAAATTAAATTATATATTGCACAATACATGTCTTATGTATTACTTTTCAATGATAAAGATCGAGATCAAATATTGGAAAGCAGAATTATAATGAATTTAATGATCTTATATGAATAAGATTCATCTTTTAAAAAAAAAAAAAATTAGAGATGAAGTTAATATATCCAATACTCAAAGTTTTGATTGAAAAAATTCTTTAATTGCAGCCTATAATAATAAAAATTAATTATAAAACTTGTTTGAGTTCATAATCTAATTCATGAATCAAGTAAAAAATTGAGTGATTTTTTTTAAAATCAATTTAGGTTTTACATAGGTTTTGACCATGAATTAACTTGTTTAGTTGATTAAATTGACCCGCTCCACCCGAGCATGGTATAATAAGGAAATTAAAAAATGGGTACCAATACTTTTGATCTTGTGTTTATTTTTGTGTTTTAATTTATGTTTCAAATTGTTTTTTATCAAAAAATATATTAGATTTATGTTTTTTTATGGTTTTAATATACTAATATCAAAAATAAAAATTTTAAAAAATAATTTTAATATACAATAGAGGCATTATTAATTTTTCTTGGGTTTTTGTTTTTACTATACAGCAGACAGTTATAAAATACATGGGTAAAATAACAAGTAATTTGATGGTCAAACTTACTAGATGATGATGATCATTGCTGTTAAAACTAATTTACATATATGGCAAAAAGAAGAAGAAAAAGGCTAAGCATAAAATCGTTTTGGTTTAAATTTAGCTAATTATGATTAGATATATGATAGAAGAAAGAACAAATTAGATAATTAATTATTGTGATTTAAATAATCGGTTTCAAATATAAATATTCTATATATAATTTATTTTTGTTTTCCACCTATGAGATGAAATTTATGTTGTCAGAAACAATTCACCCAGATTGGACTGTAGGCAATCAGAAATGGAGCATGATTAACTTGATTTATTTAAAAAATTTTTGTGATGTAAAATATAATTATGAAAAATCGTTTGATTTATTGAAAACAATTTTTTTACTAGCATACCAAATGTAAGTTTATATCTATATTATTAAATTAATGAATCGATTAAGCTATTAAATTATTAAATCGTTAATTTCAAAACTCATAAAATTAGTTGAGGTGCATATAAACTGACTTGAACATTTAATTTTAAAAAAAAATTATATAAAATTTAAAAAAGAAATGATAGATGTGGTAAACATACAATTTTATTAGCTAAAGGTTTCAAATTCAATTCCTGCAAATTATAGTTTTTTTGTTTAAAAAAAAAACAAGTGAATACCCAACCTTAGCTTGTTTAAAAGTATGGTTACGGTTGTTTTTTAAAATGTTTTTTACTTGGAAATACATCAAAATAATTTATTTTTTATTTTAAAAAAATTATTTTTAATATCAGCACATTAAAATGATTTGAAAACACACAAAAAATATTATTTTTAATAAAAAAATTAATTTTTTTAAAAAACGCTTTTTAAACGTAAAAACAAACTAATTTTAAGTTTTTTCCGGATTCTATTTTTAATATCACCCCAAAATAGCAAACATAACTGGATTCAAATCAAACCAATAGATACAACCAAATTAATAACATAAGTTAATGATCAGGATTATCTCAAAATACTGATATCATCTCGTACGGACAGTAAATACAGAAATATGAATTTATCTAATGACATTAATATAATACAAGAAATATGATGATTAAAATTATCAATAATATATGATCTATTTTAATTTCTTAATCTAAATCAGCAAACTAATTGAAACTCCTATATGAATTTGTAACTAATTATTCATTTTTTAATTCTTTTTCTTCAAATCAAATAAGAGCTCATAAAACATTCTTATCAATGTTTTAGACAATTTATATATGGTAAGTAAAAAGAGATCAAGGGGCAAAAACCTAAGATGGAACCAAACCGGCAGCGTTCCGACCCAACCATCGTCCTATTGGACTGACCCCACCAATCACTCCTAGGTGGAGTCCACTTCTCCCTCCTCTCCCTCCCTCCTTTGTATAAGATTCTCTCTTTCTTTCCTCTCACACACTATAAAAAAATACAAAGAAACAAACTTTTCCTCTCTCAAATTTCTCTTCTCCTCCACCACTACCACCGTAACTCTCTCTAAATTTTTCGTTTTTCTTGTAAAACAGGGAAATCCCATTTTTTCAAGATAAAGGAAGTAATCCAGCTTCGATTTTTCTCTCAGGTAAACTATCTTTCGTCTGTGTTTTCTTTAGCTCTGTTTCTTGCTCAAAGTTTCAGTCTTTTTTATCAAGAAATCATCAGTGAAGTGTGTTTTTCTTGCAGTGATCAATATTTTTTTGATGTTGTTGATGATGATGGTTCAGTGTTCAGTTTGTTTGCGATCTTGGGCTGTGCTTTTTATTTTTTTTAGAATTTGATCATCACTCTGTTCATAATTTTTTCATGTTCAAATCTGAAATGGATGGGCATAGAAAGGGTAATAAATACCTTGCTTGCTGGAAATGTTGCTTGAAAAAGGAAAGGAAATAAAAGCAGAAAGCTTTGATCACTTTGCTTTATTTTTTTTCTTTTTTACAAAAGCCTCTATTTTAGGTCTGATCATTGACCTCTTATTATTTTCCTTTCTGGTTAGTAAAAATAAAATTTTTATTCATAATTTAAAAATCAATGAACACGGTGGTTGTTTGTCATTTTTTTTTGTCAAAATAAATCTGATTTTATTTGCTTTTTTGTAATAACTTTCAGTGATCAATCTTTAAGAACGCATGGAATTTGTTTTAGATCGTTTTGTAGCCAAGCGTTTTTTTTTTTTTTCCACTCCAGCTAACAGTGGATGTGTCAATGATTGTCAGAGGTTGTTTAGAAGGTTTTAGGCTTTTAGCATTATATTTTAAATTTTACTTGAAAATTATTAAAATAATATTTTTTTAAATAAAAATATTAAATTTTTAAAAAATATCATTTCACCAAACAGTCTCCAACAATAGTTTGGAATAAAAAAGAAAAAATTAAATATTTTTATCCTTTAAAATTGTTACTTCACGCTAGTATCTTAATTTTTATTGTTACATGAAAAATTAAATAGCCATGTTACAATTTATAACACTAAAGCATTATTATTCATACCATATCTAGTCAACCTGAGTATAATTTAAGTTAGATTTTAAAAAATTCATATTATAATTATTTTATTTTGATTAGGTTATTTTACATGTTTTTCAATGTAAACTCGATTTGATTTTTTATAAATAAAATAAAAAAATATTTTTTAATTTTTATTTTATGATTAAGCTGTACTAATTCACTTAATTTATAACTATCTAAATTAGGTTCAAAAATTTTGCTGGCTATATAATTTTATAATGAAAAACAATTTTTTTAATTTCACACATTACAATTTATTTTTCTTAAAAGATACAATATAATTTGGGTTAGATTAAAAAAAACATATTAAAATTGATTTAGTTTGATCTAATTAGTTAACATGTTTTTCAGTGTAAACTTGATTTGATTTTTATAATTAAAATAAAAAATATTTTTTTTAAATAAAAAATTTATTTTATGATTAACATGTACTAATCTACTTAATCTATAACTTGAGTCTTCATCTAGGTCGAATAAATTTGCATTAGACCAAGTTTTGCTGGCCATATATTTTTTTAATGAAAAACTGGTTTTTTTTTTTGTAATTCACACATTACAATTTATTTTTCTTAAGAGATACAAAATAATTGGTTACATATTTCTAATTTCGTATCTGTCAGAGTCATTATTGGGCGTATGATTTACAACAGAGAGGGATTATAGAAACTTGGGTAGGGGTCACCGTCCTTGATTAATTTTCATATTTAAGGGTGTGCCTGTATGGAGCTATTTGATGATATAAAAGGTTTAAATTGAGCTGTCACACAATTTTAACTTTAAAATTGGGAAATAAAACAAAAATATGCAAAAGAGAGATGAGATACAGATGGAATGCCAGCTTTGATAGGATCCCACCCACTATGCATCCTTTCTGGTCTCGATATGTACACTTTTATTTTTTTTATTTTTTGCTTCAATACATGGTAATTTCATGTTTAATGTTTTGATTGATTAATCTCATCTGCTTTCCAATTGGACGGTCATGTTTCCATAGTCAATCATGGAAAAGGAGGATTTGATGGCCCTTGAGTGAAAGTTAATGAGGCCCCACATGACTTTTTCACATTTGCACATGATGGGATGTCATAATAATAGGTTAGGTGATTTGGGATCTTATATAGTCCTAGTAAATTGTACTTGAATACAAATAAGAACAATAGTAAGCTCTTTATCTTAATACCAGTATAGTATTTTTTTAATTTTAATTTAATTTTATGATGTATTTTGGATAAACATCATGGGATACAAATCATTACCAGGTTCCCATGTTGTTCTGATATGTTACATAAATTGCGCCAGGATTTCTGAACCCACCAATTCCATTAATTGCTACTTTTTTGGTGTCATGTTTTGATCTCGAAATATGTTTTTTCAACTATAGATGTTTAGACTTTGTGTAGTAAAATCTAGAAATTTGATAACGTGTATAGAAATAAATGACAAGATCTTTGGGGCCGGGAAACGGGTTGTTCATAGATGGGTTGGGACGGGTATCTACCAGGTGGAGAGCAAAGCATACAGCCTGGTAAAATGTAGCATCTTGGAATTTTATGTTCTATGAAATGCATTTCCCCGTTGAATAATTTGTTTGGCTATGTCTATGATGACGTGTACCATGTCCTATTTAGGCTTCCACGTCAGGTAGTTTTGTCGGCACATGATCGTGTAATTCACTTGTGCACATCTTTAGGAAACCCTGCTCGATGATTTGTTAACCTCAATTTTAGCTCCGGCCTGGTTTAATGATTAAAACAAAAAAAAAAAAAATTAAGATGATTCACCTATAAATATTTATAAGTTGATCTAAAGCTTGTTTGGTAATGTGGTTGTAGTTATTTTTTAAATAACTTTTCGTGTCAAAATGCATGTCAATAATATTTTTTTATTTTTAAAAAATAATTTTTGACATCAGCACATCAAAATGATTAGAAAACATTAAAAATATATTAATTTGAAGTTAATAAAAAATTAAAAAAAATTTAATTTTTTTTAAAAACCCTTTTAAAACTTAGAAACAAACAGGCACTAGATGATATTGAGTCGACGCTTAATATTGAGTCCCTAATATTGAGTCCCTAATATTGAGTCGAGGCTTATAACTATATTTGCGTCCAACTAATTCCACCTCGGCTAATTGACTTGGCATTTTATAATTTTTATTTTTTCATAAACTGATTACATAGATGATAGTAGTACAAACTCTGTCTTTTAAGGAAATATTATAATTTCTCACCAAAATCATAGTAATTTAAGTGTTCACGAGCCGGCTGCTACAATATCATTGTGAGACACTTGTTGATTACGAGAAACATGTGAAACTATAGCACTGTAACATCTGAGTCAGTCAGCAATATCGATTTCTGATCTCCATGCTGGCAATGCAGTAGATACAGTAACGAAAGACACCATGTTGTTTTGCTCAATGTCTTTTGAGTTTTGAGGCTTTGCTATGTAAATCATGAAAGAAAATGTTGTGTTAACTGCCAACTTGTTACAAATTCAGGAGGAGAAATCTAGGAAAGTGAAGTTGGTTTGATATGGAAGGAGAGACACAAGTCAGTTCAGAAGTTCCAGTTGTGAAGGGTGATCCTGATGTTGCTGATCTTATTAAGGTAATTTTAATGCCTGAATAAACTTGATGAAAGTGACATTAGCCTGCATTGCAGAAACTTGCTGAAACGCCAAGTTGCTGTGGATTTTTTCTCTCTTTTTTGTTAAAAAACCCTTCTTTGTCAGCTCAGTTTTGATTCTGGTGATGTTATTACAGCTTACAAATGGAGACTTGACGCATGTAGAAAAGGAAGGGAGGAAGGAAGAGGATGAAACTGATGGAGAATTCATCAAAGTGGAGAAGGAATCACTTGATGTGAAGGATGGTGGTTCTCATACCGCTGAGGCGAAATCTGCTGGGGAGGCTGATAAGCCATCTGTTGTGGAAAGAAGTTTAAGCAGTTCGACCAGAGAATTGCTAGAGGCCCAAGAGAAGCTGAAGGAACTTGAGCTCGAATTGGAAAGAATATCCGCAGCATTAAAGCATTCTGAATCCGAGAATACACTGCTGAAGGATGATGTCTTGCTGGCCAATGAGAAGTTGGATGAGAGTGGAAAGAAGTATGGAGAGCTTGAAATCAGTCACAAGAAATTGCAAGAGCAGATAATTGAAGCTGAGGAGAAATTTAGTGCACAGCTCCACACTTTGCAAGAAGCTTTACAAGCAAAAGAAACCAAGCATAAGGAATTGGTTGAGGTTAAGGAATCATTTGATGGTATCACCCTTGAACTCGAGAATTCAAGAAAGAAGATGCAAGAGTTGGAACATGAGCTGGAAGTATCTTCTGGTGAGGCAAAGAAGTTTGAGGAGCTGCACAAAGAAAGTGGTTTGCATGCTGAATCCGAGACGCAGAGGGCCTTGGAGTTTGAAAGGCTGCTTGAGGCGGCAAAACTGAGTGCAAAAGAAATGGAAAATCAGATGGCTACTCTTCAGGAGGAAGTCAAGGGCCTGTACGAGAAGGTTGCAGAGAATCTGAAAGTTGAAGGGGCACTTAAGAGCACGACAGCAGAACTTTCAGCAGCTAATGAAGAGTTGGCTGCTTCAAAATCACAGCAGCTGGACATAGAGCAAAGACTTTCTTCAAAAGAGGCTCTCATCGGTGAACTGACCCAGGAATTGGACCTCAAGAAAGCTTCAGAATCTCAGGTGAAGGAAGATTTCTTGGCTCTTGAGAATTTGCTCACTGCAACTAAAGAAGATCTTCAAGCAAAGGTTTCGGAGATGGAAGGCATGAAGCTGAGGTTGCAGGAAGAAATCAACACGAGGGAATCAGTTGAGGCTGGGCTGAAAACCCATGAAGCACAGGTCTCAACTGTACAGGAGGAATTGGCTAAAGTACTGAAAGAAAAAGAAGCTCTAGAAGCAGCCATGGCGGATCTCACAAGTAGTGCAGCACAGATGAAAGAGGTGTGCGGTGAGCTTGAGGAAAAGTTGAAAACTTCAGATGAGAATTTCTGTAAAGCAGATTCTCTTTTGTCCCAAGCTTTGTCAAACAGTGCAGAGCTAGAACAGAAGTTGAAGTTTCTGGAAGATCTCCACAGTGAATCTGGAGCTGCTGCAGCAACTGCCTCTCAAAAGAACCTGGAGCTTGAGGATTTAATCCGAACTTCAAATGAAGCAGCAGAAGAGGCAAAATCACAACTGAGAGAGCTTGAGATACGGTTCGTTGCAGCAGAGAAGAAGAATGTGGAACTTGAGCAACAGTTAAATTTGGTCGAACAAAAAAGCAGTGGTGCTGAGAGAGAGGTGAGAGAATTCTCAGAGAAAATATCTGAACTCAGTACTACACTGAAAGAGGTAGAGGGGGAAAAGAATCAGTTGAGTGCCCAGGTGGAGGAATACCAGGAAAAGATAAGCCACCTTGAATCTTCCCTGAATCAATCATCATCTCGGAATTCAGAACTTGAGGAGGAGTTGAAAATTGCAAAAGAAAAATGTGCTGGGCATGAGGACCGAGCAAAAATGCACTATCAGCGCAGCCTTGAACTTGAAGATTTGTTCCAGACATCTCATTCCAGATTAGAGGATGCTGGAAAAAAAGCAGGTGAGTTTGTCCTGTTGCTTGAAGCAGAAAAGTACAGAATCAAGGAACTTGAAGAGCAGAACAGTGCATTTGAAAAGAAATGTGTGGATGCAGAAGCAGATTCCCGTAAATACTTAGATAAGATATCTGAACTAGCATCTGAAATTGAGGCTTACCAAGCAAGGTCATCAAGCCTTGAAGTTTCGCTGCAGATGGCTGGGGAGAAGGAGAAAGAGCTAACAGAATTACTGAATTTGGTCACTGATGAAAAGAAAAGGCTGGAAGAGGCATCAAGCAGTTCCAATGAGAAGCTGACTGAAGCTGAGAATCTTGTGGGAGTGTTGCGTAATGAATTGACCGTGATGCAAGAGAAGTTGGAAAGCATTGAAAATGATCTGAAGGCTGCTGGATTGAAAGAAAGTGATATAATGGTGAAGCTCAAATCTGCAGAGGAGCAACTTGAGCAACAAGAGAAATTATTAGAGGAAGCCACTTCTAGAAAGTCAGAGCTTGAGTCATTACACGAAGCCCTAACAAGGGATTCAGAAATCAAACTTCAAGAAGCATTAACAAATTTCACTAACAGGGATTCTGAAGCAAAATCCCTGTTTGAGAAACTGAATACCCTTGAAGACCAAGTAAAGGCATACAAGGAGCAGATAACTGAAGTAAATGGAAGGTCTGCACTTTTGAAGGAAGAATTGGACTTGTGCTTGTTAAAAATGGTAGCTTCGGAAACCTCCAATGAAGAACTCAAAAGTCAGATAGTGGAAGCAGAAACCAAGTTTTCCAACTCCTTCTCAGAGAATGAAATCTTAGTTGAGACGAACAATCAACTGAAAAGCAAGATTGATGAACTTCAGGAATTGCTAAATTCTGCCGTTTCTGAGAAGGAAGCCACGTCTCAACAACTTGCTTCTCACGCAAGCACTATCACAGAAATAACAGACAAGCACTCAAGAGCCATAGAACTTCATTCTGCAACTGAGTCGCGAATGATGCACGCTGAAACACAATTACAAGAGGCCATTCAGAGCCTCACTCTGAAGGATGTAGAAACAAGAGATTTGAATGAGAAGCTACAAGCACTTGAGGGGCAAGTAAAACTGTATGAAGAACAGGCTCATGAAGCATCCACAATTGCTGAATCTCGAAAAGGCGAGCTGGAAGAGACTCTCCTGAAAGTAACACATCTGGAAACTGTTGTAGAGGAACTGAAAACAAAGTCAGGTCATTTTGAAAAAGAGAGTGGTGTGCTAGCTGAGGATAATTTGAAGCTCACTCAGGAGCTAGCCTCATACGAGTCCAAACTCAGAGATCTAGAGGAAAAACTATCTACAATTCTTTCTGAGAAGGATGGAACTATTGAGCAGCTTCACATTTCAAAGAAGGCCTTTGAGGATTTGCGGCAGCAGCTTACTGATGAAGGGCATAAATTACAGTCTCAGGTTTGTAGCATCATTTGTGTTTTTCCTTTTCGTGGTAAATAATGATTTGGCAATTCTTTTGTCCATAGTCGTCTAACCTGATAAACTTTCAAATCGCAGATATCTTCAGTTTTGGAAGAGAGCAACCTGCTCAATGAAACATATCAGCATGAAAAGAAGGAACTTCAGTCAGTGATCATTCAGCTCAAGGAAGAACTGAAGGGACAGAAGGCCATTGAAGATGCCTTGAAATCTGAGATTGAAAGTCTCAAGGCTGAGGTTGCTGAGAAGTCAGCATTGCAAACTTCTCTCGAGGAACTTGAAAAACAATTGACGACTGCTGAAGTTGAACTAAAAGAACAGGTATTTTTTCAAGAATCAAGCACGAGTTCAAAAATAGGGTTCTGATGTTCGATTAAGTTTATTACTGAATACTGAACAATATCTCTGACTGTAGCTTCGTGTAGGCCTCCCATTGTTTCTATGCAAGGAACTTGTAAAAAACTGTACTGACTTCTTTCTAATGTTCAACGAAACAGAAAGAAGCAAATTCTCAAAAGCTGGAAAAGGAAGCAGCTCTGAAGAAATCCTTTGCAGACCTTGAAGCCAAGAACAAAGAAGTGTCACATCTAGAGAACCAAGTGAAGGAACTTGAGCAGAAACTGCAAGAGGCTGATGCGAAATTATTGGAAAAGGTCAGTTTATATCTCCCCCTATTCATGGAATTTTCATTGTCTAAACTGGAAAAAATAAGCCATGAGGAGGTGAAGTTGGAAATAAATGGTCAGTGGACATGTTATTATACTAGTCATTTAAATGTAAAAATCGAACATTTGTTTACACTGAGATATATAGCAGGGTGATGGAAGCAGTCCAGCTGAACAGAAAGGAGTAGAGATCAAATCCAGAGATATCAGCGCCGCCATTTCTACTCCCACAAAAAGAAAGAGCAAGAAAAAGTTAGAAGCTGCATCTGCGCAAGCCTCATCCTCTTCTGAAACACATACTCAAACTGTCGATGTTTCGCCTGCCATGAACTTTAAATTCATCTTGGGAGTGGCCTTGGTATCTATCATCATTGGGGTAATTCTTGGGAAGCGTTATTAGTTTTGGCATTTTGGATTTTGGTCCTGCTCAATGCTTCAGGTTTTTTTGCCCATTTTCCTTATAAAAAAATTCCTTGTTCCGTTCCAGTTTATACATAAGAGGTTGGAAGCTGTATTAGTATGCTTTCTAGATTAGGTTTTTGAGCAGTGGTCAGGAATTTGTTTTCTTTATTATCCCTTGCCTCAATCCATGTGACAGAAGAAACGTTCAATTCATGTAATATTCAAGTTTGTATTTATTAGTTTATTGATTGGATGTAAGTGCTTTGATTCGTTTATTCTTAAACCCGGTCTAGCCTAGCTTGGTAGGTCGCCTTGAAAATCTTATGATCTGGAGATTAGGTTTCAAGATGAACCAGTTTTGACATTGACTCATCCAAACCTCTTGATTAGGTTAACTCAGCTAAATCAATCCAAACTCGGCTAACTCAACATTAAAGAATTTTTGCAGAAAAATTGAAACAAATATTTTTGATAAAAATAATAGACCTGTTAGGGTGAACACAGCTTGACCCGGCAACCTAGGACCTTTTTTCAAGTCAAACCCCAAGTGATGAAAGCCATGGAGATCAGGCATCTAGTGACCACTACACCCTGCTTTATAAAGGTAGATTGAATATTGTAATCAAGTTATTTTGCGACCGAACAAGAGCTGAATTCAACACATTACCACTGCTGTACCATCAATGTCTGAAAGAATTCAAAGACAAGTACTGCCACTCAACATTTCATGGAGATGCATCCTGAAGACCCCAAAGCTCTCGGCGCCATTATGATTGCCAGTTCAAAACGTTTAGTAGCTTAAAGGATTTAAGATCTGTTGATATTGAGGCAGATTCGGTGTATGATCACACATAATGACACAAGAGGATCCATCTAGCTGACGCAACTATTTTGGGATTGAGGCTTAGTTGTTGTATTTGCAATGATTCCTTGTATCATAATTTAAATTCAGTCATAAAACCAGCGATGATATCTCTTTGTGATCTCCAGAAATGTAATTATTCTTGATGTCAAAAGGGTTTAAGGTGAGTCAACTCAAAGCCATGAAAGCAAAATGATCAAAAGATTCCCATGAAAAGGAAGCCATGGTGTCATACTTGATAGGAGTCACAGCCATATTTAGGAAGGTCCAAATTGCACAACATTAGTGTCATACTTGATAGGAGTCACAGCCCCAAACTAGTTCCTATTCATTGCTTCAAACATTACAATACCTTTCTCCAATGTGAGCATATGGTGGAAAACATAACCAGCCATCAATATGAACTCTCCATGGTTTACTTCATCATCTCCATTTCTCATTTTAAACATCCTTCGATCCATTAAAGATCTCAAAATCATCAAACCCTGCATACAGACCAATGCGTTTAGTTTGATTAAGAAAAGGAGCTGACTTGAGACATTCTTGAGCATAGCAAGGCAATTACCAGAAGCGACGTCTTCACTTTCATCAGTTGATGGTGCCAGTGGCATTGTATTAACAGAACGTGGAACTAGTGACATCCAATCTGAACTCCCAGAGTCTTCTAGGCAAAGCTCATTCTGTGTGATCCAGTCTTCAACAAGACTGACATCATCAAATGATATGGGGTCCTCAGGAATCTGCTTCTTGTTTCCATCAACCCTGCAAGAAAATCAGTAAGCAAAAGAACAAAAATTATTTCCTCTCTGATTCTCAAATAACTAAAATAAACAGTCATTGGTTTTACTTACATTTGTCTAAGACGCAGGTTGTACTGAACAAAGACAAGATCAGTTAGTCGTTGACGCTGTAGGAAATTTCTTGTGCGATGCACCTTCTCAAAGGGAATATGATTATGGCTACACCCAATTGCACTGCAGGTTTGGCTGAGAATACGAATAGCTAAACGTGCCAAATTTGGGCAAGATCCGCCATATATAGACCACCAATCAGCTAAAATGCCATGGTATATTTAGAAATCAGTTCCAAGTAATATTGATGAAAAAGAAATGTAACCCACTACATGACAGAAAGATGAAATTCTTGTACAAGCAAGGATTGCAAAGAATAAATATAACCGCCTACATGGTGTCTTATGTCAAATACGTTGAACACAGTAGCAGAAACATGCCAAACAGGCACAAGTAAAGTTATGTTGATATTCCTAAAAATTTTTATGATATTTGACAGTATGAAATGAGTTCGACAATGAAAGGAAACTTATGTTGACAGTATTTTCATAGAGGTTTCTTAAATGGTTGCATGCACATACTTGCCGTGTGTATGACAACAATTGGCGTCCTATCAGAACTAATATTATTAGAAAGCTCTTGCAAGAAAGCAAAGAATCTGAACACTAGATGGAAACAGCAGCAGTAATCAAACTATAATGAAAGTATCCTTACCAGGAAGCAGAGTTCCTCTAGCTCTGATTGCCAACTTCTTCCCAAGGTCTCCTTCTGCATTTTTATACAAGGTTAACTCTTTGACAATCTTATCCTGGACTTCAGTATCAGGAACCAATCTCTCGATGCAATCAAACATCCTTGACAAAATCTTATTGTGCATATCTCCTTCAATGCTATAAAAGAACTTGGGGTTAAAGAAGAAACCTGCAGCGTGAAGAGGAGTTTGCCATTGTTGTTCCCACCTATGATCTATAATATTCCAGTAGACCATATAATCCTCTCTCTTCACAAGTTCTTTCTTAATGGTTTCTTTGGCTCTATATATTCCTGAAAAAACATATCCCATCGCAGCCCTCTTTTCACTGCCAACTATTACCAAAACTTGCAGGAGAGGACTTGTTAAACGGATGATCAAGATGCATGAAGACCAAAATGACCGATTATTTATAATATCTACCATTGCTAATCCTCCAGGTTGCTTTGAATAAGGGCAGTCCATCCACTCCTGCGAGGTTACCATGGTTTGCAAATTAAGTTTGAAATTAGCCATTCGTTTCAATGTAGTGAAGTTGGTAGCAGAGCGTGTTATACCCTGTTGCACAATGTCACTACCAGAAGTAAACTTCCTCATCAGGTTCAACACTGCACTGTTATTGTAGACAAATCTCGTGACAGATTTAGCCTGTTCAAGAACTGTATTTATCCAATCAAGTTTTCCAATATCCTCCAGTATCAGATCAATGCAACGAGCTGCACAGGGAGCCCAATACAAGGAAGGGAAAGTATCCATTAATTTTTTCCCAGCAGCAATATAATGTTCTTCACCATTAGTAATTACTTGTAAAATGTTTCCAGCTCCAACTTCCTCCACCATTAGTTTAAGCAATTCATACAGACCATCTGTTGAGTGGATAAGATTTGATGCATCCACAGATTTCAAAAATACTGTTCCTTTGGAGCAATACACCAAAAAATTCAGTATAGTTACACCACTTTCTGAGTTGCATTCTTCAACCAAAAGAGAACAGCCAGTCTTCACCCATCTTGTCTTATATTGATTAATATCACTTTTTACTTCCTCGACCAGACTCTTCAATATCCGACCACGAAGATCTTGATGTGAGGGTGCAGCAATCCCTGGCCGCCCATAAGCAACAGTATCAATCAATGGTTGGGAAAAATTTGAGTCCATTGCATCTAAACTAGCTCCTATATCATACAAGAACCGCCCCCATATCGCATGGATTGGATTATCTGCTGTTTCTGAACCCATTGCTATTAAAGCATCAGCATCATCTGAAGCTGCAACAGCAATAGCGCTCTTTCTTGTGCCCAAATTTCCATTACTCGTTCCTTCTCCATCCAGTAAGAAATCTGAATTTACTTCAGCTAAATTGCAGGCTGCAACAGCTCGAAGTGGGGTGATCATGTCATCACTATAATCAGCAAATATGTATACATCTTCACCACCAGGAGGTGAATCGACATCGTCTAATTTTTCTCGTTTTGACTTTCGTTTCTTTCTTTGCCTCACTACAATTGGACTTAAATGTTGTTCCATCAAGTCCCGAACATCGGATGGAACTCGTGTACAACTAGGCACACCACCACTATTTCTACCAGCAAGATGCTCCTTAAATCTATGAATGCCACCACCCTTAAACAATTTGGCACAATAATTACACTTTATCTGCACCCGTTTCTCGTTTTTCAACATTTCACAATGTTTCCATCCCACATCTTTTTTCCTTCGCATTCCCGGAGCTGATTCAAAATTACTGAAGGGATTTGAAAGCATGCCTACATCACTAAGAGGCAAGTTAACATCGCTTTCTTCTTCCTGAATCTTCAGTTGCTGGCTGTTTTGCTTTGCGGTAATCACATCAAGATCTTGCTGCATTAATAGCCGAACATCAGGTGGAACACTTTGGCACATAGGCCCACCACCTTTGGGACCGGCAAGATGCTCCTTGAACCTATGAATCCCACCACCCTCAAATATTTCACCACAATATATACATTTCATGCGTGTCTTTTGCCCTTCCTTAAACATTTGACAATGTTTCCATGCCAGGTCTTTTGGTGATGGTACCAAAAACTCCTCCATTTTCCAAACTAACCCTTTACAAATCACTAAACAGCTTTACCATCTACTTTTCTTCTTCAACTGAAACAAAAAGTAACTGATCAAACCTGAACAACATTAATGTTGCCTTTTCCTAGTTGTACAAAACTGTCAGCTGGACCTCAATTCCTACAATTTGACACAAAACAGAACATAAATAAGACACGCCCTTAATCATTAAATACGATGATAGATGAATCAAACTAGCTCACGTTATACCTCGCAAAGAAAAATAACAGCCCAGAAGACAAAAGTTAGAAAATTTAAAGTCAATAGCTTAAAAAAAATCATCATATGAAGACAACCCAGGTCTTATATTCCTAGTAAAATGTTAGAATTCTCAAATTGATGCCATAGACTATTATCCCAAAAGTCATGCAAGTCAGCAATTCCTTGATCATGTTATTACATTATAAGACTAAAACCCAGAATATCACAAATACTAAATGGCACTAAATTATACTGCTTTTGGGCATAGAAACATGATTCAATAAAACAGAAATACAAGTGAAAGAAAAGAACTTTACTTTGTTCTGTAACAGAAAAAAACTATGGTGAATTCTGGTCGGACCGATTGTTTTGACCCAACTGGTTCTCTGGGTTTTCACAGGTGATCTATCTGGTGGTGAAGTTTTGAGGGAAGATTCTTGTTGGGTTGTTACCTCGACTAGCTGATCATCGGAATTTCGGGTGAACCGAGAAGATGGTCTGGTTGCTGGTCTGGTTTTGTGTCCTGCCGGTTAGGTTTTTTTTTTTTTTTTTTTATGGGAGAGGCACTGAAAGAGAGTTGTTTTGATTGCTTGGATGGGTTTTTTTTTATTTCTGGGTCAACTATATTTTTGCCTCTCAAGTCTCTAGATTTGAGATATTTTATTTGTCTTTACCATTTAGAATTTGTCAAAATTAATTCTATAGATTTTAAAATGTTCCAAGATCACCCCTATATTAAATATTAGAATATTAGCCGTTTAGAACCCATTTGTCTATTCAATGAAAATTGTATTTTAAATTAAAAATATAAAAAAATAATATTTTTTTTATTTGAAAAACAGTATAAAACGTAGCAAACTGCGTAAAAAAACAAATAATGAAACAAATTGCCAAATAATATTTATTTTCTTTCTAGTCCACTTTTCGCAATTTAATCTAGATTTATCTACAATTACTATTCATAGTAATGAAACAAATTGCGAACCAACATTTTTAATTATTTAAAAACTATAAGATTAATATTAACATGGGAAAAATTTAAACAAAGAGAATTGTAGCTCAGCATTACTCAATTATAGGATATTGAATATAGTTTATCCATTTTTTATGAAAAAATTATTTTCTCACCTAATAGCTTATGTTTATGTATTATCCTGCGCTTCGCAATGGGCCAATAATAATTTTAAAAAAAATATATAAGAAAAATATTTTATATTTTAAAAATTATTTTTTAAAAAATCTTGGGTCTGGCTATCATGCCAAACCTAAGACAGTTGAGTTTGGCGGTCATTTTAAGACCCAAGTTTCTTGAGTCTAGCAAGCTAGATCCAAGAACCTTGAATTTATTGGGTCTGGTGTAATACTCAGACTCAAGAAGGTTGGGTCTGACAACTCTTACTTTACCCAAGTAAACAAAAACGCAAGCAAATGATATTTTTTTTTTCATTTTTTATAAGTTCTTAGGTGTGGCAATCAAGTCAAACCCAGAAGCATGAGGTCTAGCGGTCAAGTCAATTCCAATAAGCTTTTTTATTTTTGTTAAAAAATATTTAAAGTACCTTTAAGATATCCTAAATAGAAATGTTAATTAATTATTTTTTTATAAAAAAAATATTTAAATTATACTTGAAGTATCCTAAATGATATTTTTTATAAAAAAACCTATCCTAAATAGAAATCTTAATAATTATTTTTTTATAAAAAAAACATTTAAATTATTCTTGAAGTTTTCTAAACATAAATGTTAAAAACAAATTGATAATTGTTTTTATTCTTATAAAAAAAATATTTAAACTATTCTTGAAGACTCGAAGTATCATAAACATAAATATTAATTATTATTTTTTTGTAATTTTTTCTATAAAAAAAAATATTAAAACTATCCTTGAAGTATCCTAAATAATGTTTTATCAACTTTTTCTATTTTGTTTATAAAACATATTTAAAATACCCTTGAGGCCCTAAGCAAAAATGATAATTAATTGTTTTATATACTGTTTTTTATTTTTATATATAAAAAAGTAAACTATACTTGAAGTTTCTTAAATAATTGTTTTTATATTAAAATTTTTTTTTAAATATCCTTAAAGTAACTTAAACAAAAATATTAATTATTTTAAATAAAATTCTAATTATTTTTTTATATTTTTTATAGGCTTTTCGGCCTAAGAGACTTTTTTTATTTTTATAAAAAAAACATTTAAACTACCATTGAAGTATCATAAATAGAAATGATAATTAATTTTTTTATTTAAAAAAAATATTTAAATTACACTTGAAGTATCCTAAATAAATGTTTTTATTTTTTATAAAAATAACATTTTAAACTATCATTAAAGTATCCTAAACAAAAATTCTAATTAATTTTTTTATAAAATATCTTATTTTTATATAAATAAAAAATTAAACTATCAGTATCTTAAATAGAAACTATAATAAGTTTTTTATAGGCTTTTAGGTCTGACACCCATGCCAACCCAAGAGCCTTGAATTTTGCTATCCTTATCTAATCAAGCAAACAATAAATAAACAGAAAACAATTGTATAGTTTAGTTATCAAGAGATATAAAATAAAGAAAAAAACACAAACAACTAAAAAAACATCTTAGAAAATTTTAAAATGATATTGTAAAATGTATTTCTCCTCCCTATTATTTAGCTTTTGTTATTATGATGGGCTTCGTAAACGGATTTAAATATTGAATATGACGAGTGTTGCTATGTTGACCCATGTTTTATATTTGTTGGGCCATTAGAAGTTATAGAGGCCCAAAGTAATGACCCTACTCTGGATAAGTAACGGGTCACATGATAAATCCAGAGGATGAAATGAAAAAAAAAATAAAATAATACGAGCTCTATTTATGTTTTATAGCTCATTATGACATGGGGCATGTCCAAAGAATATAAATCCTAGGCCCATTAGAATGGTTTCTCATCATCTTTCTCTTTAAAAGTAATTTGTAGCCTTAATCTCTTCTTTCGTTTATATAGAAAAAAAAAAAATTAAGCTTGCTTAACATCAAATCTGTGATTAACATGAATTTGTTAGGGAATTTACAATTGTATCTGACATTGTTTTATTTATTGATTAATTAAAATCCGATTTTCTTGAATTCTCAATAATTAAGAGGGAAAAAAAAAAACTCCGAAGGCTTGTTTTTCTTTGCTGGAGAGTGAGAAAATTAACAACGAAGGGTTTTTAAAACTGTGGAGAAATCTCCATTATCTAGTGATCTAAAAAAGGAAACAATTAAGTGAGAATTCCTGGGATCCAGGGTGTATATGTTTGCGCGGCCATACCATACTGTTCAAAAATATATTTTTTTATTTTAAATTATTTTATATATATATATTGGATCATTTTAATTTAATAATTTTAAAAATTAAAAAATATAATTTAAAATATTTCAAAACTAAAAATACTGTGAGAAGTAATAATGATTATTTTAATTACTGTAGCTGATTTGACTTTAGTTTCTTCGGGAAAAAATAATCGCCAAGTGAGTTGGACTCCGGAGAAGGATTAAAAGACGGTATAAAACGAGTGGGACAAGTATTGTTGAGCCGATACAGTGCATCCTCTCATATTTCACGGTAAACCCATTATTCACAATTTGTTTTTCAATTGTATTTTGTTTTGTAAAGTCTTTTCAAATAATTTTTTTTTATTTCATATATATTTAATTTTTGAAGAGATTATCATTATTTATCTATGTTTTTTTAAAATTTATTATATGTGTAAACTTTATTTTTTTCAAATATTTTTGTTAAAAATATTTCAGATAATATTTGTAATATATTCAATCTTGCATGCATGATTTTTTTTCCTTTTAGTTTACTCAATCAATTTAATATAAATATTTATTTTTATTATTTATTGATTAAACAAAAAAAAATATTTTAATAAATAAATTTAGCAAACAAATAAAATATTTTAATTTATATTTATTTTTTTATATTTTCATATTTTTTTTATTATCATATATAGAGTTATTAATTCATTTAATTACAGGAATACATAATTTTTCTGATTTCCTACAAAAACACGTAAAAAAGCCGCCCTGTGTATAATTAAATTTTTTTTTGGTGTTGAAAGAAAAGCCTCCCTGCAGAGAAGCATGTTTCACGTAACTAAAAGCTTGATCATCCAAGTAAAACAATAGTCTGAATCACAACAAGTAGAGTGATATATGGACATTCTATCAATCAAATAATCCAAAAGCTTGCAAATTGCAACCCATTTCAACCCTCTAATAATTGGCCGATCATAATTTATCTTGTTTTGACACTACTAACCCACTTTACTTGATCCCAGTTTGCTAATATGTATAGTAACTTCTTTACAGGAAAAGATGGTGTTAGTTTGTCGATCCTTCCACATCCACTGCGCGTCCATTCTTGCGTTTAAAGCTTGCTGGAAGCCATAGAAAGTAGCATCTATCTCACATCACAAGCTGAGCTTTCAATTCCCATGGCGCACCATCTGTTGGACTCTCTTGCTTGGCCTTTACCCATCATTAGCTGTGTTTCTTTGTCCTCTATCCTCTTTCTTCTTTCCTTATATATATATATATATATATATAATGCCCATCACTAGACCCACAACCTTCTTTCCGTCGCTCGAAAAACCCTAGTAAATTCTCTTTTACTCAAAGATCACATCCCATGACATCTCTTGTTGCTATCAACCCTAACTTCCCAAGTTGTTTTACAGCATATGTATACCCAATTCAAACGACTGTAAACCCAGTTATCCATGTTTAAAAATGATTAATTATCTATATAGACAATACTTAATTCAAAATAAACCCTCTTCTTCATGATCTTTCCTTGTATGTGTGTGTGTACATGTGTGTGTGTGTGTGTGTGTGTTTGTGTACTGAAATAATAATATATATGAGTAACAAGACTACATACTAACTGATGGAGCTCGGATTTGGTGGCTAGCTCTACGTGCAAAACAATTTCTCG
Source organism: Populus tremula (assembly GCA_964019445.1). Lineage (NCBI taxonomy): Eukaryota > Viridiplantae > Streptophyta > Magnoliopsida > Malpighiales > Salicaceae > Populus > Populus tremula. Next base: position 22,380,928 of record CAXHTJ010000016.1, on the reverse strand, counting down.
CAACCTCTCCTTAGATTTTTTTCTTAAACGGTGAGGTCTTCTCTATACATGCACCTGCAGAGCCTCTTGATTGAATGAATCAATACTAGTATCGTCTATACATGGCTCTAGCTACTCGTGGGTAGTAGTAGATCTTTTTCACGACGAGATTCAATTTTACAATAATGATTTATGTTTAATCATGTGGATTAATTAGCTGACCTTGGTGGCCAGCATCAGTTTTTGACATCTTAATTTAAATAATTAAGATTTGTCCCGTTCATGCATACCAATTTGAAAGACTAGAGGTGGTACGTCTAATTAGCTGCGTCTCGTGAGGCTCCAGGTTGGGACCATGGAGGAGCATATATATATTTTCAAGAACTTCCAACATCATTAATAATTGTTCTGTTGCTGCAGGTGTCCGATTCTTCAAATGTATTATGGAATATAGAGGATGAGGTGATGAAACACACACAAAAAAACAATATGAGAGACAAGTAAAAATTCAAGATGGTCCAAGCAATAGCTTGTTTCTATTTTGGATTCAAACCCACGCTACCTGATCATGTCTGATCTCTCACTGCTCCGAAATTCCATGCAACCCCACAGCTAGCCATACAGAGATGGAATACACAAAAACACACATGACTCGACCTCCCAAATCCCAATTGTCTAATTAATGACAAAAACACCCAATTCTCGAAGAACATGGCTCAAAAACACACAAGAACGTGGCACAAAAACACACAATGCATCTACTTAAAAATCCAATCACGTTTAACTTGAAAGATTTACAAGTTTGGTGAACTGCCTCTAAACTAATTGCAACTATATATCTTCCTTTCTTTTCTTCTCACCTCTCTCTAAAGGAACTTATTCTTAATGAGTGGTGCCACTTTGGATTAAGAAAAGAGAACTACGTACTTTCTTTCCCTTCAAAGAATTACAACAAAGTTCAACATCGCCTACCTAAACATCTAAAGATTTGTATTGTGTTGTGTTGTGATGAGGTTGAAGATATTTTTAGGTTGATATAAAGTTATATGATTTTTATTATTTAAGCCTTTTTCATCTCAAATTATGGTAAAGGTTTGTATTAAAAAAAAAAAAAACAATAATGTATAGTTTTTTTTTATACCGGAACTATAAAAACTACTGCAATGTTAAACACACATTAAGTCTTAAAAAAAAAAAAAAACTTCCTAAATTAAGGTTGTCTCAGAAGGAAGTAAAACACTTCTTGTCCATTATTACAATAAGAGAAGATCCCCCGTTACCATTGATCCAATGCCATCGTCATCATCGTCATCATTCTAAAGTCTCTCTCACCACAAATTCTTCACGTTTGTGGCATTTGACTCCAATTAAATAGGATGATCCGGTCTCATTGACTACTACAACAAAGTAATTCAATCTGACGGTTGCCAGGCAGAGGCGGTCAACAAGGACAAATCCTTCCACCCCAATTTCAAGCACCCATTTTCTTCAACCAAGGTATACCCTTTCCATGGAAACATCCCGAGCAACAAACCAGCTTGAGCGGCCGGGTTTCCCTGCAGCGAAACGGGTCGAAACCCAGACCGTCTCAGCTCGTCACCCCATCTCTCAACCTTAACCTCACCGGTCCTCTTAGGACCGCCGACAGCAACAATATTCCTTATCTCACTCCCAAACAGTTGCTGCTCCACCATATGCCTCTCTACACTATCCACACCCAATCCGTCCCCAAGAGCATCAAACAAAGCACTATAATAATGCAATGCCTCAACAAACCTCCCTAAAAAACTCCCCCCATGACTTAAATCTTGTTCAACGGTCGTGATCAATTTCGGCCTTAACAAAGCCAACAGTTTCAACGTCCCTGAATCACTCCCAGTTACATCATACAAACAATGATGCATCCAATGTACTACAATAGCCTCTCTCGGCCTCACCCCGAGTTGACTCAAACCCGTCACACTCCCAATTTTACCCTCTAAGGGGTGAAACTCAAACGGGAGCCCGAGTGAACTGGCGAAATCTGCGAGTCGCCTCCCGGTTGACTCGAGCAACTCGGATGAGGATCCAAACCCTGTAATTCTCATGGACCGGATCTTTCTAGGCCTGGAAGCTAAAATATGAAACAATCCTGGCCATTGAAGTCCTTGCATTATATCCAAATCGATGACGTGGACACGATCTTCGCCGTCCAATGCTTGGAAAATCGCTTGATTAGCTGTGAAATGAGAGAATTTGACCAGAGGACTGATTGAATTATAGGACTGCAAAGCATTGAATAATTTCTGTGACTGAGTTCGCGTTACTGATTTTGACACGAGTGGTGAGTAAGTACCGAGGATAGAACTAACCACCCGCGCCTGCAAAGCATGTGCAAAGTACGCTCCCACTCTCTCCGGCGAAGATCCAAACGGCGAAGACAGCTCCGCAATCTCAGGCAACAAATCCGTCGCGTCATTTAGATTATCCATCGCAACACACTCCGCACATTGCAGCAAGAGCCCAAGCAACCTGAGCCCACTAGACTCACCCCCGTCGTCTCCTCCTCCGCCTTCGACTAAATTGTTTGAGGAGACGATTTCCGTGGTGGGATTTTCATAACTGACACGTTTGGATGAAGGGTCATCACCGGAGGACTCGCCGACAGTGAGGTCGGCGGCGGCACGCTTGGATTTCATGGGGGAGGAAGAAGAATTGTTGGGGTTTATGGAATTGATAGGGGATTGAGGAATTAAGCTTTGAAGCATGATCAAAGTGAAAAAAGAAAGATCTTCGGTGGGTATTTTAGATAGAGAAAGATTCTTAAAGGCGAGCAGCTTTTAAGTGAAAAGAGACAAATCTTAGCAGAGATGTCAGAGAAAAGAAGAAGGCGGGGTGTTTGGAAAGAGAGAAAAAATGAGGGAAAATTAGAAAGGGAAATTTTTGTTTTGATATTATCGTTAGGTGGACTTGGTTTTGACCGGAAGGGATTAGTTTAATGATGAAGGGTTGTAATTAAAATGGGATTAAGGGAATAATCAACTGTAGATTATTAGGTCATTGGATTCTTGGGATGATGTTTTGGGTAATATTATGGTCAAAGTTTGTCTTAATGTTAAAAGACAAACATGAACGAATGTATTGATTCTATAGTTGTAAAATTTGATACCAAGCAAGATATTTTAAAAAAATATTGAAATAAAATTGTTTTAAAAGAAATTTTTTTTTTCAGAAAATATAAGTTAAAGAATTGAGATTCATGTTATGTCATATCTATTAATTTAATGAGTTAATCTAGATATTAAATTAATTATTATATTTTTTAACTCAAACTAATTTAAATCTCGAGTTAACTAAGTTTTATTTATTTATTTATTTTTATTAATATAGATGTCCGAATCAGTTTACACATGCCTCGACTAATCTTATAAATTCTGAAATTAATAACTATATAAACCTCTAATAATATCATATTAATCTCTAGTGTTTTTTTGATTGACTTGTGTAATTCATTCAAATTTCACAAATATTATTATTTTGTTTATCCTAATAGAGGCTGCTAATTATATCGTTGTTGAACAAATACTGTATTCTTTTTAGTTTTTAATAATTAAACAGTTATGTATTTAACAATCTTTTTGATAAAATAAAATTTGACTTCTAGTAATTATAGTAATTATTGGTATAAAAATTATACCCATTTTAACCTCTATTTATCGGAATAGAGGTGGATATATAGATTTTGTTTTTAGGTGGAGAAATATAAAATATTCAATTTATTTAGATATACATGAATAATTTATTATATTTATGATTTTTTCAACACATGTCTAATATAATTAGTATAGTTGACTTTTTCTAAATTCTATATGAATTAACTTTGTTTAATAAATGCAAAATATTTTATTTTTATGATCTAAGAACTACCTATGATATAAATATAAATATGTATGAAAATCAAGAGATCTTTATGGAAACAAAGTTGAAAAGTGCATCATTGTCTTGATAGACTTTCATTATCATTCGTGAAAACTACAATATATAGTTAAATAATAGCAGACTACCTTTCATGAATAAAATAAATAAATAAAAAAGAATTTTTTTCTATTAAATTTAGGTGAGCAATTTGATTTATGACAGTGGGAATTGCATGGGAAAAACCAGGCTATAACAACTTATTTGAAATTAAAGATGTTGTAACCCAATTTTGGATACACCAAGTTTTTCTCGAATGATATTTTATTTCTATTATTATTTATAAAAATCCAAAAAAAATAAAAAGGGTTTAAAATTCAAAAAAATATTTGTTCTCGAGTCAACCGCATCTTTCCATCAAAACCGAGTTCACCAGGTCAATACTGGTCAAATCATGTCGACCAGGGAGAAAAATGAGTTTTCAGGTTGTTTCGGGTCAAAACCGTCATTTTCGGCCAAGACCAAGTTCACCGGGTCAATACGGGTCAAACCATGTCGACCAGGGTAAAAAATGAGTTTTCAGGCTGTTTCGGGTCAAAACCGTCATTTTCGGCCAAGACCGAGTTCACCGGGTCAATACTGGTCAAATCATGTCAACCAGGGTAAAAAAGGAGTTTTCAGGCTGTTTCGGGTCAAAACCGTCATTTTCGACCAAAACCGAGTTCACCGGGTCAATACGAGTCAAACCATGTCGACCGGGATGAAAAATGAGTTTCAGGTCATTTTGGGTCAAAACTGTTATTTTGTGGTCAAAACCCGGTTCACCGGGTTGATACCTACTGACAGTTTTTTTTTTATGTTTCGACATAATTTTCGGTAATTAAAATTGATTTTTTAGCGGTTGAGTCGGGCTTTTTCTAATACTGATTTGAGTTTTTTAATTTTTCTATATAAATATTTATTATTATATATAATAAAACAAAAAAACTTTTTTGTCATATTAGGCATATTAGGAATATTAGGTAATGTTAGGTAGAGTACTTTTTCTTTTTTTCTTACAATTAGGCAAATTTAGGGCAGAAATCAATTATTATATTACTGTTCACTGCCTATAAATAGGCAGTGAGCATCGCCAGAAAAAAAAAAAGAAAAAAAAAAAAGGAGAAAAAAGGAGGGGAACGGGAAAACAAATGGTTACTGTGCATATTTTTTGAGTTTTTCTTCGCAGGAGTAGGATATTGTTTTCTTAAAAAAACAATTTAAAAAATACCAAATATATCCCAACTCATCTCAGCCATTGAAATAATCCAAGACTTAATCCCGTGAAGCCACGTCATCCGGTGTACCGAGATTTCGGTACACCGCGTCACACCGGATCTAAACCCAGACTCATCCAGACCGTGCGATCGACCTCAGATCTAGCCAATCACAGCCATCCGATCATTCCATCAGAGATCCAACGGCGCACAGTGTTCGGTGGTACCGGTATACCATGCACGCGTTCACACCGTAGCCTAATCTCGGACTCTCTCTCTCCTCTCGCCGGCGACGTTCTCTCTCTCATCCGATCTCCACTTTCCGGCCGCCTCCAGCCTCCGCACCACCGCAGAAAGGTTGATCCACTGGTGTAAAAAAAACCCCGGTGTTTGTAACCGTTTTCGCCGCCTCATCTGGCCGGAAAAAGGCCGCGATCCTCGCCGGCCACCGAAGCTTCAAGTCGTCGATTCTCCCTCGTCAGCCATCAACGGACGTCGAGACCACAACCATCAGAATCCTCTCCCTTAGATCTACCAGGATCGACGGTTCGTTTCCCAGAAAACTCGCCGGAAAATTTCGCCAGTGCCAACAGTAGCCGCGCGTGAGCCACACGCGCCGCCAGTGGCATTTTTAAATTCCTGAAAAATCCGAGGCTATTTCAGTCTTTTACATATACAGGGGTACTCAGGTAATTTTTGTTGAATTCCTAACATTTTATTTGATGTAAATATTTGTAAATTTTTATTGCATGTTGTAAAATAAAAAAAAAAAAACAAAAAAACAAGTATAAAAAGAATAACGCCCATCCCATCATGTTATTGTTTGTGGGTCCAAAGCCCAATTTTCAAATATAGTTATACCCATATCTCAACAATATCAAAATATTTGTTTTTATAAACAAATATTGTTTGTGGACACGTCTCTTTTTATAGAAAAGGACCGATGTCAAATAAAAACTTTAAAAACCAAACAAATATGGATTATGTCCATAATTTTGTTTTTTTGGTAACTCGGACGTAAATCTCCTTTTTAGGGTTAAACGTCGATATCTTAGACGAGTCTCCTATTTTTAGGAACTGATGTCATTTTTAACGTGTCTCCTAATGGGACCGACGTTAACTATTTTATAAACAAAACAAAAATTACAAATAAGCTCAAAATATAATAGCATTTGAATCAAATATAAAACACACAAGTAAGGGTAACCTTTCTTTTGAAAGGATGTTTTAAGGGTGGTGTCTACCTTCCCTTAATCATAACTAACCCAGTACCTGAATCTCTGGGACCAGTGTCTAATTTGGGATTTCTAGTTCCCTCAAATTACTAGATGGCGACTCCAATAAAATCTATTTCCCCCAATAATAAAACAATCTTTTTTTGTTAAAATAAACAAAAAGAGCGGAGCCGTCGCCCGACGTCGTGTATCGACAGAATGGCGACTCCACTGGGGACAGGGTTGAACCAACTGCTTGTGTGTGCTTTTCATTTTTTTATTGCTATTTATTTTTTGAGTATTTATTTTATTTGCACTATTTATTTTATGCAATATCAATTGTAAATCATTTCATTTTTTAATTACACATGCATGCATGTTATTTATTTGTGTATTCACACACTTAACAGTGAACCCATAAAAGCTCTGGACCCGAGCTCGTCCTTTTTAAGATTAGAAAAGAAAGATTCAGGTGGCAAGTGTGACTTATGTCCACTGATGCTCATATTGGACTTTCGCTTGGATTGTAACTCACCCTATATAACGGGTATTGTGGAATTTTCTTCCCATACTCATGTTGTATAAGGTTAAGAGGCCGACTACCCCATGGGTAATTCGGGCAATCTAAGAACCAAAAAAATATCTTCAGGGATAGACTAAACTGAGCCAAATCTTATGAGCTAGATCTTATCAATTAAGATAACCTTTTAGGACACAAACAAATGTCAATGCATTAACATGCATGTTTATATACATTTCATATTCTCATTAAATCTCCACCGATCCTTATAGGAAGTGTAAAAAAAAAAAAAAAAAAAAAAAAAAAATTACTATTGAGGAATTTTTGACCAGATCAAAATTGAACCAACATGATAAAGGGGATTGTTTGCCATCAGAACATGGCATCAAATTTCTCCCCTAAATCGGTTCAAGTCCCTGTAGGTTTGGAGTCCTCAGTGAGAACTTTTTTAAGAGAATTTGATCTGGTCTGTTCCTCGTCATAAGTTAAAGTAAAATTTGAAACCAATAACAATCATGCATACACCATATGACAATTTGCATCCATTTGTGCATTTCATTTAGTTTACTTGCATTCACTCAGGTTGAAATATAGGTCCCCCAAAAGGCCGTAAAATTCATTACACTCGACAACGAAAGAAGATAATGGAGAACGAAGAAAGGGCACACTTGGAGGCTCATTATCAAAGAGAGTTGGAGAGCATGAAAAATGATATAGCACGACTTACGAGTCTACTCGAGCAGGCCCTAGTAGCCAAGTCTGGGGAAGGTACCTCTACTCAGCCAGCAGTTGCAACTCCATCTATATCTATGCCAGCAGCTCCCTTTGTATTCCCGCCTCAAAATTTAGGGGCAAATCCCTCTGCATTTGAACAGCAGTTCACTGCCAATGTTCCACCAGCACAAGTGCCAGTTACTGTAAATCTGGCAACTGATGACCCAGCAAAGGATGAAATTCTCTGAAAATGTCGATTATGATAAATTGACCGCTCTAGAAGAAAGATTGAAGGCAGTAGAAGGGGCAGACTTATATGATCCTGTTTATGCTGCAGAAATGTGTTTAGTTCCAAATGTAGTTGTACCTAGAAAATTTAGGGTACCAGAATTCATCAAGTATACTGGAACTGAATGCCCAGTCACTCATCTTAAATCTTATTGCAATAAGATGGCAGAAGTAGTGAATGATGAGAAACTTCTCATCCATTTCTTTCAAGACAGTCTTTCTGGATCGGCATTAAGCTGGTATACAAGGCTGGATAACACCAAGATCAGAAAGTGGAAAGATTTGGTAAAAGCCTTTGTGGAGCAGTATAAATTCAACATGGAGGTAGCCCCAGACAGGTCAAGCTTGTTAATCATGGAGAAGGGCAACAAAGAGACTGTCAGAGAATATGCTTTGAGATGGCGTGAAAAAGCATCTCATGTGCAACCCTCTTTGTTAGAAAAAGAAATGGTCACTCTGTTTTCTAACACTTTTAAATCTCCATACTTTGAACACCTGGTGGGTAGTTCAGCTCAGCATTTCTATGATGCTGTAACTATCGCTGAGAGAATAGAACAAGCGATAAGAGCGGGGAGAATGTCAGAGCCTACTGAGAAGAAAGGCTTTACTGGGAAAAAGGATGCCGATGTGAACAATGTGGAAGGAGTGTATAGGGGTATGAAAAAGAATTACCATCATTATAACTTCCAAATACCCACCCAACAAGTTGCAAGTGTAAACTTCACTAAACATTTCCCTACCAACCAACAAAATCAACCAAATAACCAAGAAAGTAACCAGATTGTTAATCCTCCAAGAAGGAATTTTCAAAGAACCCAAGAACGACTGCCACCATTACCACTTCCCTTAGGAGAAATGTACTCAAAGTTGTTGAGTATTGGGCAAGTAGCCCCTATTCCCTTAACCCCACTGCAACCTCCATACCCAAATTGGTATAAGCCAGATCTGAAATGTGAGTATCATGCTGGCGCTGCTGGGCATAACATTGAAAGCTGTAATGCATTTAAGAACAAGCTTTTGCAATTGATAAAAGCTGGATGGATATCTTTTGATGATGCACCAAATGTGAAGTCCAACTCTTTGCCCAATCATGCAAGAGAATTCAAAGAAGGGGATCTTGTACTATGAAAATCTTGCCATTACCAAGTGAAGACCGAAGCAAGTGGGCACCAAACTATGAAGGCCCATATGTAGTGAAGAAAGCATTCTCCGGAAGAGCTCTGTTGTTAACTAGGATGGATGGAGATGATTTACCTAGGCCTGTGAACTCTGACTCTGTGAAGAAGTATTATGTATGATGTGTTTCATCCAATCAAATCAATAAAGTTTTGGCCAGGAAATTCTCTTTGCATTATACCTCACCAAAAAGCCCATGTATGATCTCAATGGCTCAACAATTTGATAATTCAAACTTTTTTTTTACAGGAGAATCCATTCTTCTTAAATGGGGTTTTAAAAGAACTGATTTTGTTTGTGATTTCAATGAAATAAATCAATGATTTTGTTTGGAATAATGTTCAGAACAACTCCCTTGAAAGAGATGACCAAACAAGTCAAAAACATGCAATCGGAACAACTATCACCCAAATCATGTCTTAGATCCACATTTTATCAGCATGAATAATGGTTGGTAGTACATTAGTTTGTCATGGACTCCAAAACATGGTCTCTTACAAATCCAAAGCATTACATTGGATGTGGACAAAGTTTATTGGTTTTAACTGATCTTACTTGAAATGAGGAAAGGCCATCTTTGATATTCCTTTCACTTTCTTTAAAATTATCCTTTGCAGTCCCAATTTGAGCCGAGTCTATTTAAAGCCTTTTCTTTCACAAGAACCTTAACTAAGATCACACCCTACACTAGGGGGCAAAAAAGAGAAATATGATTAAGAAAATTGTCTTGAAGGTTGTGAGCTTATGAAGAAAGTCTGACAATAAAGAATTCAATAAAACTCCAAACAATTGAAAGAATTCCTAACAAAGATGGGAATAACAAAAAAAAACAGAAGTTCCTCATTTGGAATATTTATCATCATTTTTGTTGTCAAGATAGCAAAAGAAAATGCCAAGACAAGATAATAGTGATCTATAGTTTATAAGCCCTTAAACACTTTTTTGAGCTTATGGAATACTCTTTCTTTTATAGCCTTGAGCCATGAAATACATTACGTGCCTTTGAAGTCCTTTCTAATCAAGTAAGCAACCTGGATCAATAAACGGCGTTCTCAAAATATAAGAGACTTTTCCATAAAGAGTCATGGCATAGCAAATAATTACTCGTTATTATTCATGCTGTTAAAAAGAGTGTTTTCTAAAGATACAAGGCAAATTGTTTCTTTTCTCTGAAAATACCCTCAAGAAATCACTTGAACACTTTGAAAACCAAAGCAGAAGGTCATCTCATCACTTACCTTCATCTTAGATTACTTTTACTAAGAGATTTGACATAAAGCTCCAGAGTTGACTGAACATTGTTATAAACAGACATTGAGAGTTTCAGTTTTCGAGAACAAAACAGATCTTTTGAAAAATCATTTTTGAAAAAAGGGTTTTCTTTGTAAGAAAAATGAATATACGGCACACTACGAGGCCCCATTAGAAAATCAGGGATTCTAATGACAACAAGAGCAAAGGGGGAAATGAATTGAGGCAGTTAATTCTCCCAGGGGGCAGAGAAGCAGTTACTAGATCCTTAATGGCACTAAGAAATTTGCTTCCCTAGTGGAAAATACACATGATAAAACTGTGGACTTCTTCCAGCATGAGGGTTGAAATAGTATGATTTACAGTGTCCATGAAAGGAGATTGTTGACACTCACAATATGATCAGTTAGACAACAAGATAACTGGTACATCTTCAGTAAGAGGAATGCAGATGAAATCCTAGGTGAAGCGGGATAATCCTCTTACATTGACCATATGAATTGGTTAAAGAATCTTCAATAATGGGAATGTTGCCTATAGAACAATGTCGAGCCAGGGAGAAGTTAATTTTCTCAGTGAAGTTACCAATAGAGAAAAGTGCAGTGACTGTTGGGAAACTTAAACAAAGCGTATCTTAGAAGAATGAACAACAAGGGTCGGCTTGAGTAGACTTGAAGTACGTGTAAATCAAAAGAGCTCACTCAAAGTCAAGACCCTCAAACACAATGGATGGGGATCTATATTTCAAAAACAGGTAAGATGCATTGCATATCATCTAACTTCACGAGCATTGCATATTTGTTTTGCAGATATTTCACGAAACAAAACTCCTCATGGGATCCAACGAGACAAAGATGAATGAAGTTCTTTAAATCATATCAAATGGCAATTCCACAAAGGCAAAATTCATGAATGAAGACGAGAAGATGGATTTTTATTCATAGGCATAATGGTTTACAAGTACAAACGTTAAACACTGTGAGGACGATTAGGGATATTTTCATCTTGATGGCCAATCATGCCTCGGAATTCCTCAAATTGCTTATGCATGCGCTCCATCTCTTCCTCGAACTCGAGGTGTCGGTGTTAACATAGTCTCTCCAAAAGTCAACACGTGCATTGAGCTCTTGGTTTCTCCTCTCCAATTCGTTCCTGTACGTCTCTCATCATGGAGCCTTTTCCTTAAATTCTCAATCTGATTATGGAGCTCGGAATTTGAGTATTCAACTCAAGTCTTCTGGCATGAAGACGCTCCGCAACATTCACCAAAGACGAAGTAGCTCTGATACTAGAGCAAGTGACTGATTCACTGCTTCAATATCGGTCCTCGCTGCCAGCATCATTTCATCACGAGGAAGGATCATGTCTCTAGCCACAGCTACAGCGGTATCTTCATCATCCATTACAGTATCCTCTATTGTAACTGGACGACCATTCACTTCAAAGGTAGTACGCCAAACTACAGGCTCTGCCTCAGGAACAAGGTTTGGATTAGCATTGGAAGAAGAAGAAGACATGGTTAAAACTTCAAAAGTTAAGAACTTTGAGAGTATTGAAAATGCGAGAAGTTGATGATGTCTTTTGCCCAATACTGCGTGATTTATAGGGAATCTGCTCCTACCATCATTTTGAACAGAAGATGAGATCTTAGTCGTAGATACAAAACTTCCTTGGGAAGTTTTCCTCATCTTTTGGGATCCATTTCCAAATCAAATCCCAACCGTACATATAAGACTTTCTTGAGAAGCTTTCCTGATCCATTTACAGATCCAATCTCAATCGTACATACAAGACTTTCTTGAGAAGCTTTCATCATCTCTGAGATCGATTTACAAATCAGATCTCAACCATACAGGTATGACTTCCTTTAAAATTTTTCATCAATCTTAAAGCTCATTGCTGAAATCACTTTCATGTATTTCACAAAACCTATATTGAAATCACTTTCAAGCATTTCACCATCGGGCAGGTCGCCTGGAACAATTTGACCACTTGCGAGTTTCCTCGCATTTTTTTCACCATCGGGCAGGTCGCCTGGAACAATTTGACCACTTGCGAGTTTCCTCGCATTTTTTTTCACCATCGGGCAGGTCGCCTGGAACAATTTGACCACTTGCGAGTTCCCTCGCATTTTTTTATCGGGCAGGTCGCCTGGAACAATTTGACCACTTGCGAGTTTCCTCGCATTTTACATCGGGCAGGTCGCCTGGAACAATTTGACCACTTGCGAGTTCCCTCGCATTTCATCGGGCAGGTCGCCTGGAACAATTAGACCACTTGCGAGTTCCTCGCATTTTTTTCATTTATCGGGCAGGTCGCCTGGAACAATTTGACCACTTGCGAGTTTCCTCGCATTTTAGCATCGGGCAGGTCGCCTGGAACAATTTGACCACTTGCGAGTTCCCGCATCATCGGGCAGGTCGCCTGGAACAATTAGACCACTTGCGAGTTCCCTCGCATTTTTTCATTTATCGGGCAGGTCGCCTGGAACAATTAGACCACTTGCGAGTTTCCTCGCATTTTTTCATTTATCGGGCAGGTCGCCTGGAACAATTTGACCACTTGCGAGTTTCCTCGCATTTTAGCATCGGGCAGGTCGCCTGGAACAATTTGACCACTTGCGAGTTCCTCGCATTTTTTATCGGGCAGGTCGCCTGGAACAATTAGACCACTTGCGAGTTTCCTCGCATTTTTTTTCATTTATCGGGCAGGTCGCCTGGAACAATTTGACCACTTGCGAGTTCCCTCGCATTTTATCATCGGGCAGGTCGCCTGGAACAATTTGACCACTTGCGAGTCTCCTCGCATTTTCACCATCGGGCAGGTCGCCTGGAACAATTAGACCACTCACAAAATTCTTTGATTCCATTTTCACCAGCGGGCAGGTCGCCTGGAACAATTAGACCAACTGAAAAATCTGGGTATTTTTCAACACCGCCATCGTTTTTCTTTACAAAACTTACTATGCAAAGTCAAAAGAAAATGAATTTTCCGATGTCTTTGCACCGTAAGCATTGTAAAGAGGGGGCAACTGTTGTAACCCAATTTTGGATACACCAAGTTTTTCTCGAATGATATTTTATTTCTATTATTATTTTAAAAATCCAAAAAAAAAAAAGGGTTTAAAATTCAAAAAAATATTTGTTCTCGAGTCAACCGCATCTTTCCATCAAAACCGAGTTCACCAGGTCAATACTGGTCAAATCATGTCGACCAGGGAGAAAAATGAGTTTCAGGTTGTTTCGGGTCAAAACCGTCATTTCGGCCAAGACCAAGTTCACCGGGTCAATACGGGTCAAACCATGTCGACCAGGGTAAAAAATGAGTTTTCAGGCTGTTTCGGGTCAAAACCGTCATTTTCGGCCAAGACCGAGTTCACCGGGTCAATACTGGTCAAATCATGTCAACCAGGGTAAAAAAGGAGTTTTCAGGCTGTTTCGGGTCAAAACCGTCATTTTCGACCAAACCGAGTTCACCGGGTCAATACGAGTCAAACCATGTCGACCGGGATGAAAAGAGTTTCAGGTCATTTTGGGTCAAAACTGTTATTTTGTGGTCAAAACCCGGTTCACCGGGTTGATACCTACTGACAGTTTTTTTTTTATGTTTCGACATAATTTTCGGTAATTAAAATTGATTTTTTAGCGGTTGAGTCGGGCTTTTTCTAATACTGATTTGAGTTTTTAATTTTATCTATATAAATATTTATTATTATATATAATAAAACAAAAAAACTTTTTTGTCATATTAGGCATATTAGGAATATTAGGTAATGTTAGGTAGAGTACTTTTTCTTTTTTTCTTACAATTAGGCAAATTTATATAGATAAATTATTATATTATATTTAGGCAGAAATCAATTATTATATTACTGTTCACTGCCTATAAATAGGCAGTGAGCATCGCCAGAAAAAAAGAGAAAAGAAAAAAAAAAAGGAGAAAAAAAGAAAAAAGGAGGGGAACGGGAAAACAAATGGTTACTGTGCATATTTTTTGAGTTTTTCTTCGCAGGAGTAGGATATTGTTTTCTTAAAAAAACAATTTAAAAAAATA